>JASKMD010000013.1:7230326-7276074 GCA_030144725.1 Haematococcus lacustris | reverse complement strand
TGAAGCTGGAGCTATGCTATGTGCCGTCTCTGTGGCTGATGCCAACAGGTTGTGGAGTGGCGGTGCGACCGTACTGTGAGGTCTCGCCTAATGCGGGATGATGCTGCAGGTGCTGTGCGAGGCCAGCTTACTGCGCGTTCTCCTCATAGAAGCGTGGAGGGTAGGTGAGCTCTCCGCTGTGGGGCTCCACTTGTGCTGTGGGTTAGGCTGCAAATGCGTCGACCGAGTCTAACAAGAGCGATGTCGAGAACGTGAAGAAGAACGTGCGCTAGAGAAGCAGCTATGTGTGGCGTGAGCGGTGCTGGGCTGAGCTGAGAGTGCATGCCTAAAGACGTCAAGATATGACTACTGGACTGGCCCCCATGCCACTGTGCCCTGCTTGTTGTGTCTATCAGCTTGAGACTATGCCTGGTAGGCTAGGTGGGAGACTCTGCATGTTGTGACTCTCTGCAGGCTGGTGCACTGCAAGGTACTGATCTCTGCTTGTGCAGGCTGATGTTGGTGGTGATTACCAGCTGGGTGTGCTCTGTGCCTGTAAGTGGCCAGGTACGCTTGTTCTGGTGTAAGGCGTCTCTGCTTAGGGCAGGAGTGCCACTATGTGTTCTCTGCTTGGGCAGGTTGATTGTGTTAATGTAACTCTGGTAGACCTGACTGATTGGGTCTCAGCAAGGTGCTGGATGTATGGGTGATAGTGATGATGCTCTGCGTGGGGCAGGCTGTGTTGAAACTCTGCTAAGAGCAGGTTGTATGTGTAGGGTTGGCTGCATTTTTACAGGGTTGCAACACGACTCTTGCAAGCTGGTGCTCTGCAAGGTTATGCTCTCTGCCTAGTGCAGGCTGTGGTGTAACTCTGCTTGGAGCAGGCTGAGAAGACCTGGCTGCAGTTTTGGCTGCAGAATTACAATTTTGGTGAAAACAAGTTCGCTATCCTCCCGTTAGCTGGGGTGGTGGCGGGGATGATGGTGGCAAGCAACGCACGTGTAAATGTGCAAGGCAAGCTAAGCAATCCTCCGCGTCAGCGGGACAAAGCAAGGACTAGCTAAGCTCCGTGTAAACGGGTAAAGCAAGCCTGCGAAACAGCAGTGCAACACCTCTGCAGAATCAGCAGGAGACTCTGCAGCAGTAAGCCGCTGGAGCTGGACTCCGTTGGCACCTCCGAATCAGTTGGCTCGGGTGTCACTGCGCACAGGTCCATACGATCGAACAATTGCGGAAACCAAGTGTAACAGTTGTGTTTGTGCCGTCAGGATGCATGGTCGGCTGAGAGATAAATGTCGGCTGCAGCCGCCAGGCATGCTGAGTTATGCGGCTATTGTTGCCGCTGCGACTGTCTACATACTGTTCGACAGCCTCCGACTCGCGCTGTGGTAGTGCAATGTACTTACATCGTCGAGAATCAGCTCATCCTCAAAACAACTCGCTTCCCAGTCTTAAGTCACGGAGCCAGTCATTCGATCAGCAGTCCACCGAGGTCTCGTAACCAAGCCTCCCTAAGCCTAAGAAGCCTCGAACACTGCAGGATCTCATCATAAGTAAAAAGCAAGTCACACCTCATGGGATCCTGCATTGAGAAAAGAAACATACCATTCATCCTAGCTGAGTGTCTGGACTGTTGCACTCTCCCCCACTCCGAAAAGCTACGTCCCGGAGCTTGCTGATATCAGTCAGAATCTTGCGACAACAGGCAAAACAGGCATGCACGGACAGGCAAGCAAATGCATGAGCTCCATGTGAACCATGCTAGAACTATGAAATCAGAGTCTTGAGCTGAGTCGTCGCGTTCTCCTCCTCCTCCAAAGCCGACCAAAGAAACCATCGTGACAGAAACTGAGAAACAGAAGATGTGGTAGCTATGTTCAGCGCAGGTTGCAATGGGTGATCGGTCCATGCCGGCTGCATAATGCTAGAACAGAGTTGGTGGGATGTAGACAGACATATGCCTTGTCCCTAACCAGAGTGGATGGTTGCGGGGTCATGTGCTTGGTTGCAGTCATGCCCATGTCATGCAGGTCGGTGCGCATGGGAGTTATATGGCTCCCCCGGCTCTGCTGTAGTAACTGGCATGTTAGCCAGCCAGTGCAGCCGTAAGGAGACGCTGGTACTGTGCACTTTGAGGTCACTTGAGGTGCAAGGCTGCGAAGCTCAAGAGCCTAGGCGTATGTGCCCGATCGATTGGATGCAGAGGTGTGTGTGCCTTACTGCATAGTGTGTGGCCCATGCATGAGTTAACATGAGAGAAGCAGTACGGCAACTGCAACCCTAGGCAAATGCATGATCGCTTTGCCCCGTGCCGTTGTGCGCAACCTCAGGGGACACCTGGGCTGCTTGATTGTGCGCTACCTCAGGGGACACCTGGGCTGCTTGATTGTGCGCTACCTCAGGGGACACCTGGGCTGCTTGATTGTGCGCTACCTCAGGGGACACCTGGGCTGCTTGATTGTGCGTCGGCTGTGCGGCTAACGACTTGTTTGTAGTGGTAGGCTGCTGGCTAGGGTGCTTTGCTGCCATGATGTGTGGATGCTACCTCAGGAGACGCCTGGGCTGTGAGAGTGTGCGCATGTCGTGCAACTATGCGGCTTGAGTGTGATGGCAGGCTGCAGGGTGAGCTGCCATGGTGTACGAAGGTGCCCTAATCTCTGCAAGGAATGCAGGAGTGTAGGCTGTAGGTGATGTCTCTGTGGCTGAAGCCAGCAGGATGCATGAAGCTGGAGCTATGCTATGTGCCGTCTCTGTGGCTGATGCCAACAGGTTGTGGAGTGGCGGTGCGACCGTACTGTGAGGTCTCGCCTAATGCGGGATGATGCTGCAGGTGCTGTGCGAGGCCAGCTTACTGCGCGTTCTCCTCATAGAAGCGTGGAGGGTAGGTGAGCTCTCCGCTGTGGGGCTCCACTTGTGCTGTGGGTTAGGCTGCAAATGCGTCGACCGAGTCTAACAAGAGCGATGTCGAGAACGTGAAGAAGAACGTGCGCTAGAGAAGCAGCTATGTGTGGCGTGAGCGGTGCTGGGCTGAGCTGAGAGTGCATGCCTAAAGACGTCAAGATATGACTACTGGACTGGCCCCCATGCCACTGTGCCCTGCTTGTTGTGTCTATCAGCTTGAGACTATGCCTGGTAGGCTAGGTGGGAGACTCTGCATGTTGTGACTCTCTGCAGGCTGGTGCACTGCAAGGTACTGATCTCTGCTTGTGCAGGCTGATGTTGGTGGTGATTACCAGCTGGGTGTGCTCTGTGCCTGTAAGTGGCCAGGTACGCTTGTTCTGGTGTAAGGCGTCTCTGCTTAGGGCAGGAGTGCCACTATGTGTTCTCTGCTTGGGCAGGTTGATTGTGTTAATGTAACTCTGGTAGACCTGACTGATTGGGTCTCAGCAAGGTGCTGGATGTATGGGTGATAGTGATGATGCTCTGCGTGGGGCAGGCTGTGTTGAAACTCTGCTAAGAGCAGGTTGTATGTGTAGGGTTGGCTGCATTTTTACAGGGTTGCAACACGACTCTTGCAAGCTGGTGCTCTGCAAGGTTATGCTCTCTGCCTAGTGCAGGCTGTGGTGTAACTCTGCTTGGAGCAGGCTGAGAAGACCTGGCTGCAGTTTTGGCTGCAGAATTACAATTTTGGTGAAAACAAGTTCGCTATCCTCCCGTTAGCTGGGGTGGTGGCGGGGATGATGGTGGCAAGCAACGCACGTGTAAATGTGCAAGGCAAGCTAAGCAATCCTCCGCGTCAGCGGGACAAAGCAAGGACTAGCTAAGCTCCGTGTAAACGGGTAAAGCAAGCCTGCGAAACAGCAGTGCAACACCTCTGCAGAATCAGCAGGAGACTCTGCAGCAGTAAGCCGCTGGAGCTGGACTCCGTTGGCACCTCCGAATCAGTTGGCTCGGGTGTCACTGCGCACAGGTCCATACGATCGAACAATTGCGGAAACCAAGTGTAACAGTTGTGTTTGTGCCGTCAGGATGCATGGTCGGCTGAGAGATAAATGTCGGCTGCAGCCGCCAGGCATGCTGAGTTATGCGGCTATTGTTGCCGCTGCGACTGTCTACATACTGTTCGACAGCCTCCGACTCGCGCTGTGGTAGTGCAATGTACTTACATCGTCGAGAATCAGCTCATCCTCAAAACAACTCGCTTCCCAGTCTTAAGTCACGGAGCCAGTCATTCGATCAGCAGTCCACCGAGGTCTCGTAACCAAGCCTCCCTAAGCCTAAGAAGCCTCGAACACTGCAGGATCTCATCATAAGTAAAAAGCAAGTCACACCTCATGGGATCCTGCATTGAGAAAAGAAACATACCATTCATCCTAGCTGAGTGTCTGGACTGTTGCACTCTCCCCCACTCCGAAAAGCTACGTCCCGGAGCTTGCTGATATCAGTCAGAATCTTGCGACAACAGGCAAAACAGGCATGCACGGACAGGCAAGCAAATGCATGAGCTCCATGTGAACCATGCTAGAACTATGAAATCAGAGTCTTGAGCTGAGTCGTCGCGTTCTCCTCCTCCTCCAAAGCCGACCAAAGAAACCATCGTGACAGAAACTGAGAAACAGAAGATGTGGTAGCTATGTTCAGCGCAGGTTGCAATGGGTGATCGGTCCATGCCGGCTGCATAATGCTAGAACAGAGTTGGTGGGATGTAGACAGACATATGCCTTGTCCCTAACCAGAGTGGATGGTTGCGGGGTCATGTGCTTGGTTGCAGTCATGCCCATGTCATGCAGGTCGGTGCGCATGGGAGTTATATGGCTCCCCCGGCTCTGCTGTAGTAACTGGCATGTTAGCCAGCCAGTGCAGCCGTAAGGAGACGCTGGTACTGTGCACTTTGAGGTCACTTGAGGTGCAAGGCTGCGAAGCTCAAGAGCCTAGGCGTATGTGCCCGATCGATTGGATGCAGAGGTGTGTGTGCCTTACTGCATAGTGTGTGGCCCATGCATGAGTTAACATGAGAGAAGCAGTACGGCAACTGCAACCCTAGGCAAATGCATGATCGCTTTGCCCCGTGCCGTTGTGCGCAACCTCAGGGGACACCTGGGCTGCTTGATTGTGCGCTACCTCAGGGGACACCTGGGCTGCTTGATTGTGCGCTACCTCAGGGGACACCTGGGCTGCTTGATTGTGCGCTACCTCAGGGGACACCTGGGCTGCTTGATTGTGCGTCGGCTGTGCGGCTAACGACTTGTTTGTAGTGGTAGGCTGCTGGCTAGGGTGCTTTGCTGCCATGATGTGTGGATGCTACCTCAGGAGACGCCTGGGCTGTGAGAGTGTGCGCATGTCGTGCAACTATGCGGCTTGAGTGTGATGGCAGGCTGCAGGGTGAGCTGCCATGGTGTACGAAGGTGCCCTAATCTCTGCAAGGAATGCAGGAGTGTAGGCTGTAGGTGATGTCTCTGTGGCTGAAGCCAGCAGGATGCATGAAGCTGGAGCTATGCTATGTGCCGTCTCTGTGGCTGATGCCAACAGGTTGTGGAGTGGCGGTGCGACCGTACTGTGAGGTCTCGCCTAATGCGGGATGATGCTGCAGGTGCTGTGCGAGGCCAGCTTACTGCGCGTTCTCCTCATAGAAGCGTGGAGGGTAGGTGAGCTCTCCGCTGTGGGGCTCCACTTGTGCTGTGGGTTAGGCTGCAAATGCGTCGACCGAGTCTAACAAGAGCGATGTCGAGAACGTGAAGAAGAACGTGCGCTAGAGAAGCAGCTATGTGTGGCGTGAGCGGTGCTGGGCTGAGCTGAGAGTGCATGCCTAAAGACGTCAAGATATGACTACTGGACTGGCCCCCATGCCACTGTGCCCTGCTTGTTGTGTCTATCAGCTTGAGACTATGCCTGGTAGGCTAGGTGGGAGACTCTGCATGTTGTGACTCTCTGCAGGCTGGTGCACTGCAAGGTACTGATCTCTGCTTGTGCAGGCTGATGTTGGTGGTGATTACCAGCTGGGTGTGCTCTGTGCCTGTAAGTGGCCAGGTACGCTTGTTCTGGTGTAAGGCGTCTCTGCTTAGGGCAGGAGTGCCACTATGTGTTCTCTGCTTGGGCAGGTTGATTGTGTTAATGTAACTCTGGTAGACCTGACTGATTGGGTCTCAGCAAGGTGCTGGATGTATGGGTGATAGTGATGATGCTCTGCGTGGGGCAGGCTGTGTTGAAACTCTGCTAAGAGCAGGTTGTATGTGTAGGGTTGGCTGCATTTTTACAGGGTTGCAACACGACTCTTGCAAGCTGGTGCTCTGCAAGGTTATGCTCTCTGCCTAGTGCAGGCTGTGGTGTAACTCTGCTTGGAGCAGGCTGAGAAGACCTGGCTGCAGTTTTGGCTGCAGAATTACAATTTTGGTGAAAACAAGTTCGCTATCCTCCCGTTAGCTGGGGTGGTGGCGGGGATGATGGTGGCAAGCAACGCACGTGTAAATGTGCAAGGCAAGCTAAGCAATCCTCCGCGTCAGCGGGACAAAGCAAGGACTAGCTAAGCTCCGTGTAAACGGGTAAAGCAAGCCTGCGAAACAGCAGTGCAACACCTCTGCAGAATCAGCAGGAGACTCTGCAGCAGTAAGCCGCTGGAGCTGGACTCCGTTGGCACCTCCGAATCAGTTGGCTCGGGTGTCACTGCGCACAGGTCCATACGATCGAACAATTGCGGAAACCAAGTGTAACAGTTGTGTTTGTGCCGTCAGGATGCATGGTCGGCTGAGAGATAAATGTCGGCTGCAGCCGCCAGGCATGCTGAGTTATGCGGCTATTGTTGCCGCTGCGACTGTCTACATACTGTTCGACAGCCTCCGACTCGCGCTGTGGTAGTGCAATGTACTTACATCGTCGAGAATCAGCTCATCCTCAAAACAACTCGCTTCCCAGTCTTAAGTCACGGAGCCAGTCATTCGATCAGCAGTCCACCGAGGTCTCGTAACCAAGCCTCCCTAAGCCTAAGAAGCCTCGAACACTGCAGGATCTCATCATAAGTAAAAAGCAAGTCACACCTCATGGGATCCTGCATTGAGAAAAGAAACATACCATTCATCCTAGCTGAGTGTCTGGACTGTTGCACTCTCCCCCACTCCGAAAAGCTACGTCCCGGAGCTTGCTGATATCAGTCAGAATCTTGCGACAACAGGCAAAACAGGCATGCACGGACAGGCAAGCAAATGCATGAGCTCCATGTGAACCATGCTAGAACTATGAAATCAGAGTCTTGAGCTGAGTCGTCGCGTTCTCCTCCTCCTCCAAAGCCGACCAAAGAAACCATCGTGACAGAAACTGAGAAACAGAAGATGTGGTAGCTATGTTCAGCGCAGGTTGCAATGGGTGATCGGTCCATGCCGGCTGCATAATGCTAGAACAGAGTTGGTGGGATGTAGACAGACATATGCCTTGTCCCTAACCAGAGTGGATGGTTGCGGGGTCATGTGCTTGGTTGCAGTCATGCCCATGTCATGCAGGTCGGTGCGCATGGGAGTTATATGGCTCCCCCGGCTCTGCTGTAGTAACTGGCATGTTAGCCAGCCAGTGCAGCCGTAAGGAGACGCTGGTACTGTGCACTTTGAGGTCACTTGAGGTGCAAGGCTGCGAAGCTCAAGAGCCTAGGCGTATGTGCCCGATCGATTGGATGCAGAGGTGTGTGTGCCTTACTGCATAGTGTGTGGCCCATGCATGAGTTAACATGAGAGAAGCAGTACGGCAACTGCAACCCTAGGCAAATGCATGATCGCTTTGCCCCGTGCCGTTGTGCGCAACCTCAGGGGACACCTGGGCTGCTTGATTGTGCGCTACCTCAGGGGACACCTGGGCTGCTTGATTGTGCGCTACCTCAGGGGACACCTGGGCTGCTTGATTGTGCGCTACCTCAGGGGACACCTGGGCTGCTTGATTGTGCGTCGGCTGTGCGGCTAACGACTTGTTTGTAGTGGTAGGCTGCTGGCTAGGGTGCTTTGCTGCCATGATGTGTGGATGCTACCTCAGGAGACGCCTGGGCTGTGAGAGTGTGCGCATGTCGTGCAACTATGCGGCTTGAGTGTGATGGCAGGCTGCAGGGTGAGCTGCCATGGTGTACGAAGGTGCCCTAATCTCTGCAAGGAATGCAGGAGTGTAGGCTGTAGGTGATGTCTCTGTGGCTGAAGCCAGCAGGATGCATGAAGCTGGAGCTATGCTATGTGCCGTCTCTGTGGCTGATGCCAACAGGTTGTGGAGTGGCGGTGCGACCGTACTGTGAGGTCTCGCCTAATGCGGGATGATGCTGCAGGTGCTGTGCGAGGCCAGCTTACTGCGCGTTCTCCTCATAGAAGCGTGGAGGGTAGGTGAGCTCTCCGCTGTGGGGCTCCACTTGTGCTGTGGGTTAGGCTGCAAATGCGTCGACCGAGTCTAACAAGAGCGATGTCGAGAACGTGAAGAAGAACGTGCGCTAGAGAAGCAGCTATGTGTGGCGTGAGCGGTGCTGGGCTGAGCTGAGAGTGCATGCCTAAAGACGTCAAGATATGACTACTGGACTGGCCCCCATGCCACTGTGCCCTGCTTGTTGTGTCTATCAGCTTGAGACTATGCCTGGTAGGCTAGGTGGGAGACTCTGCATGTTGTGACTCTCTGCAGGCTGGTGCACTGCAAGGTACTGATCTCTGCTTGTGCAGGCTGATGTTGGTGGTGATTACCAGCTGGGTGTGCTCTGTGCCTGTAAGTGGCCAGGTACGCTTGTTCTGGTGTAAGGCGTCTCTGCTTAGGGCAGGAGTGCCACTATGTGTTCTCTGCTTGGGCAGGTTGATTGTGTTAATGTAACTCTGGTAGACCTGACTGATTGGGTCTCAGCAAGGTGCTGGATGTATGGGTGATAGTGATGATGCTCTGCGTGGGGCAGGCTGTGTTGAAACTCTGCTAAGAGCAGGTTGTATGTGTAGGGTTGGCTGCATTTTTACAGGGTTGCAACACGACTCTTGCAAGCTGGTGCTCTGCAAGGTTATGCTCTCTGCCTAGTGCAGGCTGTGGTGTAACTCTGCTTGGAGCAGGCTGAGAAGACCTGGCTGCAGTTTTGGCTGCAGAATTACAATTTTGGTGAAAACAAGTTCGCTATCCTCCCGTTAGCTGGGGTGGTGGCGGGGATGATGGTGGCAAGCAACGCACGTGTAAATGTGCAAGGCAAGCTAAGCAATCCTCCGCGTCAGCGGGACAAAGCAAGGACTAGCTAAGCTCCGTGTAAACGGGTAAAGCAAGCCTGCGAAACAGCAGTGCAACACCTCTGCAGAATCAGCAGGAGACTCTGCAGCAGTAAGCCGCTGGAGCTGGACTCCGTTGGCACCTCCGAATCAGTTGGCTCGGGTGTCACTGCGCACAGGTCCATACGATCGAACAATTGCGGAAACCAAGTGTAACAGTTGTGTTTGTGCCGTCAGGATGCATGGTCGGCTGAGAGATAAATGTCGGCTGCAGCCGCCAGGCATGCTGAGTTATGCGGCTATTGTTGCCGCTGCGACTGTCTACATACTGTTCGACAGCCTCCGACTCGCGCTGTGGTAGTGCAATGTACTTACATCGTCGAGAATCAGCTCATCCTCAAAACAACTCGCTTCCCAGTCTTAAGTCACGGAGCCAGTCATTCGATCAGCAGTCCACCGAGGTCTCGTAACCAAGCCTCCCTAAGCCTAAGAAGCCTCGAACACTGCAGGATCTCATCATAAGTAAAAAGCAAGTCACACCTCATGGGATCCTGCATTGAGAAAAGAAACATACCATTCATCCTAGCTGAGTGTCTGGACTGTTGCACTCTCCCCCACTCCGAAAAGCTACGTCCCGGAGCTTGCTGATATCAGTCAGAATCTTGCGACAACAGGCAAAACAGGCATGCACGGACAGGCAAGCAAATGCATGAGCTCCATGTGAACCATGCTAGAACTATGAAATCAGAGTCTTGAGCTGAGTCGTCGCGTTCTCCTCCTCCTCCAAAGCCGACCAAAGAAACCATCGTGACAGAAACTGAGAAACAGAAGATGTGGTAGCTATGTTCAGCGCAGGTTGCAATGGGTGATCGGTCCATGCCGGCTGCATAATGCTAGAACAGAGTTGGTGGGATGTAGACAGACATATGCCTTGTCCCTAACCAGAGTGGATGGTTGCGGGGTCATGTGCTTGGTTGCAGTCATGCCCATGTCATGCAGGTCGGTGCGCATGGGAGTTATATGGCTCCCCCGGCTCTGCTGTAGTAACTGGCATGTTAGCCAGCCAGTGCAGCCGTAAGGAGACGCTGGTACTGTGCACTTTGAGGTCACTTGAGGTGCAAGGCTGCGAAGCTCAAGAGCCTAGGCGTATGTGCCCGATCGATTGGATGCAGAGGTGTGTGTGCCTTACTGCATAGTGTGTGGCCCATGCATGAGTTAACATGAGAGAAGCAGTACGGCAACTGCAACCCTAGGCAAATGCATGATCGCTTTGCCCCGTGCCGTTGTGCGCAACCTCAGGGGACACCTGGGCTGCTTGATTGTGCGCTACCTCAGGGGACACCTGGGCTGCTTGATTGTGCGCTACCTCAGGGGACACCTGGGCTGCTTGATTGTGCGCTACCTCAGGGGACACCTGGGCTGCTTGATTGTGCGTCGGCTGTGCGGCTAACGACTTGTTTGTAGTGGTAGGCTGCTGGCTAGGGTGCTTTGCTGCCATGATGTGTGGATGCTACCTCAGGAGACGCCTGGGCTGTGAGAGTGTGCGCATGTCGTGCAACTATGCGGCTTGAGTGTGATGGCAGGCTGCAGGGTGAGCTGCCATGGTGTACGAAGGTGCCCTAATCTCTGCAAGGAATGCAGGAGTGTAGGCTGTAGGTGATGTCTCTGTGGCTGAAGCCAGCAGGATGCATGAAGCTGGAGCTATGCTATGTGCCGTCTCTGTGGCTGATGCCAACAGGTTGTGGAGTGGCGGTGCGACCGTACTGTGAGGTCTCGCCTAATGCGGGATGATGCTGCAGGTGCTGTGCGAGGCCAGCTTACTGCGCGTTCTCCTCATAGAAGCGTGGAGGGTAGGTGAGCTCTCCGCTGTGGGGCTCCACTTGTGCTGTGGGTTAGGCTGCAAATGCGTCGACCGAGTCTAACAAGAGCGATGTCGAGAACGTGAAGAAGAACGTGCGCTAGAGAAGCAGCTATGTGTGGCGTGAGCGGTGCTGGGCTGAGCTGAGAGTGCATGCCTAAAGACGTCAAGATATGACTACTGGACTGGCCCCCATGCCACTGTGCCCTGCTTGTTGTGTCTATCAGCTTGAGACTATGCCTGGTAGGCTAGGTGGGAGACTCTGCATGTTGTGACTCTCTGCAGGCTGGTGCACTGCAAGGTACTGATCTCTGCTTGTGCAGGCTGATGTTGGTGGTGATTACCAGCTGGGTGTGCTCTGTGCCTGTAAGTGGCCAGGTACGCTTGTTCTGGTGTAAGGCGTCTCTGCTTAGGGCAGGAGTGCCACTATGTGTTCTCTGCTTGGGCAGGTTGATTGTGTTAATGTAACTCTGGTAGACCTGACTGATTGGGTCTCAGCAAGGTGCTGGATGTATGGGTGATAGTGATGATGCTCTGCGTGGGGCAGGCTGTGTTGAAACTCTGCTAAGAGCAGGTTGTATGTGTAGGGTTGGCTGCATTTTTACAGGGTTGCAACACGACTCTTGCAAGCTGGTGCTCTGCAAGGTTATGCTCTCTGCCTAGTGCAGGCTGTGGTGTAACTCTGCTTGGAGCAGGCTGAGAAGACCTGGCTGCAGTTTTGGCTGCAGAATTACAATTTTGGTGAAAACAAGTTCGCTATCCTCCCGTTAGCTGGGGTGGTGGCGGGGATGATGGTGGCAAGCAACGCACGTGTAAATGTGCAAGGCAAGCTAAGCAATCCTCCGCGTCAGCGGGACAAAGCAAGGACTAGCTAAGCTCCGTGTAAACGGGTAAAGCAAGCCTGCGAAACAGCAGTGCAACACCTCTGCAGAATCAGCAGGAGACTCTGCAGCAGTAAGCCGCTGGAGCTGGACTCCGTTGGCACCTCCGAATCAGTTGGCTCGGGTGTCACTGCGCACAGGTCCATACGATCGAACAATTGCGGAAACCAAGTGTAACAGTTGTGTTTGTGCCGTCAGGATGCATGGTCGGCTGAGAGATAAATGTCGGCTGCAGCCGCCAGGCATGCTGAGTTATGCGGCTATTGTTGCCGCTGCGACTGTCTACATACTGTTCGACAGCCTCCGACTCGCGCTGTGGTAGTGCAATGTACTTACATCGTCGAGAATCAGCTCATCCTCAAAACAACTCGCTTCCCAGTCTTAAGTCACGGAGCCAGTCATTCGATCAGCAGTCCACCGAGGTCTCGTAACCAAGCCTCCCTAAGCCTAAGAAGCCTCGAACACTGCAGGATCTCATCATAAGTAAAAAGCAAGTCACACCTCATGGGATCCTGCATTGAGAAAAGAAACATACCATTCATCCTAGCTGAGTGTCTGGACTGTTGCACTCTCCCCCACTCCGAAAAGCTACGTCCCGGAGCTTGCTGATATCAGTCAGAATCTTGCGACAACAGGCAAAACAGGCATGCACGGACAGGCAAGCAAATGCATGAGCTCCATGTGAACCATGCTAGAACTATGAAATCAGAGTCTTGAGCTGAGTCGTCGCGTTCTCCTCCTCCTCCAAAGCCGACCAAAGAAACCATCGTGACAGAAACTGAGAAACAGAAGATGTGGTAGCTATGTTCAGCGCAGGTTGCAATGGGTGATCGGTCCATGCCGGCTGCATAATGCTAGAACAGAGTTGGTGGGATGTAGACAGACATATGCCTTGTCCCTAACCAGAGTGGATGGTTGCGGGGTCATGTGCTTGGTTGCAGTCATGCCCATGTCATGCAGGTCGGTGCGCATGGGAGTTATATGGCTCCCCCGGCTCTGCTGTAGTAACTGGCATGTTAGCCAGCCAGTGCAGCCGTAAGGAGACGCTGGTACTGTGCACTTTGAGGTCACTTGAGGTGCAAGGCTGCGAAGCTCAAGAGCCTAGGCGTATGTGCCCGATCGATTGGATGCAGAGGTGTGTGTGCCTTACTGCATAGTGTGTGGCCCATGCATGAGTTAACATGAGAGAAGCAGTACGGCAACTGCAACCCTAGGCAAATGCATGATCGCTTTGCCCCGTGCCGTTGTGCGCAACCTCAGGGGACACCTGGGCTGCTTGATTGTGCGCTACCTCAGGGGACACCTGGGCTGCTTGATTGTGCGCTACCTCAGGGGACACCTGGGCTGCTTGATTGTGCGCTACCTCAGGGGACACCTGGGCTGCTTGATTGTGCGTCGGCTGTGCGGCTAACGACTTGTTTGTAGTGGTAGGCTGCTGGCTAGGGTGCTTTGCTGCCATGATGTGTGGATGCTACCTCAGGAGACGCCTGGGCTGTGAGAGTGTGCGCATGTCGTGCAACTATGCGGCTTGAGTGTGATGGCAGGCTGCAGGGTGAGCTGCCATGGTGTACGAAGGTGCCCTAATCTCTGCAAGGAATGCAGGAGTGTAGGCTGTAGGTGATGTCTCTGTGGCTGAAGCCAGCAGGATGCATGAAGCTGGAGCTATGCTATGTGCCGTCTCTGTGGCTGATGCCAACAGGTTGTGGAGTGGCGGTGCGACCGTACTGTGAGGTCTCGCCTAATGCGGGATGATGCTGCAGGTGCTGTGCGAGGCCAGCTTACTGCGCGTTCTCCTCATAGAAGCGTGGAGGGTAGGTGAGCTCTCCGCTGTGGGGCTCCACTTGTGCTGTGGGTTAGGCTGCAAATGCGTCGACCGAGTCTAACAAGAGCGATGTCGAGAACGTGAAGAAGAACGTGCGCTAGAGAAGCAGCTATGTGTGGCGTGAGCGGTGCTGGGCTGAGCTGAGAGTGCATGCCTAAAGACGTCAAGATATGACTACTGGACTGGCCCCCATGCCACTGTGCCCTGCTTGTTGTGTCTATCAGCTTGAGACTATGCCTGGTAGGCTAGGTGGGAGACTCTGCATGTTGTGACTCTCTGCAGGCTGGTGCACTGCAAGGTACTGATCTCTGCTTGTGCAGGCTGATGTTGGTGGTGATTACCAGCTGGGTGTGCTCTGTGCCTGTAAGTGGCCAGGTACGCTTGTTCTGGTGTAAGGCGTCTCTGCTTAGGGCAGGAGTGCCACTATGTGTTCTCTGCTTGGGCAGGTTGATTGTGTTAATGTAACTCTGGTAGACCTGACTGATTGGGTCTCAGCAAGGTGCTGGATGTATGGGTGATAGTGATGATGCTCTGCGTGGGGCAGGCTGTGTTGAAACTCTGCTAAGAGCAGGTTGTATGTGTAGGGTTGGCTGCATTTTTACAGGGTTGCAACACGACTCTTGCAAGCTGGTGCTCTGCAAGGTTATGCTCTCTGCCTAGTGCAGGCTGTGGTGTAACTCTGCTTGGAGCAGGCTGAGAAGACCTGGCTGCAGTTTTGGCTGCAGAATTACAATTTTGGTGAAAACAAGTTCGCTATCCTCCCGTTAGCTGGGGTGGTGGCGGGGATGATGGTGGCAAGCAACGCACGTGTAAATGTGCAAGGCAAGCTAAGCAATCCTCCGCGTCAGCGGGACAAAGCAAGGACTAGCTAAGCTCCGTGTAAACGGGTAAAGCAAGCCTGCGAAACAGCAGTGCAACACCTCTGCAGAATCAGCAGGAGACTCTGCAGCAGTAAGCCGCTGGAGCTGGACTCCGTTGGCACCTCCGAATCAGTTGGCTCGGGTGTCACTGCGCACAGGTCCATACGATCGAACAATTGCGGAAACCAAGTGTAACAGTTGTGTTTGTGCCGTCAGGATGCATGGTCGGCTGAGAGATAAATGTCGGCTGCAGCCGCCAGGCATGCTGAGTTATGCGGCTATTGTTGCCGCTGCGACTGTCTACATACTGTTCGACAGCCTCCGACTCGCGCTGTGGTAGTGCAATGTACTTACATCGTCGAGAATCAGCTCATCTTCAAAACAACTCGCTTCCCAGTCTTAAGTCACGGAGCCAGTCATTCGATCAGCAGTCCACCGAGGTCTCGTAACCAAGCCTCCCTAAGCCTAAGAAGCCTCGAACACTGCAGGATCTCATCATAAGTAAAAAGCAAGTCACACCTCATGGGATCCTGCATTGAGAAAAGAAACATACCATTCATCCTAGCTGAGTGTCTGGACTGTTGCACTCTCCCCCACTCCGAAAAGCTACGTCCCGGAGCTTGCTGATATCAGTCAGAATCTTGCGACAACAGGCAAAACAGGCATGCACGGACAGGCAAGCAAATGCATGAGCTCCATGTGAACCATGCTAGAACTATGAAATCAGAGTCTTGAGCTGAGTCGTCGCGTTCTCCTCCTCCTCCAAAGCCGACCAAAGAAACCATCGTGACAGAAACTGAGAAACAGAAGATGTGGTAGCTATGTTCAGCGCAGGTTGCAATGGGTGATCGGTCCATGCCGGCTGCATAATGCTAGAACAGAGTTGGTGGGATGTAGACAGACATATGCCTTGTCCCTAACCAGAGTGGATGGTTGCGGGGTCATGTGCTTGGTTGCAGTCATGCCCATGTCATGCAGGTCGGTGCGCATGGGAGTTATATGGCTCCCCCGGCTCTGCTGTAGTAACTGGCATGTTAGCCAGCCAGTGCAGCCGTAAGGAGACGCTGGTACTGTGCACTTTGAGGTCACTTGAGGTGCAAGGCTGCGAAGCTCAAGAGCCTAGGCGTATGTGCCCGATCGATTGGATGCAGAGGTGTGTGTGCCTTACTGCATAGTGTGTGGCCCATGCATGAGTTAACATGAGAGAAGCAGTACGGCAACTGCAACCCTAGGCAAATGCATGATCGCTTTGCCCCGTGCCGTTGTGCGCAACCTCAGGGGACACCTGGGCTGCTTGATTGTGCGCTACCTCAGGGGACACCTGGGCTGCTTGATTGTGCGCTACCTCAGGGGACACCTGGGCTGCTTGATTGTGCGCTACCTCAGGGGACACCTGGGTTGCTTGATTGTGCGTCGGCTGTGCGGCTAACGACTTGTTTGTAGTGGTAGGCTGCTGGCTAGGGTGCTTTGCTGCCATGATGTGTGGATGCTACCTCAGGAGACGCCTGGGCTGTGAGAGTGTGCGCATGTCGTGCAACTATGCGGCTTGAGTGTGATGGCAGGCTGCAGGGTGAGCTGCCATGGTGTACGAAGGTGCCCTAATCTCTGCAAGGAATGCAGGAGTGTAGGCTGTAGGTGATGTCTCTGTGGCTGAAGCCAGCAGGATGCATGAAGCTGGAGCTATGCTATGTGCCGTCTCTGTGGCTGATGCCAACAGGTTGTGGAGTGGCGGTGCGACCGTACTGTGAGGTCTCGCCTAATGCGGGATGATGCTGCAGGTGCTGTGCGAGGCCAGCTTACTGCGCGTTCTCCTCATAGAAGCGTGGAGGGTAGGTGAGCTCTCCGCTGTGGGGCTCCACTTGTGCTGTGGGTTAGGCTGCAAATGCGTCGACCGAGTCTAACAAGAGCGATGTCGAGAACGTGAAGAAGAACGTGCGCTAGAGAAGCAGCTATGTGTGGCGTGAGCGGTGCTGGGCTGAGCTGAGAGTGCATGCCTAAAGACGTCAAGATATGACTACTGGACTGGCCCCCATGCCACTGTGCCCTGCTTGTTGTGTCTATCAGCTTGAGACTATGCCTGGTAGGCTAGGTGGGAGACTCTGCATGTTGTGACTCTCTGCAGGCTGGTGCACTGCAAGGTACTGATCTCTGCTTGTGCAGGCTGATGTTGGTGGTGATTACCAGCTGGGTGTGCTCTGTGCCTGTAAGTGGCCAGGTACGCTTGTTCTGGTGTAAGGCGTCTCTGCTTAGGGCAGGAGTGCCACTATGTGTTCTCTGCTTGGGCAGGTTGATTGTGTTAATGTAACTCTGGTAGACCTGACTGATTGGGTCTCAGCAAGGTGCTGGATGTATGGGTGATAGTGATGATGCTCTGCGTGGGGCAGGCTGTGTTGAAACTCTGCTAAGAGCAGGTTGTATGTGTAGGGTTGGCTGCATTTTTACAGGGTTGCAACACGACTCTTGCAAGCTGGTGCTCTGCAAGGTTATGCTCTCTGCCTAGTGCAGGCTGTGGTGTAACTCTGCTTGGAGCAGGCTGAGAAGACCTGGCTGCAGTTTTGGCTGCAGAATTACAATTTTGGTGAAAACAAGTTCGCTATCCTCCCGTTAGCTGGGGTGGTGGCGGGGATGATGGTGGCAAGCAACGCACGTGTAAATGTGCAAGGCAAGCTAAGCAATCCTCCGCGTCAGCGGGACAAAGCAAGGACTAGCTAAGCTCCGTGTAAACGGGTAAAGCAAGCCTGCGAAACAGCAGTGCAACACCTCTGCAGAATCAGCAGGAGACTCTGCAGCAGTAAGCCGCTGGAGCTGGACTCCGTTGGCACCTCCGAATCAGTTGGCTCGGGTGTCACTGCGCACAGGTCCATACGATCGAACAATTGCGGAAACCAAGTGTAACAGTTGTGTTTGTGCCGTCAGGATGCATGGTCGGCTGAGAGATAAATGTCGGCTGCAGCCGCCAGGCATGCTGAGTTATGCGGCTATTGTTGCCGCTGCGACTGTCTACATACTGTTCGACAGCCTCCGACTCGCGCTGTGGTAGTGCAATGTACTTACATCGTCGAGAATCAGCTCATCCTCAAAACAACTCGCTTCCCAGTCTTAAGTCACGGAGCCAGTCATTCGATCAGCAGTCCACCGAGGTCTCGTAACCAAGCCTCCCTAAGCCTAAGAAGCCTCGAACACTGCAGGATCTCATCATAAGTAAAAAGCAAGTCACACCTCATGGGATCCTGCATTGAGAAAAGAAACATACCATTCATCCTAGCTGAGTGTCTGGACTGTTGCACTCTCCCCCACTCCGAAAAGCTACGTCCCGGAGCTTGCTGATATCAGTCAGAATCTTGCGACAACAGGCAAAACAGGCATGCACGGACAGGCAAGCAAATGCATGAGCTCCATGTGAACCATGCTAGAACTATGAAATCAGAGTCTTGAGCTGAGTCGTCGCGTTCTCCTCCTCCTCCAAAGCCGACCAAAGAAACCATCGTGACAGAAACTGAGAAACAGAAGATGTGGTAGCTATGTTCAGCGCAGGTTGCAATGGGTGATCGGTCCATGCCGGCTGCATAATGCTAGAACAGAGTTGGTGGGATGTAGACAGACATATGCCTTGTCCCTAACCAGAGTGGATGGTTGCGGGGTCATGTGCTTGGTTGCAGTCATGCCCATGTCATGCAGGTCGGTGCGCATGGGAGTTATATGGCTCCCCCGGCTCTGCTGTAGTAACTGGCATGTTAGCCAGCCAGTGCAGCCGTAAGGAGACGCTGGTACTGTGCACTTTGAGGTCACTTGAGGTGCAAGGCTGCGAAGCTCAAGAGCCTAGGCGTATGTGCCCGATCGATTGGATGCAGAGGTGTGTGTGCCTTACTGCATAGTGTGTGGCCCATGCATGAGTTAACATGAGAGAAGCAGTACGGCAACTGCAACCCTAGGCAAATGCATGATCGCTTTGCCCCGTGCCGTTGTGCGCAACCTCAGGGGACACCTGGGCTGCTTGATTGTGCGCTACCTCAGGGGACACCTGGGCTGCTTGATTGTGCGCTACCTCAGGGGACACCTGGGCTGCTTGATTGTGCGCTACCTCAGGGGACACCTGGGCTGCTTGATTGTGCGTCGGCTGTGCGGCTAACGACTTGTTTGTAGTGGTAGGCTGCTGGCTAGGGTGCTTTGCTGCCATGATGTGTGGATGCTACCTCAGGAGACGCCTGGGCTGTGAGAGTGTGCGCATGTCGTGCAACTATGCGGCTTGAGTGTGATGGCAGGCTGCAGGGTGAGCTGCCATGGTGTACGAAGGTGCCCTAATCTCTGCAAGGAATGCAGGAGTGTAGGCTGTAGGTGATGTCTCTGTGGCTGAAGCCAGCAGGATGCATGAAGCTGGAGCTATGCTATGTGCCGTCTCTGTGGCTGATGCCAACAGGTTGTGGAGTGGCGGTGCGACCGTACTGTGAGGTCTCGCCTAATGCGGGATGATGCTGCAGGTGCTGTGCGAGGCCAGCTTACTGCGCGTTCTCCTCATAGAAGCGTGGAGGGTAGGTGAGCTCTCCGCTGTGGGGCTCCACTTGTGCTGTGGGTTAGGCTGCAAATGCGTCGACCGAGTCTAACAAGAGCGATGTCGAGAACGTGAAGAAGAACGTGCGCTAGAGAAGCAGCTATGTGTGGCGTGAGCGGTGCTGGGCTGAGCTGAGAGTGCATGCCTAAAGACGTCAAGATATGACTACTGGACTGGCCCCCATGCCACTGTGCCCTGCTTGTTGTGTCTATCAGCTTGAGACTATGCCTGGTAGGCTAGGTGGGAGACTCTGCATGTTGTGACTCTCTGCAGGCTGGTGCACTGCAAGGTACTGATCTCTGCTTGTGCAGGCTGATGTTGGTGGTGATTACCAGCTGGGTGTGCTCTGTGCCTGTAAGTGGCCAGGTACGCTTGTTCTGGTGTAAGGCGTCTCTGCTTAGGGCAGGAGTGCCACTATGTGTTCTCTGCTTGGGCAGGTTGATTGTGTTAATGTAACTGGCTACCCCTCCCATTGAACCACCAACCCCCCTAACGATAAGGGACAACGGCTTTTCCGGACACATTTTTGCACCAATTTACACGCGGATTGAAGCGTCGGAGAGCGGCTGCGCTGAGGCACACGCTGAGCCGGTAGGGCATGTTGCCGGGTATCCGACCCTACCGAGCCTGCGGACTCGATGTACGCTGACCCAATAGCAGTGAGTCCCTGTTTAACGCGATGGCTAGTGCGCGATGTGTTAGGAGCCCGACCCCATGTCCAACATGATAACCAACATGCGCTGGCTCAGGGGCTCTGAAACTTGGAGGAGACCACAGTAGGAGCAGAGCAGTGGCAGCTGCATCAATCCCTTGTGGATTAGGCTCCAAAAGGTGGGCTAAACCCTCCATGCTGCCCCACTCTGCTGATGCCAGTTTGGCAACCATCGAAGTGAATCGAAGTCTCCAGCCCTGCGTCACTAGCTAGAGAACTCAACTGTGGACCCCCTGCCAAGTTCTCAACTCTTGTTGAGTTTTGTTCATAGGGGTTTTAGAAGCTGGCGTGTGCACATGCCTGCAGGTATGGGCTTGTACTCCAAATCCCACCCCCACAGATGGAAGGGGGGCCATGCTGCCCGCTGTGCGTGTTGTATAAAGTCTACGCAAGCTGGCCGCACCGGCTGGGTGGAGATCCATGTGGAGGGGAAGGCAGCCGCCTACCGCTCTGGACAGAATTTACTAGCCATCGGCCAGGTCACAGACCAGATGTCTGAAGTCATCATGGCTTGCGACAACCTGAAGCCCGCACTGATTCCACTAGCCCACAGGACTTGCGCTGAGGCTGCTGCGGCTGCGCATGCTGTGGGCCAGCGGCTGCAGGGGCAGGAGCCAGCCAGCCAGCTCCAGCCCATGCCCCGTCTCAGCTCCACACCCACGCAAGCACCTGCACAGCCTGGGCCAGCCCATGCGCCCTGCCCCCACCAGCTCCCAGACCAACCACCCTCGCACCCATCACAGTTGCAGGGGTCCAGCCAGCACCACCCGGCCCTGCCGGCACTGCTGCACCTACCGGGGCTCTCCATCCTCACTAGGCCTGCCACCAACCCTGTGACCTCACCTGCCGTGGAGCAACAGCCCATCATGTGAGTGCCCCTGCTGGATGATGGGCTGACATGGCAAGCCAGCTCTAGTAGGGGTGAGTGTGTGAGGCCCTCCATCACAAAGCCCTTTGTAGCCATGCCCATGTTCGATCAGAAGAGGGATGACAAGCATTGGGACGATGAGTGCCTCACCCTTCTGTGCTCATTTGCACCAGACAGCGTGATGCAGCTGTGCACCTTGGGCAAGAAGCTGAGCGTGAAGATGTTAAACGAGTATTGCAAGGCAGTGGGGTTGTGTGTGCCAGCCGACACCTTGCGTGCTGATCTACGATACATGGTGCTGCAGCATTTAAATGAGCAGGCAGAGTGCGATTGAGCTGGCTATGTAAGATGACGTTGAGAAAACTGGGCTCCATGCGTAAAGTGTACCGCAGTGTACCGCAGCGGAGAACTCCGCATCCAGCGTTGTGGGTGCTGTGAAGCAGCATTACAAAGGCCCATTGCGCAGAGCGAAACCGTTCGCGTGCCTGGCTGACTGCCGGTCACCGTGGGTGCCAGCAGCTCGGGCGCGCAGGCGCAAGCGCAACGCAAAGATAAGGCGTTCCGCGTTAAAATGACAACGCAACTCTCACCAGGCACGCCGCAAAGTCAAATGTCCCTTACGTGGTGGTTCAATGGGAGGGGTAGCCAACTCTGGTAGACCTGACTGATTGGGTCTCAGCAAGGTGCTGGATGTATGGGTGATAGTGATGATGCTCTGCGTGGGGCAGGCTGTGTTGAAACTCTGCTAAGAGCAGGTTGTATGTGTAGGGTTGGCTGCATTTTTACAGGGTTGCAACCAGTGATGGGTAATACATGTATCGATACAGGAAAAACCGGGAAATACAAGAAAAAACGTGTATTATTTGTATCGATACAATACAGCGATACAGAGGCAACATGTCACTCGGGAAAGGAGCAGCTAGGAGCAGCGCAGCCAGTCCCGCAGCCTGTCCTTGATGTCTGGGCAGGACGGCGACGTCGGAAAGTCAGGGCCTCCCAACTTTGATGTTCTTGCATGTAAAGCCGGCACATGCGACCGGCTGCTCCGGGAGCAGGCCGATGGCTTTAGCCCCGCGCGGCATTGCTTTAGCGCGGACACTAGTTGTGGCAGCAGCCAGCAGCTGCTTCTAAGGCATCGACGCAACTTGCCGGCCGGCACTTGTATTTTTTAATACGATACGTGTATTCTTGTATTATACAAAAAATACGTATCGGTATCGATACACGTATCTTGTATTACCCATCACTGGTTGCAACACGACTCTTGCAAGCTGGTGCTCTGCAAGGTTATGCTCTCTGCCTAGTGCAGGCTGTGGTGTAACTCTGCTTGGAGCAGGCTGAGAAGACCTGGCTGCAGTTTTGGCTGCAGAATTACAATTTTGGTGAAAACAAGTTCGCTATCCTCCCGTTAGCTGGGGTGGTGGCGGGGATGATGGTGGCAAGCAACGCACGTGTAAATGTGCAAGGCAAGCTAAGCAATCCTCCGCGTCAGCGGGACAAAGCAAGGACTAGCTAAGCTCCGTGTAAACGGGTAAAGCAAGCCTGCGAAACAGCAGTGCAACACCTCTGCAGAATCAGCAGGAGACTCTGCAGCAGTAAGCCGCTGGAGCTGGACTCCGTTGGCACCTCCGAATCAGTTGGCTCGGGTGTCACTGCGCACAGGTCCATACGATCGAACAATTGCGGAAACCAAGTGTAACAGTTGTGTTTGTGCCGTCAGGATGCATGGTCGGCTGAGAGATAAATGTCGGCTGCAGCCGCCAGGCATGCTGAGTTATGCGGCTATTGTTGCCGCTGCGACTGTCTACATACTGTTCGACAGCCTCCGACTCGCGCTGTGGTAGTGCAATGTACTTACATCGTCGAGAATCAGCTCATCCTCAAAACAACTCGCTTCCCAGTCTTAAGTCACGGAGCCAGTCATTCGATCAGCAGTCCACCGAGGTCTCGTAACCAAGCCTCCCTAAGCCTAAGAAGCCTCGAACACTGCAGGATCTCATCATAAGTAAAAAGCAAGTCACACCTCATGGGATCCTGCATTGAGAAAAGAAACATACCATTCATCCTAGCTGACGGCGCGTTTCCAATGGACGGAGAAAAGAGATAAGAGATCGCCCATGTGCATGAATTCAAACGCGTTTCCAATGGACAGAGAAAAGAGAAAAGAGATGCATGGTAGTCCGCCGCCAACGCCTTCATTGACCTACACACGAGCTGCCCAGCAACATGGATAGCAGTAGCAGCAGCGGTGATAGCGGAAGTAGTGATAACAGCCATTGTCTTCGAGAATTCTTCTACCAGAACCTGCTGGCAAACACGCGGGCCTTTGCCCTCCTTGGTCGCCGGTAAGCAAGCAAGCAGGCATCCGATGCAAGCCAGCCGGCATAAGCAATCGTCAATGGCTTTTTTGTAGACGACCGTACGTAAGGACCTCGGTGTATTGGAAGCGTCCACGCAATTACAAGGCATATTATCGCACAGTGCGTGATTGCCTGGACGACCGCTACCCTGAGGAGTTCCACGTTACAAGGTGCATCTTCTCAGCACACACACGCAAGCACTACACACTACTCATGCACTAGCAGCACGTAAGCACGCGCAGCATCTATGTGCAGAATGCAACAGTGGCGCCATGTACTTGACACCAATGGCTTCCTTGCACTTGCTTTGTGTTGTGCAGAGAGGTGTTCTACCTGGTCTTGGAGGCAATCAGTGGAGACCGTTTGCTGCAAAGGCAATGCTTGAGGAGGGACTACCTCCCAGTTGAGGAACAGCTGGCTATCGCTCTCAGCTACTTTGCTAAAGGAGGGACATTCAGCCTGATTGGTGGGAGATGGGGGTGCAGCAAGACCTCCGTCAGCCGCTGTGTTCGCAATGTGTCCATGGTTATCCAATCTACCCTGGCAGGTAAGATGGTATTGCCCCAGTCTGATGAGGCGTGGGCTGAGTATGCTGATGGTTTTAGTAGGTTTGTGGAGTACCGATGGGGCGTGCGGGTGGGTATGCCACAAGTGGTGTTGGCCATGGACGGTACACAGGTCCGTCTACTGCGTAAGCCCCCGGGAACTGGCCATGATTACTACAATTATAAGGGGTTCAACTCCATGAACGTGCATGGTGTGTGTGACCACCGGGGGGTGTTTTGTGATGTCTTGGCAGGGTTTCCAGGCAGGTGCCATGACTACTACGTGCTCCAGCGCACGGGGTTGTGGGAACATTTGTTGAACCCTGCCAGCCCTATCACACAGGCCTTTGAGCGTGGGGCAAGGCGTATTGGGGGAAGGATGGTGCCATACATGATTTGTGCAGATTCAGCCTACCCCCCACGCAGGTACATCTTGCCAGCCATCAGGACAACAGAGGCACGTGATCAGGGCCAACGCACATACAATAGGAAGCATGCATCCACACGCAATGTGATTGAGAGGGCCTTTGGGCAGGTGAAGGCTAGGTTTCAGTGCTTGCATCACGGCTTGCGCACAGAGGTTGATACTGCTCCGTATGTCATCATGGCGTGCTTCCTGCTGCACAACATCTGCGTCATGCGAGGTGTGCAGCCCATGAATCCTGATGATTTGCTGCGTAGGGATGAGGTCTTGGGTGAAGCTGTGGCAGATTTCAATCGTAGGTTGCATGAGGCCCAACGGCAGTTCCCTCATCCGGCACACCGTGGACAAGTGCCAGCTGCAGCTCTGCAAGAGGGTAGGGACATTCGTGATGCTGTTGTTTTGTTTGCAGCTATGGGTTGATGTAACACAACTGTCACAAAGGTGTGTCTTCTGTTTCTGGTACCCCTCGGTCAAGGATGTTGCAATGGTTGATGTAACATACCATGGTTTAAAAGCATCACTTGATCAGTTACAACACCATCACCTGATCAGTTACAACACCATCACATGACCAACGTACTGTAACACTGAGGGTACTGTCACTGTAACACTAAGGGTACTGTGTACCCAGGCAACAGGGACACTAAGGGTACTGTGTACCAGGCACGAAGAACGCGTCCCTCTGTGTAGCCTCCTTGGGCGTATCAGGGCCAAACGCTTGAGACTGCAAGGCTTCTCCTTCCACAGCTGCCACCTGCTCCTGCTGTTTCTGTTGCCTTTGGACCGCCTGGTACAAAATGGCGAGCTGCTGCAGATACATCTGATGCAGTCCTTGGGCTGCTGGTGCTGCACCACTTGATGATGCTGCTGCACCACTTGATGATGGTGCTGCACCCCAGGCTGCTGGTGCTACTCCCATGCCTGATGGTGCTACACCCCAGGCTGCTGGTGCTGCACCACCCCAGGCTGCTGGTGCTGCACCCATGGCTGCTGGTGCTCCACCCAAGGCTGCTGGTGCTGCTCCACCCATGGCTGCTGGTGCTCCACCCATGGCTGCTGGTGCTGCACCCATGGCTGCTGGTGCTCCACCCAAAGCTGCTGGTGCTGCTCCACCAATGGCTGCTGCTGCTCCACCCCTGCCTGCTGCTGCTCCACCACTGGCTGCTGCTGCTGCACCACTTGCTGGCTTGGGGTGTGTCTTGGTAGCTGACAACCTGGCGGGGGCTGGAGGCAGCACACGTGCTTCCTCCGGACTCTCCAGCTCTCTGATCATGGCTTGCAGTTCTTTCTCTTCGTCACGTAGCTTGGTGAAGTCTGCTTGCAACTCTACCTTGTCTTCACCACTGGCTGCACAACAACACACAGCCAGAGAACCATTGGCACAAACCATGGTGGACTGCAACTGCAACAACTGCAACAATGGCATAGATTGGGAGGTGGTGGGGAGTGTGGGAGTGAGGAGGAAGTGAGGAGTGAGGAGGAAGAGGCACATGACATGACACACCTTGCATGAGCCAGCCCCTGTACTTCAAGATGGACTGGCGGACTGAAGTCAAGCGCCTGGTGGCACTGCTCAGGCGCCCAGCTGTCTGCAATGCCACCACACTCATGCCCAAGGCCTCTTCAAGGCCGTCCTTTTTGTCCATGCTAGCCCGGGCCTTCTTGCTGCTGTTCTTCAGCACACGCTCACCCAGGGCGGGTTCACGGCCCAACTGCAGCCAGCAATCGACCGTTGGGTGACCACAAGGCACTGGGTGGCTTACAATTTAGCTGCAATATAACCATAGCCATGTGGTACTCACCATGCGGGCGTGGGAAACCTCACGAGCATCTGCCATTGCTTCGTCCTCACTGCTGCTCTCGCTCACCACGGGACGCTTGGTCACAGCCTACGTGGCACATAATGAGGCAATCATGTGTGGCACAGAATGAGGCAAGGCAAGGCATTAGGCAAGGCATTAGGCAAGGCATTAGGCATTGTGTTGTCATTCACCGTGTTGACTCCACCGGATACAGTAGTCTTGGGAACTGCTGTTGGGTTCTCCCTCATTGCGGGGGCCATCAGATCAAAAAGCTGCAAGATAGCACAGAGGAGCAAATCAGGAAGAGCAGCTTACACATGATATGCAATGCAATGGTAGCAAGCACAGCAAGCAAGCGTTGCTAAAACCTGTGCGATTGGGCCCCAGAGCGTTGTTGAACAGCTTCCAACTGTCCTGGAGTTTCTTATAGAGCGTCCTGCACTGCTCCGCGTTGAAGTTGCGGTTCTCGTCAAACAGCTGCTGCGCCCTCAGCTCAGCAACAACGCTGGTGCTAATGCTGTCCCAGTTGCTACCGAAGTTTTTGTTTGTATTTTTCCCTATTGCCATAACTACACGGACAAGCACAATCTCCTGGGAATCCTTCCTCGTCAGCTGCTCCTGCGGCTTTAGTGGCGCAGGTGCGGCAACGGGACGTTGGGGCGTCACGGCGATGCCCTGGAGAAACATGATGTCGCCCAGCCTAACCCAGCTCTCACGGCGGCTCCGGTGCAAAAGGTCACATCTCTCGGTCACATCTCTTTTTCTCCTGGGGGGGTCGGCCGGGGAGACGCTAGCGGAGAAAAAGAGATGAAATGGAGCTCACTCTAGGAGAGTTATTCGTCTCTATCTCCGCGCATTGGAAACGGGAGAGAAGAGATCCGGACCGTTGGCGGCAGTTAGAGGGACATGGGCTGGCGGCTGATCTCTTTCTCTCTTCTCTTTCTCTCTTTTTCTCTTTCTCTCTCCGATCTCTTTTCTCTTTTTCTCCGCGCATTGGAAACGCGCCGTGAGTGTCTGGACTGTTGCAGCAGGACCCTGTAAAACTGTGTCGTAGGACCCTGTAGCCGTGCGGCAGGACCCTGTAAAACTGTGTCGTAGGACCCTGTAGCCGTGCGGCAGGACCCTGTAAACAAATGTGGCAGGACCCTGTAGCCGTGCGGCAGGATCTTGTAAAACTGTGTCGTAGGACCCTGTAGCCGTGCGGCAGGACCCTGTAAAACTGTGTCGTAGGACCCTGTAGCCGTGCGGCAGGACCCTGTGAAACTGTGTCGTAGGACCCTGTAGCCGTGCGGCAGGACCCTATGAAACAGTGTCGTAGGACCCTGTAGCCGTGCGGCAGAACCCTGTGGCCCAGGACCCTGTACAGGGTCGGCAGAACCCTGCACAGGTTTGGGTAAATTTTCAAATAGTTATAACATCGCAGCAACTTTGAGTTTTTCGATGATTACAACGGCGATGAGTCGGCCTTTCCTGGGGCTATCTACAGTATGCCTCCCGGGAAGAAATGACGTAGGCGACTTCCGGCCTTAATCGGCGCGAGTGTTGGGATGCTTTAGGTCTTGGAAGTCGCCTCAGTATGACAAGCTGGTTCCTGATGCTAGTTCCTGATGTAAGTTAACAGCACTGCCACGCTACTCGGAAGCTGTCTACGAGTATGTAGTCAGCCACAGCGGCAACACTCAGGGTGCCTATCAGGCGACCCCAACCTCATGGTCACCATGATGGTGGTAATCTTCATGTCGGTATTCATCCCACAGTATACCGATTGAGGTAGCGATTGTTGCGTTGGTTGCTGTTAGCCCAGCTGCGTTTTCTGCCCATCAGCGCAAGCCGTTGCAGTCTTTGCCATCGGGCTGCCCCATGTGAGCCACATCCCTGTGAACCCCCGGCGCAGTGAGCTGATTGTGCACAAATGCAATGTTATTTCAAGCAAATCTCCATCTTCATTTGTCGCCAAATCCATCATCGGGTCCGCGCACACAGAAGGTAATGCTAGGACCCCCCCCCCCCCCCCGCTGATAAAAGTGGAGATGGAATACTTGTTCTTGACCCATTGCCGCATCTCTTGAAGCAAACACCACATCAAACGGCCAGGGCCTCAATTAGTTTGACGACTTTAGAGTGACACCAGGCAGGTTTAAAGCCATAGCATGCAACAGCTCACCATGCCCGCCCCCCCACCTCCACTGCAAGTGCAAGTCCACTGCCCTCCTACTTGAGCCTTCCCACCACCTCCCAGCCTTCCCCTCCCCTCCCCCCATCCCAGCCCTCCTCCTAGCACACCCCCTCCTAGCCCACCCCCTCCCAGCCCAATCATCCCAGCCCAATCATCCCAAGCCATTTTCTCGCTCCCGGGCCTGCCCACCATATCCCAACCCTGCCCGCAATGGGGGGTAAGAGGCTAAGCAACAAGCAACGCGAAAGTCTGCAAAAGCTGCATGCCTCACCTAGGGCAGGGTTCAAGCTGAGCCCCAACGGCATGAAGGCTGAGAGGAACAAGGCTATGGAGTTGTGGGCAGAGGTTGAGCGACTGCACCAGCAGCTCAGTGATGCGCTGGCAGATTTGCGGCAAGTGCAGGCAGACATGGAGCAGTTGCAGGCAGCACACCAGGAGCTGCAGGGTGAGAGTGAGTCATTGGAGCAGCTGGCTGAGGAGCGCACCCATGCACTCCAGCTGTTGCGGCGTTCAAGCGGCCCCCGGCTCACCCGGCAGCAGCAGCAGCTGTTGAGCGTCCTGATGTTGAACCGGGTGTCACCGGAGGTGCTGCAACGGTGTGCTGAGGGTGGCTATGGCAGTCATGACACCCAGCAGCCCAACCCGGCTGCCGTCCCGACTTTTTCGGACCGTAACTTCAACTCACGACTACGCTTCCTAGTAACGACGGCAGCTTAAACGGGCAGCAGGACCCGGTGCAGCGTTCGAAAAGGAGCAGAATGAGCGAGGTTTCGTCCGACCCTGAGCGAGGTCAAGACGAGGCGATGGGAGGCGCAGCAGGTAGACGACGGCCTGCGTTGTTCCTCCTATTTGCTGTCTTGACCCTGTTCTGTACTGGGTGGAGTTGGGGCGCGCTCGGGGGTTGGCCTACCAAAGCCACCCCCAGCCGCTTGTCAATCCACTCAGAAGGCACCACAATCGGTGACCGTGCAGACAGGTTGGCTCCGGGCACAGGCCCAAGTCTGCGCGAAAGCTGGTACACCCAGCCTAGCCTTATCTCGTCCCCAGGGCAAATGCCCGCGAATGCAAGCAGTGCTCTGCCCAGGTTTTTGAACAAGCAGTGCTATGCCCTCCACCATCGGACTGCAACCACTAATGTTTCGCTGCCAACATGCAACCCCATCTCAGATGCTGTTCTCAACATCTATGTTCCCCCACTCAAACAAAGGCCTCCTGTGAAGGCACGATTGAAGGATACACAACCAGGGCAAATGAACACACACCGTTGTTTGCAGGCCTGTATAAGATATGGCGCTCAGTCTTACCACCACCCGGTGGCCCAGACTGATACAGCCTTGCATGACCAGCCAGCTGCTACAGAGATGCCAACCACTCATGTTGACATGCACGCCGGCACAAGACATGGCGCTCAGCCTTACCACCACCTGCCAGCCCTGCTTGCTACAGCCTTGCATGACCAGCCAGCCGCTACAGTGATGCCAACCACTCATGTTGACATGCAGGCCGGCACAAGACATGGCGCTCAGCCGTACCACCACCTGCCAGCCCTGCTTGCTACAGCCTTGCATGATCAGCCAGCCGCTACAGTGATGCCAACCACTCATGTTGACATGCAGGCCGGCACAAGACATGCCGCTCAGCCTTACCACCACCTGCCAGCCCTGCTTGCTACAGCCTTGCATGACCAGCCAGCCGATACAGGGATGCCAACCACTCATGTTGACATGCAGGCCGGCACAAGACATGGCGCTCAGCCTTACCACCACCTGCCAGCCCTGCTTGCTACAGCCTTGCATGACCAGCCAGCCGCTACAGGGATGCCAACCACTCATGTTGACATGCAGGCCGGCACAAGACATGGCGCCCAGGAGCAGCCTTGTGATCAGCTCAGCACGCTGCCAGGACCAGCCAAGTATACACCACATGCTGACCCGCTGCCATGCTCCAGGTACCCCCATGCCCACACCAATGGAGCGGAGGATGAGCAGACGTGTGAACAGCTACATGGCAGGCCGATACCCCATGGACCACCCATACATGACTCATATGTTGACGTGTTGCCTCTTGATATGAACAAAGGGGTGGGGGGCAAGGCGTATCTCATTCACATTACCATAGCTCTCTTTAGCATGCTCGGGCTCCATCTCCGAACCCCTTCCCAACGCACCCAGGTTACCACCCCCTCCCAATCCAAAGCGTGCTTGCTCAAACATATCAAGAGAGTGCGTAGGTGGAAGGGTGTCATCGTTATGTCAGCCCTCCCCCTCTGCCCATACCTGGATGGCAGCGCCCCACGGCACAACGCTCTACTTTGTCTCTCTGTGTGCATGGACAATTGGACTACACATGGACACTTCACCCATAGTGGGCCAAGGGCCTCCCTTATCGTCCACCTCTACAACACAACGTTGCATCGATACACTATCTATAAGATAGGCATTACTAGCAAGCAGGGTGTGCACAATACCATGCTACCCTCTAGCTTGCTGGCTACGGCTACACAGTGGTTGGGCGTCATCACCACAGTTTACTCCACTATTGCCCTCATTTACATGGCCTGGCTACTGCTCGCCGCTGGGGATGTTGAAGTGAACCCCGGCCCAACCAACGAGCACTACATGCAGGCCAGACATAGCTCCGCGTGCCAGGTTTATTCCTTGAACAATGCAGCGGGACATGAATGGGTCACCATGCAAGACATAGACATATTTTACGAGAACAGGCTCCTTCAGTTTACTGATCAGTTTGAGCGCGGCGCATGGTTAATGGCAAGAGGTGTTGACGGCTACTCCGACGAAGTCATTGAGATGTACTTACGTATCCACTACGGCCTAGCAGTTCAGAGCATTGCCCAATTCAACCAACCCAGTGACTGGTCTGCTGACAACCTGGGAAACCTCGCCGGCCAATACGGTACGCACACATTTTTGTGCAAAAAGCCAGGCCACAGCATGGCCATGAAGTGCATTGACGGCGCATGGAACCTACTGGACTCCATGGAAACAACACCGACGCCCCTCTCTCACATCCCTACTGCAACTATGAGGACTATGCATCAACTCTTTGTCATCACGCCCAACACCCGCTCACGGGAGCAGATGCGCATGTGCGCTGAAAAGGACATCCATCACATCATCAGCCATGTAGAACAAACAAGACACGGTCACAACGCCACAGCAGTCGACCCCGCTCACCCCACAGTAACGGCCCGTAACCTAGACCCCAGCTACATGGAAAGGCAATACGAAGAGTGCTGCCTAGTACATGCTTTCAACATGGCCATGGGGAAAAAATGCATCGACTACCACGCAGTCATCAGCCACTGCAAGCAGCTAGCAGAGCACCTACAACACTTAGCACAAGAAGCACGAGCTGCAGGACACACAATCCAAACCCTCAAAACCGACCATATCTACCATGCGAAAGGCAAGTTCTCATCTGACACACTGAATCACTACCTCCATCGCAAACACCATGAGATGCACATGTACCTGCATCCAGCCTCAACCTACCTACCCACCCAGAGTATCACCCCCGAGACGATCACTAACGCTATAACAAGCACCGGTGCAACACACACTGAGGCTGTCATCCTACTATCACACCAACACGCTACTGCCATTAAGCACACACCACATGGTTGGCACCAACTGGACTCATTCAACCGGGTGCCTAAACCACTCTCTACACCTGACGACTGGAGCAGCCTCCAAGGGAACATCCTCACCATCTGCACAGGCGACGTGAGACACACAAGATTCATTAGGAGGGAGATCTGGATAGCAGACCCGCTGGAGGCCACCACCCCATCAGCGCTAGCAGCACACTTCCAAGATCACCTGGACCCGATAGATCTTACCACAGACCACACAGAGGCAGGAGAGACCCGTGGCCCCTTGCACGTGACCACCACTAACGCCGAGACCAGCTGCACAACCGATAGCAAGCGCAGGGCGACAGCAGAGGGCATCCCCCCACACGATGAGCCTACCCGGTTGCGACAGCGCCGGGACACACCCACGGTCACTCTTCGCCCGCGAACAACGCCACGTATTCATCGACCCACTGCGCCCCTCGACAACGCCACCGACGCTGCCAAAAAGCGCGTTCGAGTCACCAAGAGACACGGTAACGACACACACACTCAAACCCTCATGTCCAAATACCTTTGCAAACCCACCGCTAAGGCCCACAACACTGGGCCAGTCTCCACCATAGACGATACAACTAAATCCACGCCCGACATCAACCTTGGTACGAACCAACATCACAGCCCCCCACCGCCACCCACCCTCAACCGGCAACACATCACCCTCACAACCTTCAACGTCAGAGGCCTACACAGATCTAGAAACGAAGTTCTTAACCTTGTGCACAGCCAAAGCCCGGACATCCTGATCCTTACTGAAACCATGACCCAACCCAGGAGCAACAACCCTAGCTCTGGCTGGCTGAAGAGGGTTATGCCCAACTATACTGTCCACCGCCACCAAGGCCACAGCGAAGTCCTCATTGGCATCAGACATGATCTAGCCATCCAGATGGAAGCTACCATGATACAACCGTGCACGGATGCGGATGTAAACACCCGCTGCGTCATCCTGAGCCTCCGCCAACGGCAAAGCGAAGAGCTCACACTCGTCGCCACGTACTGGCCCTCGGGGAACAACGACGACGCGATCCCACTAAGGAGAAAGATGCAAGAACACATACGAGCAGCCACCGGACACCTGCCCGGCTCACTCATCCTGGCGGGAGACATCAACGCCACGATGAAAACAGAGGATCGCTCCGAACACACCGAGTACACACAAGACAACATGATAAGGGAGTTCGCCACAGAGATGCGCCTGTCCGAAGCTGACTCCGGCGACCGGGCCTGGACCTACCAACAACCGCACTGCAACAGCCGCATCGACGCCATTCTGACGCGCGACGCAAGACACGGCCCTGAGCACCGCACGCACGTTGACACACACGCATATCTCAGTGACCATAGGCCACTCACCGCCACACTGAGTACAGCCCGACTGGGCATAGACCTGGCAGCCCCACAAAAACCTCAGAAGCACAGCCACACCATCCTCACCACCCCCATTACCAATAAGGACAGGGAAGCCTACCGCCTGGCAGTGCAACAACCCAGCTCAGGTGCCCCACAACTGCACGCACACCTGACAACATACCTTGCTCCCATGTACACTGATGCTATCCACTTCCTGACCACAATTGACAAGGCCAACCCCAAACAACCACAGCGCCTAACGCTGGTGGCAGGCCTTCCAGCCAGGGAAGCTATAGACACCGCAGCTACCATGCTCACAAACCTACTGCAAACCTGCAGGACGACAGCTATGAAGACATGCAACACTAAGACTCTAACCAGGGGAGGCCAGCACTACCAACGCAGAACCATGTGTAGGATTAGACAAGCACTAGGCAGAAAGCTCAAAACCACCAGGGACCTCAGCCGGAAGGCTAGGTTGCTTTTCAAGCACAACAACGTGCACCCAACCATCGATGAACTTATCCCAGAGACGGATACGGCAAATGCGGAAACAAGGGAGGCGGTGCAAGCGCGCCAGGGCGACGATACAACCGAAAATCACGTGCAAGCCGCGCTCGCCCAGCTGACCAACTCTTACCGCGACCAAATTCACAAGCTAGACGACGACGACTCCGCACTCGCCATCGCACAAGCCCGTGTCAGAATGCAACAACTCATAAGCACCCAGCCTAAGAAAGCGAACAAATACATCCTACGCCCGTCCCGCACCGATCACAAAGGCCTGCAGGCGCTAGCCGACCCCACCACCAACAAGATATGCACGGCCCCGGCCGACCTGAACCGGATAATTACCGATGCCTACGGAACGAAGCTGGCGCCGCCGACCCCCAAAACTGGCCACTACACAAACACGCAGACAAGAAACTACCCGTGGGCCCGCGCCAAAGCGGACGACCCCTTCACGCTGCACACCTGCCAAAACGTACATTGGCTACACACAGCCATCATGGACAAGGCAGGCTTCCAGGAATGCCTCAGTAGGCTGTCGGGGGGCAAAGCCCCAGGACCAGACGGCATTGAGAACGAGATCATCAAGATGCTGCCATGGGAGATGAGGGACACCATACACCAGCTGTTCATCATCATGTGGGCTACAGGCTGCACACCCACCACATGGAAAACCAGCGACACATGCCTGCTCTACAAGGACAAGGGGCAAGAAACGGACCTTAACTCCTACAGGCCAGTGGGCCTAGCCAACACCGTTTACAAGCTGTGGACCAGCCTCATTACCAAGACGCTCTCTGAGTATGCTGAAGCCAATGGAATGCTCAGCAAGAACCAAGCAGGGTTCCGCTCCCACAGGAACACTACACAACAGCTACAGATGCTTGTCATGGCCCTTGAGGATGCCAAGCTGGCTAAGGCAGATATCTACGCGCTCCTGGTGGACTTTACCAGTGCGTTCAACACCACCTGCCAGGACAAACTTCTATGGATCATGCACGACCTAGGCTTCCCCACGGACGCTACTGACGCAGTGAAGGACCTCTACACGGGCGCTACAACGCGCTTCAGAACTCCCTACGGCCCCACCGACCCGGTACCCGTGGACCGGGGCACCATCCAGGGCGACTCACTCTCACCCTTCCTGTTCCTCATCTACATCGAACCCCTACTGCGCTGGCTCCAAGTAGGAGCGCGGGGGTACAAATTCAAATCAGCAACAGACGACAGCGGGGAACGCGCCATCGTCAGCAGCATCGACTATGCCGACGACATAGCAATCCTCTGCAACACACTACGAAACCTCCGTTGTCAAGCGGACAAACTCTCGGCTTTCTCTGACTGGGGTCACCTCATCATCTCACACAGTAAAACCCTCGCAACCGCGGCGCTTCATCACTCGGTCGAAACTGGCATGTGCAGCAACGCGGCCGAAGCGGATAAGCGGGCCCGCCAACAACTCCAAACCGTAAGCCTTCAAGGGAAACCCGTCACATACCACCGCCCGACCTCACCCTTCACCTACCTGGGGGTGCTCATCACCATGACGCTGGACTGGAAACCACAACACACCGCTATGATTACCCAGCTCCGCCAAAAACTAGAGAGACTCAGACGCTCTTTTGCTAGCGCTAGACAGGCCATACACATCATCCGCACGGCCATCATACCCAGCCTAGCCTACAGCTTCTGCGCCGTACCCTGCACCCCAGGGGACCTTGAGCTGTACGACAGGGCCATCAATCAATGCGTCAAGCTTAAACTCAGACTCCCCCTGGGAACGCCCAACGCCATTGTCAGGGAAGACGCCGGAAAACTAGGCATGGGCATCAGCTCCACAGCCCAGGAATATCACGCTCGCAACACGACAGCCCTCATACACAGCCTCCAGTCCACAGATGTGACGCACGCCCACATCTCGAGGAGCATGCTGCACAAACAAATCACATGGCTCAATACCCAGGCCAACACTCAAGGACACCGCATGCTCACCCTCCTCCACCATACCCTCAGGGCACGGCAACTAGTCTATACCTCTCTAGCCGGGCTGTCAGCCACGGAAGGGGGACTACCCCTATACCCCGAGGAATGCCAAACACTCGGCCGCCTCATCACGCAAGCCACCAGCTCTAATGCACATGATGTCGTCAGTGCCAGCATCACCTGCCTCAAAAGCCTAGGCATCACTCACGCATCTGAGCTCAGCTGTGAGGGCAACACACACATCATCACAGGTAGCATGCTCGCATCGAAGTACGGAAAAAAGGTCAAGCAGAAACACATTATCGCCCTCAACAAACTTGCGGCCATGGCGGCCCAACCCTCATGCCCTGACGCGACCGCAACGCGCACCATCCGGGACAGCCGCAACACATCACTCAACCTACCGCCCGACCAACGCAAAATCACACCCTGGGCCGCGGGACTCACGGAACTTGCGCCCACACCTGCCGTCCCAGACACCAGAAACCGCTATATGGACATGAAAGCGTATGCGGCTATGCATGCTACACAACCGGAAACGCCGGGGCGGGCAGCAGTGGCGCCCGCAGCCCACGACGCCATTAGGGCGAGCTCACGGCTGCTGAGACGAGAGCAACGAGCAACATCCTCGCACCCAACGGAGCCCACTCGGCCCAAAGCGGGCACTAAACGGCACAAGGACGGCAGACATGTCCACACAATCCCAGCTGACATCGTGCGAATACCAGGCCTGGACCTCCCGGGGCTCTCAAGCTGGAAGGTGGATAAAGCCTGCCGGTGCAAACTCACGGACTTAGGGCGCACACTCGGGGCCATGTACGACCACCAAGAAGTCATCACCAGCATAGACGGGTGGCAATGGGACGGCATCAATAAGGAAAGTTACTACAAGGTGCACTGGAAACCCACAGTCATAGAACGGTGGGCATTACACCTATGTGCAAAAGAAGGTTATACACCCACACACATAGAGACCATCAGTAGGGAAGAAGCTAAGGACGTATGCACATGTGAGCTATGCTGGCTACCAAGAGGAGACAGCCCAATGTGCCACAACTGCAAGAGGGCCTACCACCCAGCCTGCCTTGAGGAAGCCCTCCTGTCGGGACACAAAAAACCAGGCCACTGGCTGTGCCCAATATGCAAGTTTGGCAGCAACGAGTTCAAAACGACTATGCGTCTGTCAGCGCACTCGGACCTTATACGAGTCCACTGGCGCCCCACCCTCGAACCGGCACCTCTCATCACGGCACACCTGGACTACCTGGCGCGACGCAGTGACTATGAAGAGGAGAATAAGAGGATACAAGAAGCTAGATACGCGCGGCCCGATACGAAGCTACCAAGCCACACCCGGCAGGGACTGCCGGACCCGCACACCTGGCTACCCCGGTGCACCAACCTACACTCGAAGGCCACCTTCCACACATACCCCATCAACCCGCAGACGGACATCGTCGGGACGGGCAAATGCGAAACCTTCCTCCAACTTCACCCCCACATGACCACCCCCGCGATGAGCTTCAACACGGGGGAGCCCATCATGCCACAGCACGACCTAGTGCAACACGTAACGGTCCACGATGAGTCGGGCCGCACAGTAGGCCTCCTGACCAAACAACAACACCAACACCTACACGCTTGGCTACAACACACACCACATGCACGCAACCTGGCCACAGAGCTGGTGGCCCTCCTAAGGAGACATGACACACAGAGCAGCCACCACCCCATGAGAACGGCACAAGACAAAGCCCTGAACACCCTACACACCACATGTAGCTTCCCAAGTACCGTCCAAAGGTGGGCTGATCCATTAACAGCTAGACCGGAAACCACTACCTATTGGAGCTCTGACATCAACGACACGGCCTTTGGTGCACACCACAACTGCCTACTGGTACGCCACACTGGGCTATCCACATGGAATGTACCGGCAGACGATGCGGTGGCACTTAAATGCGTCAACCATGCTATACACTCTGCAACACAAGAGGAGGCCATGGCCACCATTATGCTGATCCCTGGGAAAAAGGGCATCTCCTACCCCAAACACATAGACACCCTGCAACGTTACCCTGAGTACTGCCAGCACCTGGCTAGCATACCCCCCAACAAGACCAGCTGCACCAAGCCAGGCAAGCACGCCAACCTCCACATCTACGTCATCTGGAATGCAGCGGGACAACAACTCGTCACCAAAGGCAACCCCCAAGGATGGCTGGCTAGCACTGCCACTGCCCTCCACCCTCAACGAGACACACACCCCATCCGCAATAGACCAACGAATCAACGCCAGCCGGCCACACCCCCTAGCGGCCACAAACAACACATGCGCCTGCCGTTGGACAGGGACCTCCCCACCTCGGGGCACCAACGCAGCCACAACCAGCTCACGGAACACTCCACGACGCAGCCACGGATGGCCATCAACGAATGGGCCACGCTCGCGTACTCGGATGGCAGCTGCATCAAGCCCTCCGGGGCTCACCCAGCGCGCGTCGGGGCGGGGGTCTATATCCCGGAAAACAACGTCCTTGTCACCGTCGCCATGGATGACCCAGAAAGCAACACCATTAACAAGGCGGAACTCACGGCGATACACGCGGCACTCAAAGCGGGGGTCAACCGCATCGCCACCGACAGCCTATGCTCTATCTACCAGATCCGCCGAGCCCTCGCTAACCCGATGTCGCTCATCACCCACAGACACAACGACATCCTGACCGCTATCGCCACCCTCATCATCGACAGCCCCGACACAATCCAATTCTACAAAGTCCGGGCCCACTCGGGAATTATCGGCAACGAAGGCGCAGATGCCCTCGCCAAGCACGCGGCGCTACACCCAGAGCTTGCCAATACCCCGGCCTACCGCCCGACCACACGGAAAGAGACGAGCATCTGGCTAACCAGCGAAGCCGACGGCGAAACCCTCGCCCCACTACCGGACTGCCGCCAAAGCGTGCGAGCACACATGCACCGCAAGCACAGCCTCGGTCTCGCCAATCAAGACAGTATCTACTACCAGATGTCCCAAGAGATCACCAAAGTCGCGGCGAAAGGAGCTGGCGAAAGGGTGATGACCGACACGAACATCTCCATACACGCGCAACGAACTGCCCTTCTCTACCGAACCGGCGGGCTCTATAACCAAAAGCTGGCCATGCGTTGGAAACGGGCGACCGACGACCGGTGCCCACTCTGCGGGGAAGCCGACAGTGCCACTCACCTCCTCTCGGGCTGCAGCGAGACACTACCGATGGTGCAAGAAAGGCACAATGGGGCCGGCCGACTCATCGCTAAAGCCATAAGCAAGGGTACCCTAGGCGGGTACATCAGCTTCGCGGACACCGGCAGCTGGGAGAAAGGCGCAAAAGAAGACCTCGACCTCCCCAGCGACACACTCCACACAACGCTACGAGCACTCGGACTGAAGACAGCAGCAAGCAAAAACACCACCAGACCAGACATTCTCATGGGGATGCCTATAACGAAGACGGGCAAAAGTGGCAAAGCCATCAAACGGGTCACTATCATAGAAATCAAATACTGCTCGGATTCAAGGTGGACGGATCAATTAGACAAGGCACTAAGCCAACACGCCAATCTAGCTCAAACCATACGCAAGGAAGGCCACATGGTGGAGATTAGACCAATCCTCCTGGGCATAGGGGGCATAACGTATGAAGCACACACACGGCAACACCTCATGGCCTTGGGGATCTCACAAGATAACACTACTAAATTATTACACAAGTTAACAAGACACGCGGTGGAGACAGCCCACTCCATTGCAAAGACAAGCTATAGACTCAGGGCTACTAAGAGGGAGGGAGGGTAGGGGGGTCGCCTCTTTTTTTGGCTTGATTGGTGGGAGCAGGCCGCGCCCCAGGCGGTAGCTCCTCCCTTAATGCACGCCGGTGAATACCGGAGTAGTCTTCTTCTTCTTCTTCTTCTCGGCTGCCGTCCCCCCTCGCTGATAGCCAACTTCATTCCCCACACAAGTGGGGCGCCGTGGGAAGCCTGCAGCCAGGACAGCTGCATACCTGGCTCAACACTACCTTAGCACAGCCAGGCTGGTGCTGCAGACACAGGTCAGCCGCCGCAAGCTGGTCATGTGCCGAGAATGAGCAGTGCCTGGTGCCCAACCCACACCGACCTGGGCAGAGAACCACTGGGGGGCGGCAGCTACGCGTGGTAGCCAAGTACTTGAAGAGCAAGACCCTTGGTCGGCTGGGCTGGGCTGGGCGGGGCGGGGCTGGGAGGTGGTGGTGGATGTGTGGGATGAGTGATGGATGTGTGAGATGAGTGATGGATGCTAGGATGACATGCTTGTTACTTTGCATGCAGAGATGCTGAAGCAAGCCAAGGTCATACACTTGGCATTTGACGGATGCACAACCAAGCGCCATGGGAAGGTGCTCAGGGTCACAGCAGCAGTCCCCAAGCCGCAGGGGCAGGAGCAGCAGCCTGGGCAATCAGCATAGAAGGGGGGGAGGCAGCAGGAACCAGGGTCAGGGCAAGAGCTAGTGGGTCAGGGGCAAGCGGGGCAGGTGGAGCAGGCGGGGCAGTCATGCTCAGCTGCTGCCCCACGCCTCACCACCATATTCACTGACGTTTTGGGCGTAATCCGGTTGGCCAGCGGCACGGCTGAGGCCCATGTCCGGGTCATCATGCAGATGTTGGGTGACCTCAGCCTCACAGGCATGAACATTGCCGGCATCTCTGCAGACAGCGCCTCAGTCAACATGGGGGAGTTTACCGGTGTCATTGCGCGCATCAGCCAGCTGCTGCGGGAGGAGGGGCAGGTTGGTGTGACGCGGGCGCAGCCCTGCTACAGCCACGGCATCCACAACACCCTCCTCAAAGGTCTGGGGGTGCTGCCAGGCACTAGGTCAGCAATCACTGACCTCAGCAGCCTCCTAGCGCAACACTGGGTGGGGCTGAAGCTTGACCACTGGGGTGTGAAGCCAGAGACGTAATGTGACACAAGGTGGGCCAGCTACATTGCAGCAGCCTCAATTGCCATCTGACGGCATGCGGGGGATGCAGTCGCTGAGGTACTAGAGTGCCAGCAGCGACGGGCGCCTGCCTGGGCTAGGGAGCTCTGCAAGCACCTGCAGGACAGTGACCTGCTGCTGAGGATCACCGTAGTGGCAGTGGTGGGCCAGACATACCTCATGCCTGAGCTGATGTGTGCCAGCAAGGATGACGGCTTGCATGCCTTTGAGCTGTACCGCCACATCCAGCAGGTTCGCAAGGGCCTGCAGCAGCCATGGGCCAACAACACGGAGCTGCTGTCACAGCTACACAACAAGCTACAGCAGCTGGTGCCAGCTGACATCACTCGTAGAAAAGATCGCATTATAAGTGCCACCTAAGGGTACTTTTTTTTCTGATGGAAGTCTTCAGTTTCCCATTGGCAAGCCAACGCACTTGAAAAAAAAAATCAACTCCAAGTGGCTGGCGAGATTTGAGCGTTGGCCTGTCGTGCCGTTCTTGAGAGGCAACCAGTACTGGTTCAGGTCCAGTACTGGTTGCTAACCAGTACTGGACCTCAACCAGTACTGGTTGGCATCCAGTACTGGTTGTCAGCTTTGGCAGAGTTAGGGCATGGAGATATCAAAGTTTCCGCGTATCACATTCAAGCCTTCCCATATGTAATACTTGCATCGCTGGTCTTAGCGCTTCGCTAAAAGCTCCCCAACGGCTGTCTACGTCGATGTGCGATGTCCAGTCGATGTGCGCTACAATGTGCGCTTGTGATGGGTTGACAACTCTCCATTCTGCCTAGTCTTTCTGACGTGCGATGTCCAGTCGATGTGCGCTATCATGTGCGCTTGTAATGGGTTAACATCTCTCTATAATGTCAAGTCCTATGGATGAAGCGAGTATGCTTACACACAATTGGATGATAGCTGAAGGGTTAGGGCTGAGGACTGAGGTCAGGGCTGGGAGCCTTGGTTAGGTACTGTATAGGCACCGACTACAACAAGAGGACAACACGCTGTAACACATTGCATGTGCTATCACTCACTAAGCAATGTCATTGAGATTACTATGTACGTGTGTTTGTTATCACTGTCACTAACATTACATAGTACACTGCTTCGCATGCTATGTAGCATCAACCAAGACACTCCATCCGTCCTCTATCTCATTCCCTTATTATGCAAGGCGACCTCAATGTGATGAAGGTAGTCGTCCAAGCTCCAGCCCCTGCAAAGTGACACAGAGTCTGGCTGGCTGGCTGACCAGTACTGGCTGGCTGGCTGAGACCAGTACTGGCTGGCTGGCTGTGACCAGTACTGGCTGGCTGACCAGTACTGGCTGGCTGGCTGTGACCAGTACTGGCTGGCTGACCAGTACTGGCTGGCTGGCTGTGACCAGTACTGGCTGGCTGACCAGTACTGGCTGGCTGGCTGTGACCAGTACTGGCTGGCTGGCTGTGACCAGTACTGGCTGGCTGACCAGTACTGGCTGGCTGGCTGTGACCAGTACTGGCTGGCTGGCTGTGACCAGTACTGGCTGGCTGACCAGTACTGGCTGGCTGGCTGTGACCAGTACTGGCTGGCTGGCTGTGACCAGTACTGGCTGGCTGGCTGTGACCAGTACTGGCTGGCTGACCAGTACTGGCTGGCTGGCTGTGACCAGTACTGGCTGGCTGGCTGTGACCAGTACTGGCTGGCTGGCTGTGACCAGTACTGGCTGGCTGACCAGTACTGGCTGGCTGGCTGTGACCAGTACTGGCTGGCTGACCAGTACTGGCTGGCTGGCTGTGACCAGTACTGGCTGGCTGACCAGTACTGGCTGGCTGGCTGTGACCAGTACTGGCTGGCTGGCTGACCAGTACTGGCTGGCTGGCTGTGACCAGTACTGGCTGGCTGGCTGTGACCAGTACTGGCTGGCTGGCTGTGACCAGTACTGGCTGGCTGACCAGTACTGGCTGGCTGGCTGTGACCAGTACTGGCTGGCTGACCAGTACTGGCTGGCTGGCTGTGACCAGTACTGGCTGGCTGACCAGTACTGGCTGGCTGGCTGTGACCAGTACTGGCTGGCTGACCAGTACTGGCTGGCTGGCTGTGACCAGTACTGGCTGGCTGGCTGTGACCAGTACTGGCTGGCTGACCAGTACTGGCTGGCTGGCTGTGACCAGTACTGGCTGGCTGACCAGTACTGGCTGGCTGGCTGTGACCAGTACTGGCTGGCTGACCAGTACTGGCTGGCTGGCTGTGACCAGTACTGGCTGGCTGACCAGTACTGGCTGGCTGGCTGTGACCAGTACTGGCTGGCTGACCAGTACTGGCTGGCTGGCTGTGACCAGTACTGGCTGGCTGGCTGTGACCAGTACTGGCTGGCTGACCAGTACTGGCTGGCTGGCTGTGACCAGTACTGGCTGGCTGACCAGTACTGGCTGGCTGGCTGTGACCAGTACTGGCTGGCTGACCAGTACTGGCTGGCTGGCTGTGACCAGTACTGGCTGGCTGACCAGTACTGGCTGGCTGGCTGTGACCAGTACTGGCTGGCTGACCAGTACTGGCTGGCTGGCTGTGACCAGTACTGGCTGGCTGACCAGTACTGGCTGGCTGGCTGTGACTAGTACTGGCTGGCTGACCAGTACTGGCTTGCTTGCTGTGACCAGTACTGGCTGGCTGACCAGTACTGGCTGGCTGGTTGTGACCAGTACTGGCTGGCTGACCAGTACTGGCTGGCTGGCTGTGACCAGTACTGGCTGGCTGACCAGTACTGGCTGGCTGGCTGTGACCAGTACTGGCTGGCTGGCTGACCAGTACTGGCTGGCTGGCTGTGACCAGTACTGGCTGGCTGTGACCAGTACTGGCTGTGACCTGCAGCAGCAGCAACAGGGGGGCAGTAACAGCAGGGTGGCAGGGTGGCAGGGGGGCTGCAGCAGCAGCAGCAGGGGGGCAGGGGGGCTGCAGCAGCAGATAGTAGGGGCACTATAGCACCTACCTACCTTTTGGCTGCTTGATGACTGCTGCTGGAAAGGGGGTGGTTGTGTACAGCAGGGTGGCAGGGGGGCAGCAGCAGCAGCAGCTGCAGGGGGGCTGCAACAGTAGCAGCAGCAGCAGTAGGGGGCATGGGGGCAGCAGCAGCAGTAGGGGGGCAGCAGCAGCAGATAGGGCAGCAGCAGCAACAACATGGGGGCAACAGCAGCAGCATGGGGGAAGCAGCAGCAGATAGTAGGGGCACTATAGCACCTACCTACCTTTTGGCTGCTTGCTATGACTGCTGCTGGGAAGGGGGTGGGAGTGGAGGATTGAAGGCGGGGAGGGAGGGTAGATGTGAAAGGCGGGAGGCAAGGAGGCGGGAGGCGGGAGGCAGGGAGGCGGGAGGCGGGGAGGCGGGAGGCAGGGAGGCGGGAGGCGGGGAGGCGGGAGGCTCAGTTGGGTTTAAATGGGCGGGGTGGCTTGAAGGCGGGGTGGGTTGGGTTAGGGGCATGGGTTGGGTTGGGTAGGGGCCTGGGTTGGGTTGTGTAGGGGCATGGGTTGGGGGCATGGGCGGGGGTCGGGGCGGGAGAGGGAGCGAGGGCCGGAGAGGATGAATTGGGAGGGGGTGGTTGTGTAGGGAAAGTGGAGGGGAGGTGCCCATCAGACCTGCAATCAAGGGGCGTGCACGTAATGTAGGGTGACCAGGCTGGGCACTGTGTTAGCTATCACCATGGCCTCACCTTTGTGGTCCTCCTAGCCTCCCACCTGCTCACCTCCGGCAACATATCCCATGCGCCAGTGGGTTGGGGCTGCGGTGGGGTGTGTAGTAGGGTGTAGGGAAGGGAAGGTGGGATGAGGTGGGGGCTGCGATGCCACGTCAATCGAAGGGTGGGATAGGGGAAGGGTAGGCTTGACAAGCATGGGAGAGAGGGAGAGGGGGAGGGGAGGGGGTGGTGGTGGTGGTGGTAGTGGCAAGAGGGTGGATGGGGTGGGCTTTCTCTTGGCTGCTGGGATGTCAAAGGGAGAGGTAACAGGGAGGGGGGAAGTGGGGGTGGGGAGAGGTGGATGTGGAGGGACGACCAGCTTGGCGATGGTGGTGGGCGTGGGAAAGGGGAGGAAAAGGGGAAGGGTGTGATGATCAATCCTGCAGCGGGACAAGGGGCATGCTAGCGATTAGTCTAGGTACAGGGTGCCACATACATGCACTCACCTTTTGCTGGAATGGGGTGTATATGCGTGTAGATGGTGAGGGGGAGGAGGCGGAGGGGGAGGAAGGCTGCTGCTGTTGCTGGTGGGGGTAATAGGACCCAGAGGGGGGCGGGATGATGGAGAAGCGGGGGAGGGGAGGTAGAGGAGGAAGGGGAGGGAAGGGAGGGGGAGGTCCATGGGGAGGGCGAGAGAAGTGGGGAAGAAGGGAGGGAGGGCATTGATAGTCTCAGGTGTAGGCGCACAAGACCTGCGGCAACGGTGTGACGATTCGTCAACGGAAGCAAACATGGGACATGGGTACTGGATGCACTCACCAATAGAGTAGGGAGATGTAGAGCTGGCAGATGGAGGGGCAGGTGTAGCAGCCATCCATTACAACCCACCATCCTTTGTCCTCACCTCAGTAGGAAGTGCATGGTGGAAGAGAAAGGAGGGGAGGGCAGGTGGCTGCGATGTCAGGGGGGTAAGGCGCGGGGGAGGGGGAAGTGCATTGACAAACTCGGAGGGGGTGGTTGTATAGATAGGGGGGTAAGGGGACCTGTGGCCACCTGTAGAGACTTGTAGAGGGAGGGCAGGAGGGCAGGAGGGCAGGAGGGCGGGAGGGCGGGCGGGCGGGCGGGCGGGCGGGCGGGCGGGCGGGCGGGCGGGCGGGCGGGCGGGCGGGCGGGCGGGCGGGCGGGCGGGCGGGCGGGCGGGCGGGCGGGCGGGCGGGCGGGCGGGAGGGAGGGAGGGAGGGAGGGAGGGAGGGAGGGAGGGAGGGAGGGAGGGAGGGAGGGAGGGAGGGAGGGAGGGAGGGAGGGAGGGAGGGAGGGAGGGAGGGAGGGAGGGAGGGAGGGAGGGAGGGAGGGAGGGAGGGAGGGAGGGAGGGAGGGAGGGAGGGAGGGAGGGAGGGAGGGAGGGAGGGAGGGAGGGAGGGAGGGAGGGAGGGAGGGAGGGAGGGAGGGAGGGAGGGAGGGAGGGAGGGAGGGAGGGAGGGAGGGAGGGAGGGAGGGAGGGAGGGAGGGAGGGAGGGAGGGAGGGAGGGAGGGAGGGAGGGAGGGAGGGAGGGAGGGAGGGAGGGAGGGAGGGAGGGAGGGAGGGAGGGAGGGAGGGAGGGAGGGAGGGAGGGAGGGAGGGAGGGAG
>JASKMD010000013.1:7057826-7210326 GCA_030144725.1 Haematococcus lacustris | reverse complement strand
CACTCCGTTCGCTCCGTTTGGGCCTGCCTCGCTATCCCTAGCTCCAGTCAGTCCAGTCACGGCAGTCACTCCGTTCGCTCCGTTTGGGCCTGCCTAGTTATCCCTAGCTCCAGTCAGTCCAGTCACGGCAGTCGCTCCGTTCGCTCCGTTTGGGCCTGCCTAGTTATCCCGAGCTCCAGTCACGGCAGTCGCGGCAAGCTCGTGTAAGGACCGGTCATAACGGAGGTCACGGGTCCAAAACGTCTTTGACCTTGACTGGTCAGATTTCCTGAGGAAATGAGTCCTGTCACCAGTCAAAACAGGGCCGGCACCCGTCAGAACAAAGAATTTCAAGATTTGAGCCGCCATAGCACTCAGCACAGTGCACAGTATTTAATGAAACAAGCTGCACCGCATAGCTGACAGAGTCCTCTATCCAAGGATGTGCGAAACATAAATATAAACCACGTGGCTGAGACGCGGCTTCGTTTTGATTACCAGGGGTCGGTTTCCTGACATTTTCTGTTAGTTGGGGACACCTGACCGGCACCCGTCAGAACGGAGTATGGTTGCCATGCTCTCCGCCTCCACCTTGAGGTGTACTTCCTGGCTTGTCCCACCTCTAATGCCCCGGTGGAGACCTTGCTACAGCTGCGAAAGCATGGAGCTGGCCGCTTCATGGAGCTTCATGGAGCACATAGGTCTACCGTCAACAGCATAGACGTGCAAGACTTCACGCTGCAGTTGCCTAAGCTTCGCGCTGCGGTGCGGCTGCAGGAGGTGGCTGCAGCCGTAGCCAGGGCACCAGCCAGAGCCACACGCAAAGCCACAGCAGATGCTTGCAGTGTCGGGGTGGTTGTGGTGAATGTGGGGGACCATGCAAACCAACAACGGGTGGCAGCAGCAGCAGGGTGCAGCAGAGTTGAGAAGTTACAAGATAACCTGGCATGGCTGCTGGGCCTTGCCTACTAGCTACCTGGACTTGAAAACTCCTCACCCACTGCATGGCACCATGCACACCAAGAGGCTCAAGCACCACAAGCCTGCTGGCCAGGTCATGCTTGGGTGCAACCAGCAGCATGTGCGCACCTAAAGCAGCAACACTGCCGTCGCCGTGCCTCTGAATTACAAGGATGCTCCTGCGTGAGTGATGGGATCCATGCTGATGGTGGCACTGGCGCTGATGGAGGAGACTGCTTGTGCTTTGGCTGCTGCCGTCTTTGTAACGGAGCTGAGACCAGGGAGCCTGTGAGGGCGGGAGACCGAGACAGGACCCGGGGTCAGATAGAGTTCTGAGCCAAGGTACCTGTCTCTGCCCTCACAGAGCCTTAAGTACTCAAAACCATTCACATTCTTAGTCATCCACGTGTAAAGGAAAAAGGTGTACGTAAACTGTGAACTTCTGTGCTCGGTGCATCCGCCTAGGTTCGGAGCACCTTGCACAGAGAACAACAGAAGCATCCATTGCAAGAAAAGAACAAATACTCAGTTCGCTAAAGATCAGACATGCAAGTCAGTTTAAAAGATGCAAGCCGTCCATGCTGCGCATGTCCACTACAGTCTTGCTGGGTCAATGGGGCATAGAGCATGACCCGGTTTGTTAACCCAAAGCTAACATGGGTTAACCAAGGGAGGAAAGTTAACAAATTGTTAACACGACCGCCAGGTCGCGCTCCGCAGTCGCGATGGAAGGCGAAGCAACCGCGACCCCCAATGTTCGAACCAATGCACACACGCAGCCTTTCCGCGGCAAAGCTATACGCAGGGCTACTGTGCTCGGCCGGTGTTTCACTATGATGTAACTCTGCTTGGAGCAGGCCATGGCTGGTCGGCTGTAGCTTTGGGGGTTGGCTGTAGCGACTTTGTGTTCGACTTTATATATGGTGACGAACAAGGACGCTGTCCCGTTAGCTAGGGTGGTGGCGGGGATGATGGCGGCAGGCATCGCAGGCGAAAATGCATCGTGCAAGTGCGTCGTGCAAGTGCGTCGTGCAAGTCAGGCTAATCAGGCTAATCAGGCTAATCAGCACTCTCCGCACTAGCGGGACTAGCTCCGGGGAGCTACAGCTCTCTACGGCGCTACGGGAGGCACATTTTCTCAGCGGCTTGCTCAGCGGCTTGCTCAGCGGCTCAGAGGCTTGCACGCCGGCGCACCACTACCTCTCAGCTCATACTAGCCCACGGTTACCCCAATGCTCTCAACGAAGCCCATTGCCTGGCTCTGTAGATGTCGGGAGCGTTCTTTGTTGTATATTCGTGTATAGACCTCTAGTAAACCCCCGTCGCACTCCGGGTCGTCAGGGTGTTAGGCTCAAGGTGTTAAGTAGTAGATAATGGTGTCGCGGGTCGTTTTAGGCGGTTTAAAAAGGCGAGGTCGAGGCGCTGGAGCGTAACAGCTCGAGACCGAAGCCAGCAGCCGCGGAGCGTAGCGACGCGGCTGCTGGCAGAGGTCGAGAGCTGTTACGCTCCAGCGCCGAGACCGAGCCTTTTTCAACCACCTAAAACGGCCCTGGCGACTCCATTATCTAGTGTAATTGAGTTTTACGTAGGCGAAGCTCTATTGGCGCGGCGAAGCCGCGCAATGTGATGCTTCTTGTCCCCTGCGATGGTGCTGGCCGGCTGTTACGTGTTCGTTGGGAGCACTTTTTGTTAATACGCCAGGTCGCTGCAGTTAACGATTCTTAAAACGAGGTCTATTAACGGTTTAAACTGAGTAAAACTCAATTACCGTTACGTTAACAATTTGTTAACCCACGTTAACAGGCCCAAACATCAGGATGTTAACGTTAACAGTCGTGCCCTAATGGGGCAAGAATGGGTGTAGGTTTGACATGGCCGCCACGTTTGTTCACCCCCGATTTGAGCTGCAAGGGTGTCCTTGGCATCACTGCTTCTTACAGCCCTATTCCAATGGGGCGAGGCGAGGCGAGGCGAGGCTCCATGTGGCTGCATGTGACGTTTTTGAATTTTGCGATTCCAATGCGGCGAGACAGGCGAGGCGAGGCGAGGTGTTCAAATTTTGCCCATCCTCGTCGCTCATTTTACTGCGTGCGCCCATTGCAATGAATTCCTCATCCGATGACAGTCGGCCCAACAGCAACGGCGAAGCTGCATGGACCCCTTTTGGCGGCCCGCGACTGCCGACCACCCCGCGCCTTGCGCATGGTCACGTGCTGCTGCCGCTGCCGTCGCTGGCAAAATGATATTGAGCAAAATGAAATTGAGTTGTGTTTGTGCAGGCTGGTTGTGTTTGTGCACCTCTGCTAGGCTTAAGTGATTGGGCTTCAGCAAGGTGTTGGACGTGTGTTGATAATGATGCTCTGCTTGGGGCAGGCTATGTTGGGACCATTGTTGGCTATGTTGGCTGCATTTTTTAGGTTGCAACACGGTGCTCTGTAGGCTCTGGTGTAGGCTGGTGCTCTGCAAGGCTAAAAATCTCTGCTTATTACAGGTTGTGGTGCAACTCTGATGCAGGTTATGTTTTGGCTGCTGGTTATGTTTTGGCTGCTGGTCTGGTGACAACAAGTTCGCTATTCTCCCGTTAGCTGGGGTGGTGGCGGGGATGAAGGTGGCAAGCAGCGCACGTGTAGATGTGCGAGGCAAGCTAAGCTAATCTCCGCGTCAGCGGGACAATGCAAATACACGCCTCTGCAAGCCCTGCGACTAGCTGAACATTCTCCGCAAAGCGGTCAAAGCGGGCAAAGCAAAGCACTGTTGTGTTGTTCCGCAATGTTGAGGTTGCGTTGAAACTGCGGATGAGGGACATCCGCCGTTGTCTCCTCAGGATTGTTGCCTGTGGACCGATACGGCAGAGCAATCTCCTCCCAGTCGCCGCCGAAACTGCAGTTTTCGATGCTGATGCTACGTTTTGCAGCCTAGACATGCTGAGCATCGCGCAGCCACTCGCCATCCCCATACTCGCCAAGCTGCCAGTTCTGGAAAACAGTCACACCTTGCCTGTGACCTCGCCTCGCCTCGCTGGGCCTGGGGGCGAGGCTGGCTTGGCGAGGCGGCGAGGCTCCATGCACACAAATCTGGTGGCATGGGCATCTCGACCTCGCCTCGCCATTGGAATCGCGAGGGGCGAGGTAGGGCGGTTGGGGGCGGTTAGAGGGACATGGAGACCTCGCCGCCTCGCCTCGCCGCCTCGCCTCGAAAAAGCACCCCATGCACCTCGCCTCGCCTCGCCTCGCCTCGACATTGGAATAGGGGCCTTACAAGGGGGGGGGGCCTCATGGGCCCTGACTGCATTGGCTTAACCGCAGTTAACATGCAATTTCAGACTGTGGGCACACTTTTTCAGACCATTGACCAGGCCTGATAGGTCTGAGACCGGCCCGTTTCTAACCAGTCGCCGTGCTCTATGCAATGGGACCGCGTGGCAAGGGGTAGACAGTATGAGACATATGAGAACGCGGACAGTGAAGACGCGGAGGACGACGGACCTAGCAAAAGCTTGACGAAAAGACCCAGGCAGTCTCCGCTGACGAACAGTGTCGCTGTCTTGCAACAAGTGTACTCAACCACACCCCACCGCGTAAAACCAAATACCAGCAGATGCTACGCGACGGCCTGGAAGCATTTCGAGGTGCAACTGCTTGCTAGCTGGCTGGCTTGCAGGCTTGCAGGCTTGCAGGCCGGGACCTGACCGGATGTTGACCGGCGCAGGCGTGGTGCGTTCAGCAGAAGCTCGACACAGCACTCGAGCACTTGGTCGACAACGCGACCAGGTACATGCTTTACCTCTGCGCTGCGGATACGCGGCTCAAGGAACTGAAGCGCCTGCCCAGCCGCGCCGCCCAGGAGCAAGCAGAGATGCTTCAGCTCGAGAAGATGCCGCACATCGTAAGTTTGCTCCACAACTTGAAGTGCTTGCTGAGTTGATGTGCTTGCTGATGAACTGGTAATGCTGTGCTTGCAGAAGCAGTCAGCCTTCAAGCAATTCCATGCAGGCCTGCAGCAGCAGTACCAGAATGCTAATGCGAAGGTTGGCTTCACCTCCAGCGTGGACATCACACAATGTGCAGCATACAGCCGAGCGTACACCACTGCCTGGAGGCAGATTGCAAACCACGACCACTCGTGCAAATTAAGGCCTGGCTGGCTTGAAAAACCTGAGAGTTGAGGTCTGAAACTTGGTATGTGGGTTGCTGTGACCTAGAGGATGACAAGACTCTCTTGGACCAAAGTGTAATTCTCACTCGGTGTCGAGTTGCTGGGCCAGGTGTGGGGCTGTGACCCTGATTTTGGCTAAGGGAGTTGGCACCGTGTGACCAAAGTGACTTTTCATGAAATGTGAGTATGAGATGTTGTAAAGGGTGATTACAGCTGTCCAACCTAGTAGGTGGCATGCAAAAAGTCCCAGCCAGTGATGAGCTATGGCCCGTGTCCTAGGACCCTGTACAGGTTCCTAGCGTCATCATGGTCGTAGGACCCTGTACAGGGTCCTGCCGACCCTGTACAGGGTCCTGTGTACCTGATGAGTGTAGATATTTTAATCATTCCTTGCATCCCTATGTGATAGAACCCTGTTAGGATTACTACATAGCTTGTTGTTGGTCCTGTTGACCCCGTTTGGGTGCTTTTGACCATGTGTGTCTGGACCCTGTACAGGGTCCTACGATGAGTGTCTTTCTACACAGGGTCCTGGCACCACACCACAGGGTTCTGGCTCACAGGGTCCTGGCACCACACCACAGGGTTCTGGCTCACAGGGTCCTGGCACCACACCACAGGGTCCTGGCACCACACCACAGGGTTCTGGCACCTCACCACAGGGTCCTGGCCCACAGGGTCCTGGCACCTCACCACAGGGTCCTGGCACCACAGGGTCCTGGCACCTCACCACAGGGTCCTGGCACCTCACCACAGGGTCCTGGCCCACAGGGTCCTGGCACCACACCACAGGGTCCTGGCACCACACCACAGGGTCCTGGCGCACACCCACAGGGTCTTGGCCCACAGGGTCCTGGCGCACACCCACAGGGTCCTGGCCCACAGGGTCCTGGCGCACACCCACAGGGTCCTGGCACACAGGGTCCTGGCACCACACCACAGGGTCCTGGCGCACACCCACAGGGTCCTGGCCCACAGGGTCCTGGCGCACACCCACAGGGTCCTGGCCCACAGGGTCCTGGCGCACACCCACAGGGTCCTGGCCCACAGGGTCCTGGCACCACACCACAGGGTCCTGGCACCACACCACAGGGTCCTGGCACACACTCACAGGGTCCTGCTGCACTGACCCTCCACATATATTGAAGTCACCATTATTGTTATTAATTCATTCAACTATGCGTGCTACAACTGCAACCATGCTGCATCTACTGCTGCCCCTGCCCTATCACGGTATGCCCTAAGGTTACAAAATAATCCGGCTGCATGGAGGCTTGCATGAACTTCTCGCAAAGGAACTGTGAAGGAAGCAAAAGAATCACGCAGGAAGTCAGACTGCCCCGCTAAGCTGCCAGTAGCAGCCAGGTGCGGCCAGGAGCAGCCAACAGGACATCGTCGCCAAAAGGGTAGCTACGAGCCATTCAGCCGTCGCTAGCCAGCAACATCTCTCACCACCAGGTGCGATGATGTAGATGCTAGCCACGAACACCCAGTAGCCGCACAACATCAGCGATTAGCCACAACAAGTAGCGGACAACAACACAGGCGGACACGACGCAGTCATCAACAGCCAGGAGCAGCAGCCAGGAGCAGCCAGCAGCTAGGAGCATACCATAGCCAAAAGCTCAGCTGCGAGCCAGCCAGCCATGCGACTAGGTTGAGCGAAGGGGTCAAAGAGTAGCGAGATTGTAAGCCAGGGAAAGGTCGTGAGCGAACGTGAGGGAACGAAGCCAGGGAAAGGTCGTGAGGGAACGTGACGGGCGACGTGAGGGAAAGGTCATAGCGAAGATCATCAACAAATGCACTGTGCTTCTCATGTGCATTGGGTTGCTTGCAGGTGGAGTGCCAAGAATTCAAGATAAGAACAACATGGCACAGCTAAGAGGTGTACCAAGTGCTTGGAGGAGGCTTCCCCCTTTCACCGACCTTTCCCCTGTTGCGCTACAATGCAACCACCTCCCTCCCTCACCCCAGCTGTCTCCCATACCTCCCCCCTCCCCCTTCACCCTACAGCCTTCCCTTCACCTAGTATGAGCGGTAGCTTCCTCACCCTCACCATTACCATGACAATGAAGACTCTACCCCTATGCCAGGTGAGTGCCCTCGTCATGCAACACGTCACTGTCAGCTTGCCATGATGTTATGCCAGCTTCAACGTATGCACGTCCCTTGCTTGCTGCAGGTCTGATGCCTACACTCCTGCCCTTGCCTCCTTCCCCCTTCCCTACCCAGTAGCCATGAGACACACCCCCTCCCTATCCTACCTTGCAACCTGGAACAACCCCCTCCCCCTCCCCCTCTCCCGCCCTCTCTCACTCCCACTCCCACTCCCACTCCCCCACTACGCCCACCATTGCCACCCCTATCTCTTGCCCCACCCCTCCCCTCCCCTCTGCCGCAGGTCTGATGGTCTAACCCTACCCAGTAGCCAGGCAGCAAGGCACCTACCCCACACAGAAGCCCTTGGCGTACCAGCCTGGAGCGGGCAGCCTGGAGTGGGCAACCTGGAGCCCAGCCTAGCCCAGCCTACCCCAGCCTAGCCTAGCCTAGCCTACCCCAGCCTAGCCTAGCCTAGCCTAGCCTACCCCAGGCTAGCCTTGCCTAGCCTAGCCTAGCCTAGCCTACCCTAGGCTAGCCCAGCCTAGCCTAGCCCAGCCTGATTGCAATGATTCCAATTGCCTGATTCCAATTGCAATGAGTCAGCTCCACGCATTCAGAGCCTCGTAACTCAGCTCGCAGCCAGGCCCAAAACTATGCTCGCTTCCAGTCACATCGCACCTAGCTAGCTAGCTAGCTTAGACACGCAACTTAACCCGAATACCTATCCAGCAGTGCAGCCCCAGCCACTTCCCCTACCATGAGGCAGCCAACTCGGATGCTAGGTGTACAACCCTCTACGTCGCTAGCTCAGCCACGCAGTCCAGCTACTTCACCAGCATCGCAGCCATCCACACAGCCTCGCATTCTCAAAATGTTACAGCAACGCAGCAACGCAAAAAGCCAGCGTAGCAAGCCTAGCCACGCAGCGACACACAACGTCAGCCATGCAAACATCCATGCGAAGTTGTCAAGGTGAGTATGTGCAAGTATGTGGCAAGTATGTGCAAGTATGTGGCACCGCTTAACATCTGGCATGCCATAATGTGCTGCTGCAGGATGGATGGTTTGACCCTTCCCCTTTGCCACCACCACCTTGCCCCACTCCCTATCCTACCTTGCAGCCTGGAGCAACCTCCTCCTTCCCTCCTTCCCTCCCTCCCTCCTTCCCTCCCTCCCTCACGCCCTTTCTCGCGCCCTCCCTCCCTCTACATGTCTCTACAGGTGGCTACAGGTCCCCTTCCTGCCCTACCATTCCCCTTCCCTTCCCACTCGCTCTTGCCCTCACCCTCACCCTCACCCTCACCTTGGCAGGTGAGTAAGCATGCATGTTGTGGTTCGTATTGCCTTGCATTTGGGAGCCTATGCTGGGTTGCATCAGAGAAGCCACCAGCAAGGATACGACAAGGTTTGAGCGCTTGTACACCTCTTCGCAACACACAACGAGCTTGGAGCGGTGGCCAGGACTTCCGGTGAGTGCACATGCTCTGGTGGTGTCAGCCTAGCCTGCCCATTTCTCGTCATGCATGTCCTTATTCATCTGCTTGCTGGCTTATGTTTGCTTGCAGTTGTTGACAGCTTGAGCATGACAAGTGTAGCAAGGCTTGGTGATTGCAAGCAAGGCGGTAGCGGCATGACATGGAGGGGGGCATTGAGCAAAGCTGTAAGTGGCCAGTCCCTGCACATGAGTTGTCACCAATGCCAAGCCTAATTGCAAGGATGCCTCTTGCTGCCGCAGGTCTGATGGTCACACTGCTGCCCCTTGCCCCCTTCCCCCTTCCCCCTTCCCTGCCCAAGCCCACCACCACCACTTCCGAGTCTGCCACCTACCTCCCCTCCTCCCCTCCTCCCCTCCTCCCCTCCTCCCCTCTTCTCTCCTCTCCCCCACCCAATGGCACCCAGCAGCCCTTGGCGTAGCAGCATGGAGCGGGCAGCCTGGAGCGGGCAGCCCGGAGTGGGCAGTCTGGAGCGGGCAGCCTGGAGCGGGCAGCCTGGAGCGGGCAACCTGGAGCCAAGCCTAGCCCAGCCTAGCCTAGCCTAGCCCAGCCTAGCCTAGATCAACCTGGTTTGTTGCCATGGGGCATAGGCAGCAAGGCAATGTGCTGAGCAGTCCCGTGATGAGGTGTCAGCCCATAACAATGAGGTGCAACCAGTCCTTGTGGTTGTGCACATGGCATATGTGGTGAGCAAGGCATGAGTCGTTGTGTTGTTGTTGTAGTGATGTTGTGTGGTGTTGTTGTGTGGTGTTGTCACCTTGCATCAATGCATGTGCTTAGCACCAGCAATACATGCCGTTTGTTGTGGTGTTGCGAGGTGTTCGTGCGTCGTTGCATACGTTGTGGCAGGACCCTGTAGACGTGCAGCAGGACCCTGTGAACGTATGTCGTAGGACCCTGTAGCCGTGCGGCAGGACCCTGTGAGAATGTGTCGTAGGACCCTGTAGCCGTGCGGCAGGACCCTGTAAAACTTTAATGTAAGACCCTGTAGCTGTGCGGCAGAACCCTGTAGACGTGTGTCGTAGGACCCGGTAGGCGTGCGGCAGAACCCTGTGAGAATGTGTCGCAGAACCCTGTAGCCGTGCGGCAGGACCCTGTAAAACTTTAATGTACGACCCTGTAGCCGTGCGGCAGAACCCTGTAGACGTGTATCGTACGACCCTGTAGCCGTGCGGCAGAACCCTGTAGACGTGTATCGTACGACCCTGTAGCCGTGCGGCAGAACCCTGTAGACGTGTATCGTACGACCCTGTAGCCGTGCGGCAGAACCCTGTAGACGTGTATCGTACGACCCTGTAGCCGTGCGGCAGAACCCTGTAGACGTGTGTCGTAGGACCCTGTAGCCGTGCGGCAGAACCCTGTGAGAATGTGTGACGCAGAACCCTGTAGCCGTGCGGCAGAACCCTGTAGACGTGTGTCGCAGGACCCTGTAGCCGTGCGGCAGAACCCTGTGGCCCAGGACCCTGTACAGGGTCGGCAGAACCCTGTACAGGGACGGGCGATTTTTCAAATAGTTATAACATCGCAGCAACTATGAGTTTTTCGATGATTACAACGGCGATGAGTCGGCCTTTCCTGGGGCTATCTGCAGTATGCCTCCCGGGAAGAAATGACGTAGGCGACTTCCGGCCTTAATCGGCGCGAGTGACAAGCAGAGGTGAGCTATGATGTTTGCATGCATCTTTCAACCCCCTGTCCCTAGCCTTCTACACATGCCTTGCAGTGTCCCTGGACACTTCATCAATGGGGGCAAGAAGTCAGCAATCCTGACTAAAGCCGACGTGGCGAAAGTCATGCATGCAACCCTGCCAGCAGTCACTGACGAGAAAGCCATGCTCAGGTGAGGCCTGTCAGCATGTCAGCATGTCACCTGCAGCACTTTGAGCATCACCACTCCGTCTCTCTGTAGGGCTTTGATATCAGTCTTGTGGGTCAATGCAGCCAGGGGTGACAGTGTCAGGCAGTGCCTACTGCAAGGCATGACAGTTGAAGAACAAGACAGTATTGGCCCCTGCCAGTGCTTGAAGTTTGACATCAGCTACACAGCTGGCAAGACAACTGTGGTGAGCTGCCTGCCCCTGCCCCAGCCCCTGCCCAAGCAGCCCCTGACCCTGCCTGGGCCCCTGCCCCAGCCCCTGCCCCAGCAGCCCCTGCCCCCTGCTCCTGCAGGCGGGCTGTGTGGATCATCTCTCCTTCGTCCGGGCCAGCAGTATCTCCTGCTGCCCTGCTCATGCTATGGCGATGTATACGTACAGCAGATTCACAGTAAAGAAGGAGACTCTGCACCTGGATGACCACCTGCAATTCACGCAGCTACCCTTGTTCTCTGGCAGAAACCCACTGCAGTCCATCCATGTAACGGGGAGAAGCCTGAGGAATCCGGGAGAGCGGTGACACGCGCTTGCGTCTTACACGGAATGTCCATAAACAACTGTTATGTGCTTAAAACAGGGTAGCTCACACCGTCTCACATATCTAGATAGTTCCATGCAGAAAACAGAAGAGTTCTACACCGTGCATGACCATGTAAAAATACCACCGCTGCCGGCTGCATGGACAAGCATGCATGCAAACCGTTGCATTCACCCCCTCCCTGAAATGTTGCGCCCCGAAACATTTAACCTTCGTGACCTCCGCACACTGCTCCGCCTGCACTCATGACATAGCCATGCTCCTTTAGGAACACTACGTAGAGGTGGAGTGAGGCAGGTGATGTGATAACCTTGGTCACACTTGTCGCAAAGTAGCATGGGAGGGTGGCTAGCGCGGCTCGCGCAAATCTGGCATGCAGGGTCGTCGTCTACCGGCTTGTCAGGAGGTACGTGGTGGCGAGCCGTGTAGTCTCTGATCATTGCAGCCACGTCCTCTTGTTCGGCCAATGCTGGGCCCCATTCCCACGAGTTGAAGGAGTCGTCGTAGCCCTTCCACTTCACAAGGTATTGAAAAGCATGCTGGGAGTCATTCCAGCGTCGTCCCAAGATGGCTTCAATGGTGAAGTACTCCTCACCGTCCTCCAGTTGAGGTAGTGGTTGCAGGTCAACATGGCGGTCGGGGAAGGAGCTGGTGGTAAGGTACGGCCTCAGCTTGGAGATGTGGAAGGTGGGTGTGATCCTCATCGTGGTGGGTAGGTCCAACTTGTAAGCCACAGGTGAGATCTTGGTCAGAACCTTGAAGGGGCCAACATAGCGGGGTTGTAGCTTGGCGCTGTTGCTGGGCGTCTTGAGGTTAAGGGTGGCAGTAGAGAGGAGCACCTTATCACCCACATTGAACTCAAGATGTCGGCGGTGCTTATCCGCCTGTTGCTTTTGCTTGTCAACCGCACGCTGCAGGGCTGCCTTGGCTGTGTCGATGTTGGAGCGCATGGTGGTGACAAAGGCGTCAGCAGCGGGGCTGGGAACAAGAGTGGAGGGGGGCTGCAACAAAGCCTCAGGTGTGCGGGGGTGGTGGCCATAATTGAGGTAGAAAGGGGAGAAGCCTGTGCCAACATGGGTAGAGCTGTTGTATGCAAACTCCACAGCGGCTAGATGCTGGTCCCAATCTGTCTTGTGGTGGTTGATGTATGGTCGTAGCATATCCTCCACTGTCCGGTTGGCGCGCTCTGATTGCCCGTCTGTTTGGGGATGGTAGGCAGAGGACATGAGTAGGCGAGTGCCGGTGAGGTGAAAGAGGGATGTCCAGAAGTCCGAAGTAAACTTTGGATCTCTGTCAGAGACAATTGCCTCAGGTAGCCCATGGTGCTTGAAAACATGGTCGAAGAAAAGCTTGGCGATGTCAGGGGCGGTGGCAGTGGCAGTGGTAGGGATGAGGTGTAACATCTTGCTTAACTTGTCCACAACTGTGATGACCATGTCGTAGCCGTGAGAAGTAGGAGGAAGAGGGCCGATGAAATCCATACTGACATGTTGCCAGTTGCGGTTGGGAATGGGGAGAGGTTGAAGCAGCCCAGGAGGAACCTGGTTGGTGGCCTTGTTCCGTTGGCACTGGTCGCAGGTCCTCACATATTCGCGCACTGTCTGCTCCATTTGGGGCCAATAGAAGTGTCGCTGCAAGCGTTCCAGGGTTTTGGCACGGCCTAGATGAGCCGAGGTGACTGCATCATGCGCCTCATGGAGCAACTGGGAGCGGAGAGGTGAGGCTGGGACGTAGAGGCGGGGGGGCTCAGAAGCTGTATACAAGCGCCCATTTATGACTCGTAGGTGCCAAGAGGAGGGGCCAGAGGGGTTGTGGGAAAGAGTATGAGAGAAAGCTGCTTGATAGGCGGCGTCTTGTGGGGCATGGTGGTCAAAGGTAGCGAAGAAGGCAGAGTCCGGGGTGGCAACGGAGAGGGCTGATAGCTGGTAGTCAGGCCGTCGGGAGAGCGCATCTGGCACAATGTGTGTCTTGCCAGCCTTGTGCACCAGGGTAAAGGAGTAAGGGGCCAGCAGTTGGGTCCATCGAAGTTGTCGAGCGCTGAGATGCGGTTGGGTCATGATGTGAGTGATCGGGCAGTTGTCCGTCTCAATTGTGAAAGGCCGACCCAGAAGGTAGTGACGCCAAAGAGTAAGGGCATGCACCACAGCGAGTAGCTCGCGATCGTGGGTAGGGTAGTTGATCTCCGCGGGCTGAAGCTTGCGTGACTCATATGCCACAACGTACTCAGCGCCATTGTCGTCCCGTTGTGATAGCACTGCTCCAATGGCATACAACGACGCATCCGTCTTCACGGTGAAAGGCCGGGAGAAGTCTGGGGGGCGCACCACGGGGTTGCTGGCTAGGGCAGCTTTGACACGCTCAAAAGCCTCTTGTTGCTCTGGGCCCCATGACCATGGTGTCTCGGCCTTGAGGAGGTTGGTGAGGGGAAGGATGAGGTGGGCATGGTGGTGGATGAGGCGCCGATAGTAATTAGCACTGCCGAGGAAAGAGCGGAGGTCGTTGAGATTGCGGGGTACCGGCCATTCAACCATGGCACGAATCTTAGCTGGGTCAGGGTGAATGCCCGCAGCCGAGATGATGTGACCCAGAAAGTCCATAGAGGGAAGGAAGAAGGCGCACTTGGAGAGGTTGGCATATAGCTGGTGTTGGCGAAGGAGGCCTAGAACGGTGCGCAGGTGCTCCAGGTGCTCAGCCTCAGACCGGGAGTAAATGAGAATGTCGTCCAGGTAGACTAGTACAAACTGATCCAAGTGTGGGCGGAAGATGTCATTCATGAGGCGTTGAAAGGTGGCGGGAGCGTTGCACAGGCCAAATGGCATAACGGTGTATTCATAGTGGCCGTAGCGGGTACGGAAAGCTGTCTTGTGGATGTCAGCCTCGGCCACTCGGATCTGATGGTACCCAGACTTGAGGTCAATCTTGGAAAAGACTCTAGCACCAGCCAGCTGGTCCAGGAGGTCGTCAATGCGGGGAAGGGGATAGCGGTTCTTGATGGTCAGCTGGTTTAGGGCCCGGTAGTCTACACACAAGCGCAGGCTCCCGTCTTTCTTGCGCACAAAGAGGACTCCAGAGCCAAAAGGTGACGTGGATGGCCTGATGTAGCCCTTGGCTAGGAGTTCGTCCAGCTGCCGCTTGAGCTCGTCTAGCTCCTCTTGAGACATGCGATAGACAGGGCGGTTGGGAGGGGTGCCGGACTCCAGTTGGATTACATGATCAACAGAGCGATGTGGTAGATTATGCACGGATGGAAGCTCCTTGGGAAAGACCTCGATGTGCTCAGATAGTAGGGCGGTAGCGCTTGGGGGAAGAGAAGGGGGCCACTGTGGTTGATCAGGTGGCGGGGAGGTTGAGGTTGAAGTGCAGGAGGAGGGCATAGCTGGAGAGGGTGAAAGGGGAGGACTTGAGTCCGTGAGAACTGCCACGAATACGGTGTCCTTGCGGGCTGCTTTGCGGAAGCGCGCAGGTGACAGCAGCTGGAAGGCTGAGGGGTTGGGGGCAGGAGAAGGTGGAGCAGCTAGGGTGTGTACGGCCCCGGCATGGCGGAGAGTGATGCGCTCGAGAGGCCAGTCAATATCAGGGTTCTTCGCTGTGAGCCATGGCTTGCCCAACACCACATCGTAGTCGGCGTTGCTAATATCAGCCATAACGAAGGGCACCCGATCATGGTAGGTAGAAAGGCGTACCGTGCAGTGGGAAAGCTCGTAGGTGGGAAGGTAGGAAGGGGAGGGCCCAGGAAGGAGCAGACGGCCAGGAGCAGCCTTGCCCGCCATGCGCAGGCCGGCTTGCTGCAAGAAGCGGCTGCTGACAATGTTGCCCGTGGCACCACTGTCCAGCAGGAAACGAGCACGGCGTCCAGAGAAGGTTCCATGGAGGATGAAAGGCTTGGAGTCCACGGAGAGCGACGACATGACTAGGGGCTCTGGCAGGCTAGGCGACGACGAGTGACGCGGAGTACCACTGCCCACAGGTGCGGATGGGCATGGAGAGGACTCTACAGCCAGAGTAGGCTGTTCCGGAGACTTGGAGCTGCCCAGGGGCTGAGCTGACTGCTGAGTAAGGGGGCTGCGTGGAGGGCAGTAAACACCGCGGGCCTGGCAGGGCACAGTAAGGCAGAAGAGCGGGGCACGGAAACGTGGTGAGGGTTGTGGTGTAGGAGGAAGAGGGAGTGTGGGTAGCCAGTAGGGGGCACGGAGAAGAGGCCGAGGAGGAGGGGGAAGAGGCCGAGGAGGAGGAGCCCGAGGAAGAGGAGGTGGAGGAGGACGAAGGGGGGGAGACCGAGGAAGAGGAGCGGGGAGTTGAGGTATGTGGTAGGGAACACGAGGAGCCAGCTCAAAGCGAGGAGTTAAGGAAGAGGGTGGCAGAAGGTATGGTGGGCTCAGCGGCGGGCTGCCTCCCGCACGCCCCCATTGTCGTTTGGGCGTGGTGGCTTGTTGGGACAGTCCTTCATTAGGTGGCCAGGCTTGCGGCAATAGAAGCAAGCTCCCAAGTCACGCAGTTGTTGGCGCTCAACCGCTGATAAACGGGGACCCTTGCTGACCTGCAGGGCATCAAGCTCCATGGCAGCTACTGGTTCAGGTTCGGGGAGCTTGAGCAGGCGAGGGCGGCTGCCAAAGGTGATAGCATCAACGCGGTCAGCCATGGCGGCAGCCTCCTCAAAGGAGGTAGGCTCCCTCAGCTCCAGCTCCCGCCTCACAGCCGGCTTGAGACCCCTAAGGAAACGATCCAGTTTCTCCGCAGGAGACAAGTCAGAGATGAGGAGGCAAAGATTGCTGAACTCCATGATGTATTTCCGGGCTGATGTGATCTGATGGCAGGCTGCCAGCTGATCCCTTGCATGCCGCTGCTGGTTCACAGGAGTAAACTGGCGCGTGAAACTGGCTTTGAAACTGTCCCAAGAGCTGAGGGCCTGGCTGGACAGCAGGCTGCGGTACCAAGTGAGGGCAGCGCCGTCGAGGTAGGAAGCAACAGCCAACAGCCGTTGTTGGGCAGGCATGGCGAAAAGGTCAAAATGGTTGTCGATGCGCCACAGCCATTGACCAGCATCCGCGTTGGGGGTCCCACAGAAGGACGGTGGTGGAGGGGGCCGGAAAGGCAGCGGAACGGAGGTGGCTGCGGGAGGGGCGGGAGGGGCGGACTGTCCAGAAGGTTCTAGAGGTGTTGAAGCGGGGGTAGCAACGGGCTGCGTTGTGACGAAGTGCTCGATTTGCTGCCGCAGGCTGCCGGTCAGAAGAGTGAGCTCGCCGACTTGGCGCATGAGCTCGGAGACTTGATACGCAATGGGCGATAGTTCCTCCATCAAGTCTCTAGTCTCCGTAGTTAAGGCGGTTCGTTCCCGCACTCCGGCACCAAAATGTAACGGGGAGAAGCCTGAGGAATCCGGGAGAGCGGTGACACGCGCTTGCGTCTTACACGGAATGTCCATAAACAACTGTTATGTGCTTAAAACAGGGTAGCTCACACCGTCTCACATATCTAGATAGTTCCATGCAGAAAACAGAAGAGTTCTACACCGTGCATGACCATGTAAAAATACCACCGCTGCCGGCTGCATGGACAAGCATGCATGCAAACCGTTGCAATCCAGTACGACTCCATGTATGAGAAGATGGACCAACTGTTTGTGAGCAACGGCGTGGATGTGGCGAGCACTACACATGCCCCTCGCAAAGGCGCGCCCGTGGAGATGGCCAAGTCTGGGTGAGTGAAGCAGCAGCAGCAGCAGGGCAGGCCAGCCCCAGCCCAGCCAAATGCACCACACCTAACTGTTTGTGTGTGTATGTGCATGTACAGGGTGCAGCAAGGGGACATAAAGAAGAACTGTGGGTGGTCCAAGGATGTCGCAGAGCAGCACTACCTCCATGACTCTCTCATGGGGCCCCTCCTGGCCATGTGCGGTTGGGAGTCAGATCATGTCAAGTGGCTTACCACGTTCTACGCGGAGAGGTGAGGCCTGTGCATAGAGGCCTGTAGCTTGTTGCAAATGGTGCTGGAAGCTCATCTCTGTTTGCCCGTCTGCCTGGTTGCCTACCTGCCTTGCCAGGTTCGAGATCCCACTGCCTCTTGTGTGGCTCAGGTTCGAGGCTGGGCCCCACCTCTTCCCCATCCTCCCTGCATTGCGAGAAGCCTGCTCTACAGGCAGCAGCCAGACGGCAGACAGCCGTGCCTGCTTCAAAGCCTTGCTGGCAGTCTTTGAGGCATTCGTCACCTTGCTTTGCCAGGACTGCATCTGGCTACACTCGTGCAAATTAAGGCCTGGCTGGCTTGAAAAACCTGAGAGTTGGGGTTTGAAACTTGGTATGTGGGCTGCTGTGACCTAGGGGATGACAAGACTCTCTTGGGCCAAAGTGTAATTCTCACTCGGTGTCGAGTTGCTGGGCCAGGTGTGGGGCTGAGACCCTGATTTTGGCTAAGGGAGTTGGCACCGTGTGACCAAAGTGACTTTCCATTAAATGTGAGTATGAGCGATTGTAGAGGGTGGTTACAGCTGCCCAACCTAGTAAGTGGCATGCAAAACGTCCAAGCCAGTGATGAGCTATGGCCCGTGTCCTAGGACCCTGCGCCGGGTCCTAGCGTCACCATGGTCGCAGGACCCGGTGCAGGGTCCTTGCGACCCTGTGCAGGGTCCTACTGACAAGACCTTGTTAGGCATCCTTACGGCCTTGTGTGCCAGGACCCTGTTGGGCTTCCTGCAGACCCTGTTCTTGGTCCTGCAGACCCTGTTTGGCCTCTTTCCAACCCTTGGTGCCAGGACCCTGTGCAGGGTCCTACGACCATGATGACCCTAGGACCCTGTGCCGGGTCCTACTGACCCTGTTCAGGGTCCTGGAAACCCTGTGCAGGGTCCTGGAAACCCTGTGCAGGGTCCTGGAAACCCTGTGTGCCAGGACCCTGTGCAGGGTCCTACGACCATGGTGACCCTAGGACCCTGTGCAGGGTCCTGAAAACCCTGTGCAGGGTCCTGCTGACCCTGTGTGCCAGGACCCTGTGCAGGGTTCTATGACCATGGTGACGCTAGGACCCTGTGCCGGGTCCTACTGACCCTGTGCAGGGTCCTGAAAACCCTGTGCAGGGTCCTGCTGACCCTGTGTGCCAGGACCCTGTGCAGGGTCCTACGACCATGGTGACCCTAGGACCCTGTGCAGGGTCCTGGAAACCCTGTGCAGGGTCCTGCTGACCCTGTGTGCCAGGACCCTGTGCAGGGTCCTACGACCATGGTGACCCTAGGACCCTGTGCAGGGTCCTGAAAACCCTGTGCAGGGTCCTGTTGACCCTGTGTGCTAGGACCCTGTGCAGGGTCCTACCGACCGTGCTCATTGATTCATATCATCTTAGACTTGACCATTAAGTTACACAGTACAGCCAAGCCCTAACAACGAAGCCAACATGTTACAAAATAAATCGGCAGCATGGAGGCTGCATGAAGTTCTCGCAAAGGAACTGCGAAGGAAGCAAAGGCATCGCGCAAGAATTAGGACTGCCCCGCCAAGCTGGCAATAACAGCCAGGAGCGGCCAGGAGCAGCCAACAGGGCCGGCAGCATCTCTCACCAGGGGCGATGATGTAGATGCTAGCCACGAACACACCGTAGCCACTAGCCAGCCAGCCATTTACCCAGCAACCGCACAACATCAGCGATTAGCCACAAAAGGTAGCGGACAACAACACAGGCGGACACGACGCAGTCATCAACAGCCAGGAGCGGCATAGCGGTTGCAGCCAGGAGCAGCCAGCAGCTAGGAGCATATCATAGCCAAAAGCTTAGCTGCGAGCCTGCCAGCCATGCGACCAGGATGAGCGAAGGGGCCAAGATGTAGCGAGATTGCTAGCCAGGGAAAGGTGCGACGTGAGGGAAAGGTCATAGCGAAGATCATCGACAAATGCAAAGAAATTGCTTCTCATGTGGCTCGGGTTGCTTGCAGGTGGAGTGCCAAGAACTCAAAATTAGAACAACATGGCACAATGAAGACAATAAAGACCATACCCCTATGCCAGGTAAGTGCCTTCGTCATGCAACACATGACAGCCAGCTTGCCATGATGTTATGCCAGCCTCAATGTAAGCACGTTCCTTGCTTGCTGCAGGTCTGATGCCTACACTCCTGCCCTTGCCTCCTTCCCACTTCCCTACCCTGTGCCACCACCACCACCACCACCACGTCTCCCTACCCCGCACTTCCCCCTCCCCCTAACCTCCCTACCCTACCCTACCCAGTAGCCAGGAGACCCACCCCCTCCCTATCCTACCTTGCAACCTGGAACCATCCCCTCCACCTCCACCTTCCCCTCTCCCACTCCCACTCCCCCGTCAACAAAGGTACGCCCACCACTGCCACCCCTATCTCTTGCCCAACGCCGGGAGGAACCACTCAGGTAAGAAGCTTAGTATGCTCTAGTCCCACTCACAAACCTAATGAGCGGCGAGCCCCCACCCAATGTGTTTGTGACCCCTTGTTTGCTGCAGGTCCTCCCCTCCCCTACTCCCTACTCCCTCCCCTCTCCTCCCCTGCAGCCATGAGCAGTAAGCAAGAGCAGCAGCCAAGAGCAGCAGATAGGAGGCGCTTGGAGCGGCAGCCAGGACTTCAGGTGAGTGCACATGCTCTGGTGGTGTCAGCCTACCCAGCCCAGTTCTGGTCATGCATGTCCTTATTCATCTGCGTGTTGGCTGATGTTTGCTTGCAGTTGTTGACAGCTGGAGCATGACAGGTTTAGCATAGCTTGGTGATTCCAAGCAAGGCGGTAGCGGCGTCACATGGAGCATAACTGTAAGTGGCCAGTCCCTGCACATGAGTTGTCCCCAACGCCAAGCCTAATTGCAAGGATGCCTCTTGCTGCCGCAGGTCTGATGGTCACACTGCTGCCCATTGCCCCCTTCTCCCTTCCCTGCCCCATCCCACCACCACCACTTCCGAGTCTGCCACCTACCTACCCTCCTCCCCTCCCCTGTCCTTCCCCCCACCCCATGGCACCCAGCAGCCCTTGGCGTAACAGCTTGGAGCGGGCAGCCTGGAGCGGGCAACCTGGAGCCAAGCCTAGACCAGCCCAGCCTAACCTAGCCTAGCCTAGCCCAGCCCAGCCCAGCCCAGCCCAGCCCAGCCTAGCCTAGCCTAGCCCAGCCTAGCCCAACCTGATTTGGTGCCATGGGGCATAGGCAGCAAGGCAAAGTGCTTAAGGTGATAAGTGATAAGGTATTAGCCCACAGCAAGGAGGTGCAGCCAGTCCTTGTGGTTGTGCACATGGCATAAGTGGTGTGTAAGGCATGAGTCGCTGTGTTGTTGCTGTAGTGATGTTGTGTTGTGTTGTTGTGTGGTGTTGTCACCTTGCATCAATGCATGTGCTTAGCATCAGCAATACATGTCGTTTGTAGTGGTGTTGCGAGGTGTTCGGGCGTCGTTGCATACGTTGTGTAGTGGTGCTGCGAGGTATTCAGGCGACGATGCATACATTTTGCAGTGGTGTTGCGTGGTGTTGCAAGGTGTATGGACGTAACGACTTGTACTCTGCAGAACCTGTGCGAGGTGTTTGAGCAAGGTGTGCGAGGTGTTTGTGGAAGGTGATTTAGCGTTGAGACGTGTCTTATGTAGGTCCTTTGCGACGTGTTGCGAGGTGTTACGACGTTAAGACATGTACTTTAATGTTGACCGGCAGGACCCTGCAAACGAGGTTGGTAGGACCCTGCACAGGGTCACCAGAACCCTGCACAGGGTTGCAGGACCCTGTAAAATGGTCAGTAGGACCCTGTAAAATGGTCGGCAGGACCCTGAACAGGGTCACCAGGACCCTGCACAGGGTCACCAGGACCCTGCGCAGGGTCACAGGACCCTGTAAAAATGGTCAGTAGGACCCTGTAAAATGGTCGGCAGGACCCTGCACAGGGTCACCAGGACCCTGCGCAGGGTCACAGGACCCTGTAAAATGGGCATTAGGACCCTGTAGAATGGTTTCCAGGACCCTGCACAGGGTCGGCAAGACCCTGCGCAGGGTGGCAGGACCCTGCAAATGGTCGGCAGGACCCTGCAAATGAGGTCAGTAGGACCCTGCGCAGGGTCGCTAGGACCCTGCGCAGGGTCACAGGACCCTGCAAATGGTCGTCAGGACCCTGCAAATGGCCGATGCGCTAGGACCCTGCGCAGGGTCGGCAGGACCCTGCGCAGGGTTTTTTCGGATTTCAAATGGTTATAACATCGCAGCAACATTGAGTTTTTCAATGACAACAACGGCGATGAGTCGGCCTTTCCTGGGGCTATCTGCGGTATGCCTCCCGGGAGAAATGATGTGTGTGACTTCCGGCCTTAATCGGCGCGAGTGTAGACATGCATGCTCCCAGCATCAGCTCCCGCCACATGGTCTGCACTCACCTCCACAGCCTGCCCAGCTATCACCAGCATCGGGACAAGGCAGCTGAGCTGTACCGAGGAGGGCAGTTACACTCCTACAATTTAGTCCCTACGTTTGTCCCTGCGTTCTACCGACCTTGTCCGATCGGGCTGAAAATTTGATAGATGGCAGTTTTCAGAAAATAAAACATATTTTTCAAGAAAAATATTTGGAAAAACCCAAAAGCTGCTGCGCTGTGGCCCGCAACCTATCCCTGCACTTATCCCTGCACCTACGCCCCAGGGCCGCAGCGCAGCCGCCTTTGATTTTTTCAAAATACTGTTTCTGAAAAATATGTTTTATTTTCTGCAAACTACCATCTATCAAAATTTCAGCCCGATCGGACAAGGTCGGTAGAACGCAGGGACAAACGCGGGGACTAAACTGTAGGAGTGTATCAGCCAGAAAGCCAAAGGCATTTGATGAGTGGATGCGTGACATGTATAACTTGCAGCTCGCAACCCCTGCCCTGACAGCTGCCTTATCTCGCTTGGATGCCAGGGGGGCAGCAGGAGGGCAGGCCAGCCCTGCCCCTGCCCTCACCTGTGGGCCAGCAGCAGGAGGGCAGGCCAGCCCTGCCCTCACCTGGGGGGCAGCAGCAGCAGGAGGGCAGGCCAGCCCTGCCCCTGCCCTCACCTGGGGGGCAGCAGCAGCAGGAGGGCAGGCCAGCCCTGCCCCTGCCTTCGCCAGGGGGGCAGCAGCAGCAGCAGGGCAGGCCAGCCCTGCCCCTGCCCTCACCTGGGGGCCAGCAGCAGCAGGAGGGCAGGCCACCCCTGCCCCTGCCTTCGCCAGGGGGGCAGCAGCAGCAGCAGGGCAGGCCAGCCCTGCCCCTGCCTTCGCCAGGGGGGCAGCAGCAGCAGCAGGGCAGGCCAGCCCTGCCCTCACCTGTGGGCCAGCAGCAGGAGGGCAGGCCAGCCCTGCCCCTGCCCTCACCTGGGGGGCAGCAGCAGCAGGAGGGCAGGCCAGCCCTGCCCCTGCCCTCACCTGGGGGGCAGCAGCAGCAGGAGGGCAGGCCAGCCCTGCCCCTGCCCTCACCTGGGGGGCAGCAGCAGCAGGAGGGCAGGCCAGCCCTGCCCCTGCCCTCACCTGGGGGCCAGCAGCAGGAGGGCAGGCCAGCCCTGCCCCTGCCTTCGCCAGGGGGGCAGCAGCAGCAGCAGGGCAGGCCAGCCCTGCCCCTGCCCTCACCTGGGGGCCAGCAGCAGCAGGAGGGCAGGCCACCCCTGCCCCTGCCTTCGCCAGGGGGGCAGCAGCAGCAGCAGGGCAGGCCAGCCCTGCCCCTGCCCTCACCTGGGGGCCAGCAGCAGCAGGGCAGGCCAGCCCTGCCCTCACCTGGGGGGCAGCAGCAGCAGGGCAGGCCAGCCCTGCCCATGCCCCTTCTCTGAAGAGGGGATCAATTGCAGAAGGCCTACCCATCTCCCCCATGCCATACTCGGTGCAGTCTCTACAACAGTGGGGTACTGCCAGCGAGATCATAGCTCTGTGGGAGTCTGGTAGGGGGGGGGGCCCTAGCTTGCGATCTTTGGAGGGAGGGGAAGGGGGGAAGCAGTGGCGCGCCAACAGAGGGGTTGAAGGAAGGCAGGTGGGGAAGAGGGTCAGCGAGATCAAGCAGATAGTCTTGCTGATTGAGTGGTATCTCAGAACTAGGTTTCCTAACATTAGTAGGAGTGTAGCACTGCAACATTTGGACAAAAATACAAGACATATCAAAGCTTGGAGTGGCCTGTTAAGATGGCTGCAACGTGAGAAAAATCCAGCAGCAGCAGGCCAGCAGCACTTGGAGGCTGCAGCTGCAGGCCAGCAGCACCAGCAGGCTGCATCTGCAGGCCAGCAGCACCTGCAGGCTGCAGCTGCAGACCAGCAGGCTGCATCTGCAGGCCAGCAGCACCTGCAGGCTGCAGCTGCAGGCCAACAGCACCAGCAGGCTGCATCTGCAGGCCAGCAGCACCTGCAGGCTGCAGCTGCAGGCCAACAGCACCACCAGGCTGCATCTGCAGGCCAGCAGCACCTGCAGGCTGCAGCTGCAGGCCAACAGCACCAGCAGGCTGCATCTGCAGGCAAGCAGCACCTGCAGGCTGCAGCAGCAGGCCAGCAGCACCTGCAGGCTGCAGCTGTAGGCCAGCAGCACCAGGAGGCTGCAGCAGCATGCCAGCAGGCTGCATCTGCAGGCCAGCAGCACCTGCAGGCTGCAGCTGCAGGCCAACAGCACCAGCAGGCTGCATCTGCAGGCCAACAGCACCAGCAGGCTGCAGCTGCAGGCCAACAGCACCAGCAGGCTGCATCTGCAGGCCAGCAGCACCTGCAGGCTGCAGCTGCAGACCAGCAGGCTGCATCTGCAGGCCAGCAGCACCTGCAGGCTGCATCTGCAGGCCAGCAGCACCTGCAGGCTGCAGACCAGCAGGCTGCATCTGCAGGCCAGCAGCACCAGGAGGCTGCAGCAGCATGCCAGCAGGCTGCATCTGCAGGCCAGCAGCACCTGCAGGCTGCAGCTGCAGGCCAGCAGCACCTGGAGGCTGCAGCAGCAGGCCAGGGAGCATGCCAGCAACACTTGCAGATTGGTACCCCCACGAAAGGGTCTCAGCAGCAGGTCTTCTCAGCTTTGGCAAAGGTCCTGGCTGCAACAAGCCGGGGGATATCAGTTAGTGCTCTAGCAGCCGCCCTAGCAGCAGCAGCGAAGGGGCCAAGCCCGTCCACCTCCCCTATTGAGGCACCAAGTAGGAGTCAGCAGCCAAGGCCCACATTAACATATCTTCCCACTACAACAGAGGGGGTCGTTACTGCTTTCTTGGGGATGCCAGTAGCCAAGGGAGGTACGTCAGGCCTCCTCAATGGCTGCAGCCTCTTTGTCTGCATGTCAGCGGCGTGCAACCAGGCCAAACCGCCAGGGCTCCGCCACATGGACATGTGGGGGTCCTTCGAGCACCAAGACGTGTTCAATCAGGCCGCGCGTCTCCTCAACGTGCAACTGGGAAGGGTGCGCAAAGGAACACGGGTAAAGGGCGCTGTGCGGCAACCGCAACCTGCTGTTCCACCGCAACCAAGCTCGCTACCCACTCCTCCCAGCCAGCCCGCCGGACTCCTGCCAGCTATCAGCTATGGCACTCGTCAGCCCACGTTTATCTAAGTTTGCCTGCGTTTGACTTGCGTTTGACTTCTTCGCAGTTGACTGCTTCGCACTGTTTGACGCGCCTGTCCGTGCTCTCGGCTTGCGTAGACAGCCTTGTAAGCGGTTCGACAATGCTTTGTGTCTCTTAACTCCGGAGTTGTCTGTAGCTTTCCTGACTGAGCTTTCCCGCTTTCCCGCACAAGTAATGCAAGTTCTGAGCTTCATCTCTATGTGTAAGAATAGGGCGCAGCTGAGCTATGCGCAGCTGAGCTTTCAAGTCCAACTCCGGTCCAGTCAGCTGTCAAGTCGAGGTCGCGGTAGCTTGGTCGAGGAGCAGGCAGAAAGCAACGGGGAGCAACGGGACCCCCACCCCATGGCACCCAGCAGCCCTTGGCGTAACAGCTTGGAGCGGGCAGCCTGGAGCGGGCAACCTGGAGCCAAGCCTAGACCAGCCCAGCCTAACCTAGCCTAGCCTAGCCCAGCCCAGCCCAGCCCAGCCCAGCCCAGCCTAGCCTAGCCTAGCCCAGCCTAGCCCAACCTGATTTGGTGCCATGGGGCATAGGCAGCAAGGCAAAGTGCTTAAGGTGATAAGTGATAAGGTATTAGCCCACAGCAAGGAGGTGCAGCCAGTCCTTGTGGTTGTGCACATGGCATAAGTGGTGTGTAAGGCATGAGTCGCTGTGTTGTTGCTGTAGTGATGTTGTGTTGTGTTGTTGTGTGGTGTTGTCACCTTGCATCAATGCATGTGCTTAGCATCAGCAATACATGTCGTTTGTAGTGGTGTTGCGAGGTGTTCGGGCGTCGTTGCATACGTTGTGTAGTGGTGCTGCGAGGTATTCAGGCGACGATGCATACATTTTGCAGTGGTGTTGCGTGGTGTTGCAAGGTGTATGGACGTAACGACTTGTACTCTGCAGAACCTGTGCGAGGTGTTTGAGCAAGGTGTGCGAGGTGTTTGTGGAAGGTGATTTAGCGTTGAGACGTGTCTTATGTAGGTCCTTTGCGACGTGTTGCGAGGTGTTACGACGTTAAGACATGTACTTTAATGTTGACCGGCAGGACCCTGCAAACGAGGTTGGTAGGACCCTGCACAGGGTCACCAGAACCCTGCACAGGGTTGCAGGACCCTGTAAAATGGTCAGTAGGACCCTGTAAAATGGTCGGCAGGACCCTGAACAGGGTCACCAGGACCCTGCACAGGGTCACCAGGACCCTGCGCAGGGTCACAGGACCCTGTAAAAATGGTCAGTAGGACCCTGTAAAATGGTCGGCAGGACCCTGCACAGGGTCACCAGGACCCTGCGCAGGGTCACAGGACCCTGTAAAATGGGCATTAGGACCCTGTAGAATGGTTTCCAGGACCCTGCACAGGGTCGGCAAGACCCTGCGCAGGGTGGCAGGACCCTGCAAATGGTCGGCAGGACCCTGCAAATGAGGTCAGTAGGACCCTGCGCAGGGTCGCTAGGACCCTGCGCAGGGTCACAGGACCCTGCAAATGGTCGTCAGGACCCTGCAAATGGCCGATGCGCTAGGACCCTGCGCAGGGTCGGCAGGACCCTGCGCAGGGTTTTTTCGGATTTCAAATGGTTATAACATCGCAGCAACATTGAGTTTTTCAATGACAACAACGGCGATGAGTCGGCCTTTCCTGGGGCTATCTGCGGTATGCCTCCCGGGAGAAATGATGTGTGTGACTTCCGGCCTTAATCGGCGCGAGTGTAGACATGCATGCTCCCAGCATCAGCTCCCGCCACATGGTCTGCACTCACCTCCACAGCCTGCCCAGCTATCACCAGCATCGGGACAAGGCAGCTGAGCTGTACCGAGGAGGGCAGTTACACTCCTACAATTTAGTCCCTACGTTTGTCCCTGCGTTCTACCGACCTTGTCCGATCGGGCTGAAAATTTGATAGATGGCAGTTTTCAGAAAATAAAACATATTTTTCAAGAAAAATATTTGGAAAAACCCAAAAGCTGCTGCGCTGTGGCCCGCAACCTATCCCTGCACTTATCCCTGCACCTACGCCCCAGGGCCGCAGCGCAGCCGCCTTTGATTTTTTCAAAATACTGTTTCTGAAAAATATGTTTTATTTTCTGCAAACTACCATCTATCAAAATTTCAGCCCGATCGGACAAGGTCGGTAGAACGCAGGGACAAACGCGGGGACTAAATTGTAGGAGTGTATCAGCCAGAAAGCCAAAGGCATTTGATGAGTGGATGCGTGACATGTATAACTTGCAGCTCGCAACCCCTGCCCTGACAGCTGCCTTATCTCGCTTGGATGCCAGGGGGGCAGCAGGAGGGCAGGCCAGCCCTGCCCCTGCCCTCACCTGTGGGCCAGCAGCAGGAGGGCAGGCCAGCCCTGCCCTCACCTGGGGGGCAGCAGCAGCAGGAGGGCAGGCCAGCCCTGCCCCTGCCCTCACCTGGGGGGCAGCAGCAGCAGGAGGGCAGGCCAGCCCTGCCCCTGCCTTCGCCAGGGGGGCAGCAGCAGCAGCAGGGCAGGCCAGCCCTGCCCCTGCCCTCACCTGGGGGCCAGCAGCAGCAGGAGGGCAGGCCACCCCTGCCCCTGCCTTCGCCAGGGGGGCAGCAGCAGCAGCAGGGCAGGCCAGCCCTGCCCCTGCCTTCGCCAGGGGGGCAGCAGCAGCAGCAGGGCAGGCCAGCCCTGCCCTCACCTGTGGGCCAGCAGCAGGAGGGCAGGCCAGCCCTGCCCCTGCCCTCACCTGGGGGGCAGCAGCAGCAGGAGGGCAGGCCAGCCCTGCCCCTGCCCTCACCTGGGGGGCAGCAGCAGCAGGAGGGCAGGCCAGCCCTGCCCCTGCCCTCACCTGGGGGGCAGCAGCAGCAGGAGGGCAGGCCAGCCCTGCCCCTGCCCTCACCTGGGGGCCAGCAGCAGGAGGGCAGGCCAGCCCTGCCCCTGCCTTCGCCAGGGGGGCAGCAGCAGCAGCAGGGCAGGCCAGCCCTGCCCCTGCCCTCACCTGGGGGCCAGCAGCAGCAGGAGGGCAGGCCACCCCTGCCCCTGCCTTCGCCAGGGGGGCAGCAGCAGCAGCAGGGCAGGCCAGCCCTGCCCCTGCCCTCACCTGGGGGCCAGCAGCAGCAGGGCAGGCCAGCCCTGCCCTCACCTGGGGGGCAGCAGCAGCAGGGCAGGCCAGCCCTGCCCATGCCCCTTCTCTGAAGAGGGGATCAATTGCAGAAGGCCTACCCATCTCCCCCATGCCATACTCGGTGCAGTCTCTACAACAGTGGGGTACTGCCAGCGAGATCATAGCTCTGTGGGAGTCTGGTAGGGGGGGGGGCCCTAGCTTGCGATCTTTGGAGGGAGGGGAAGGGGGGAAGCAGTGGCGCGCCAACAGAGGGGTTGAAGGAAGGCAGGTGGGGAAGAGGGTCAGCGAGATCAAGCAGATAGTCTTGCTGATTGAGTGGTATCTCAGAACTAGGTTTCCTAACATTAGTAGGAGTGTAGCACTGCAACATTTGGACAAAAATACAAGACATATCAAAGCTTGGAGTGGCCTGTTAAGATGGCTGCAACGTGAGAAAAATCCAGCAGCAGCAGGCCAGCAGCACTTGGAGGCTGCAGCTGCAGGCCAGCAGCACCAGCAGGCTGCATCTGCAGGCCAGCAGCACCTGCAGGCTGCAGCTGCAGACCAGCAGGCTGCATCTGCAGGCCAGCAGCACCTGCAGGCTGCAGCTGCAGGCCAACAGCACCAGCAGGCTGCATCTGCAGGCCAGCAGCACCTGCAGGCTGCAGCTGCAGGCCAACAGCACCACCAGGCTGCATCTGCAGGCCAGCAGCACCTGCAGGCTGCAGCTGCAGGCCAACAGCACCAGCAGGCTGCATCTGCAGGCAAGCAGCACCTGCAGGCTGCAGCAGCAGGCCAGCAGCACCTGCAGGCTGCAGCTGTAGGCCAGCAGCACCAGGAGGCTGCAGCAGCATGCCAGCAGGCTGCATCTGCAGGCCAGCAGCACCTGCAGGCTGCAGCTGCAGGCCAACAGCACCAGCAGGCTGCATCTGCAGGCCAACAGCACCAGCAGGCTGCAGCTGCAGGCCAACAGCACCAGCAGGCTGCATCTGCAGGCCAGCAGCACCTGCAGGCTGCAGCTGCAGACCAGCAGGCTGCATCTGCAGGCCAGCAGCACCTGCAGGCTGCATCTGCAGGCCAGCAGCACCTGCAGGCTGCAGACCAGCAGGCTGCATCTGCAGGCCAGCAGCACCAGGAGGCTGCAGCAGCATGCCAGCAGGCTGCATCTGCAGGCCAGCAGCACCTGCAGGCTGCAGCTGCAGGCCAGCAGCACCTGGAGGCTGCAGCAGCAGGCCAGGGAGCATGCCAGCAACACTTGCAGATTGGTACCCCCACGAAAGGGTCTCAGCAGCAGGTCTTCTCAGCTTTGGCAAAGGTCCTGGCTGCAACAAGCCGGGGGATATCAGTTAGTGCTCTAGCAGCCGCCCTAGCAGCAGCAGCGAAGGGGCCAAGCCCGTCCACCTCCCCTATTGAGGCACCAAGTAGGAGTCAGCAGCCAAGGCCCACATTAACATATCTTCCCACTACAACAGAGGGGGTCGTTACTGCTTTCTTGGGGATGCCAGTAGCCAAGGGAGGTACGTCAGGCCTCCTCAATGGCTGCAGCCTCTTTGTCTGCATGTCAGCGGCGTGCAACCAGGCCAAACCGCCAGGGCTCCGCCACATGGACATGTGGGGGTCCTTCGAGCACCAAGACGTGTTCAATCAGGCCGCGCGTCTCCTCAACGTGCAACTGGGAAGGGTGCGCAAAGGAACACGGGTAAAGGGCGCTGTGCGGCAACCGCAACCTGCTGTTCCACCGCAACCAAGCTCGCTACCCACTCCTCCCAGCCAGCCCGCCGGACTCCTGCCAGCTATCAGCTATGGCACTCGTCAGCCCACGTTTATCTAAGTTTGCCTGCGTTTGACTTGCGTTTGACTTCTTCGCAGTTGACTGCTTCGCACTGTTTGACGCGCCTGTCCGTGCTCTCGGCTTGCGTAGACAGCCTTGTAAGCGGTTCGACAATGCTTTGTGTCTCTTAACTCCGGAGTTGTCTGTAGCTTTCCTGACTGAGCTTTCCCGCTTTCCCGCACAAGTAATGCAAGTTCTGAGCTTCATCTCTATGTGTAAGAATAGGGCGCAGCTGAGCTATGCGCAGCTGAGCTTTCAAGTCCAACTCCGGTCCAGTCAGCTGTCAAGTCGAGGTCGCGGTAGCTTGGTCGAGGAGCAGGCAGAAAGCAACGGGGAGCAACGGGACCCCCACCCCATGGCACCCAGCAGCCCTTGGCGTAACAGCTTGGAGCGGGCAGCCTGGAGCGGGCAACCTGGAGCCAAGCCTAGACCAGCCCAGCCTAACCTAGCCTAGCCTAGCCCAGCCCAGCCCAGCCCAGCCCAGCCCAGCCTAGCCTAGCCTAGCCCAGCCTAGCCCAACCTGATTTGGTGCCATGGGGCATAGGCAGCAAGGCAAAGTGCTTAAGGTGATAAGTGATAAGGTATTAGCCCACAGCAAGGAGGTGCAGCCAGTCCTTGTGGTTGTGCACATGGCATAAGTGGTGTGTAAGGCATGAGTCGCTGTGTTGTTGCTGTAGTGATGTTGTGTTGTGTTGTTGTGTGGTGTTGTCACCTTGCATCAATGCATGTGCTTAGCATCAGCAATACATGTCGTTTGTAGTGGTGTTGCGAGGTGTTCGGGCGTCGTTGCATACGTTGTGTAGTGGTGCTGCGAGGTATTCAGGCGACGATGCATACATTTTGCAGTGGTGTTGCGTGGTGTTGCAAGGTGTATGGACGTAACGACTTGTACTCTGCAGAACCTGTGCGAGGTGTTTGAGCAAGGTGTGCGAGGTGTTTGTGGAAGGTGATTTAGCGTTGAGACGTGTCTTATGTAGGTCCTTTGCGACGTGTTGCGAGGTGTTACGACGTTAAGACATGTACTTTAATGTTGACCGGCAGGACCCTGCAAACGAGGTTGGTAGGACCCTGCACAGGGTCACCAGAACCCTGCACAGGGTTGCAGGACCCTGTAAAATGGTCAGTAGGACCCTGTAAAATGGTCGGCAGGACCCTGAACAGGGTCACCAGGACCCTGCACAGGGTCACCAGGACCCTGCGCAGGGTCACAGGACCCTGTAAAAATGGTCAGTAGGACCCTGTAAAATGGTCGGCAGGACCCTGCACAGGGTCACCAGGACCCTGCGCAGGGTCACAGGACCCTGTAAAATGGGCATTAGGACCCTGTAGAATGGTTTCCAGGACCCTGCACAGGGTCGGCAAGACCCTGCGCAGGGTGGCAGGACCCTGCAAATGGTCGGCAGGACCCTGCAAATGAGGTCAGTAGGACCCTGCGCAGGGTCGCTAGGACCCTGCGCAGGGTCACAGGACCCTGCAAATGGTCGTCAGGACCCTGCAAATGGCCGATGCGCTAGGACCCTGCGCAGGGTCGGCAGGACCCTGCGCAGGGTTTTTTCGGATTTCAAATGGTTATAACATCGCAGCAACATTGAGTTTTTCAATGACAACAACGGCGATGAGTCGGCCTTTCCTGGGGCTATCTGCGGTATGCCTCCCGGGAGAAATGATGTGTGTGACTTCCGGCCTTAATCGGCGCGAGTGTAGACATGCATGCTCCCAGCATCAGCTCCCGCCACATGGTCTGCACTCACCTCCACAGCCTGCCCAGCTATCACCAGCATCGGGACAAGGCAGCTGAGCTGTACCGAGGAGGGCAGTTACACTCCTACAATTTAGTCCCTACGTTTGTCCCTGCGTTCTACCGACCTTGTCCGATCGGGCTGAAAATTTGATAGATGGCAGTTTTCAGAAAATAAAACATATTTTTCAAGAAAAATATTTGGAAAAACCCAAAAGCTGCTGCGCTGTGGCCCGCAACCTATCCCTGCACTTATCCCTGCACCTACGCCCCAGGGCCGCAGCGCAGCCGCCTTTGATTTTTTCAAAATACTGTTTCTGAAAAATATGTTTTATTTTCTGCAAACTACCATCTATCAAAATTTCAGCCCGATCGGACAAGGTCGGTAGAACGCAGGGACAAACGCGGGGACTAAATTGTAGGAGTGTATCAGCCAGAAAGCCAAAGGCATTTGATGAGTGGATGCGTGACATGTATAACTTGCAGCTCGCAACCCCTGCCCTGACAGCTGCCTTATCTCGCTTGGATGCCAGGGGGGCAGCAGGAGGGCAGGCCAGCCCTGCCCCTGCCCTCACCTGTGGGCCAGCAGCAGGAGGGCAGGCCAGCCCTGCCCTCACCTGGGGGGCAGCAGCAGCAGGAGGGCAGGCCAGCCCTGCCCCTGCCCTCACCTGGGGGGCAGCAGCAGCAGGAGGGCAGGCCAGCCCTGCCCCTGCCTTCGCCAGGGGGGCAGCAGCAGCAGCAGGGCAGGCCAGCCCTGCCCCTGCCCTCACCTGGGGGCCAGCAGCAGCAGGAGGGCAGGCCACCCCTGCCCCTGCCTTCGCCAGGGGGGCAGCAGCAGCAGCAGGGCAGGCCAGCCCTGCCCCTGCCTTCGCCAGGGGGGCAGCAGCAGCAGCAGGGCAGGCCAGCCCTGCCCTCACCTGTGGGCCAGCAGCAGGAGGGCAGGCCAGCCCTGCCCCTGCCCTCACCTGGGGGGCAGCAGCAGCAGGAGGGCAGGCCAGCCCTGCCCCTGCCCTCACCTGGGGGGCAGCAGCAGCAGGAGGGCAGGCCAGCCCTGCCCCTGCCCTCACCTGGGGGGCAGCAGCAGCAGGAGGGCAGGCCAGCCCTGCCCCTGCCCTCACCTGGGGGCCAGCAGCAGGAGGGCAGGCCAGCCCTGCCCCTGCCTTCGCCAGGGGGGCAGCAGCAGCAGCAGGGCAGGCCAGCCCTGCCCCTGCCCTCACCTGGGGGCCAGCAGCAGCAGGAGGGCAGGCCACCCCTGCCCCTGCCTTCGCCAGGGGGGCAGCAGCAGCAGCAGGGCAGGCCAGCCCTGCCCCTGCCCTCACCTGGGGGCCAGCAGCAGCAGGGCAGGCCAGCCCTGCCCTCACCTGGGGGGCAGCAGCAGCAGGGCAGGCCAGCCCTGCCCATGCCCCTTCTCTGAAGAGGGGATCAATTGCAGAAGGCCTACCCATCTCCCCCATGCCATACTCGGTGCAGTCTCTACAACAGTGGGGTACTGCCAGCGAGATCATAGCTCTGTGGGAGTCTGGTAGGGGGGGGGGCCCTAGCTTGCGATCTTTGGAGGGAGGGGAAGGGGGGAAGCAGTGGCGCGCCAACAGAGGGGTTGAAGGAAGGCAGGTGGGGAAGAGGGTCAGCGAGATCAAGCAGATAGTCTTGCTGATTGAGTGGTATCTCACAACTAGGTTTCCTAACATTAGTAGGAGTGTAGCACTGCAACATTTGGACAAAAATACAAGACATATCAAAGCTTGGAGTGGCCTGTTAAGATGGCTGCAACGTGAGAAAAATCCAGCAGCAGCAGGCCAGCAGCACTTGGAGGCTGCAGCTGCAGGCCAGCAGCACCAGCAGGCTGCATCTGCAGGCCAGCAGCACCTGCAGGCTGCAGCTGCAGACCAGCAGGCTGCATCTGCAGGCCAGCAGCACCTGCAGGCTGCAGCTGCAGGCCAACAGCACCAGCAGGCTGCATCTGCAGGCCAGCAGCACCTGCAGGCTGCAGCTGCAGGCCAACAGCACCACCAGGCTGCATCTGCAGGCCAGCAGCACCTGCAGGCTGCAGCTGCAGGCCAACAGCACCAGCAGGCTGCATCTGCAGGCAAGCAGCACCTGCAGGCTGCAGCAGCAGGCCAGCAGCACCTGCAGGCTGCAGCTGCAGGCCAGCAGCACCAGGAGGCTGCAGCAGCATGCCAGCAGGCTGCATCTGCAGGCCAGCAGCACCTGCAGGCTGCAGCTGCAGGCCAACAGCACCAGCAGGCTGCATCTGCAGGCCAACAGCACCAGCAGGCTGCAGCTGCAGGCCAACAGCACCAGCAGGCTGCATCTGCAGGCCAGCAGCACCTGCAGGCTGCAGCTGCAGACCAGCAGGCTGCATCTGCAGGCCAGCAGCACCTGCAGGCTGCATCTGCAGGCCAGCAGCACCTGCAGGCTGCAGACCAGCAGGCTGCATCTGCAGGCCAGCAGCACCAGGAGGCTGCAGCAGCATGCCAGCAGGCTGCATCTGCAGGCCAGCAGCACCTGCAGGCTGCAGCTGCAGGCCAGCAGCACCTGGAGGCTGCAGCAGCAGGCCAGGGAGCATGCCAGCAACACTTGCAGATTGGTACCCCCACGAAAGGGTCTCAGCAGCAGGTCTTCTCAGCTTTGGCAAAGGTCCTGGCTGCAACAAGCCGGGGGATATCAGTTAGTGCTCTAGCAGCCGCCCTAGCAGCAGCAGCGAAGGGGCCAAGCCCGTCCACCTCCCCTATTGAGGCACCAAGTAGGAGTCAGCAGCCAAGGCCCACATTAACATATCTTCCCACTACAACAGAGGGGGTCGTTACTGCTTTCTTGGGGATGCCAGTAGCCAAGGGAGGTACGTCAGGCCTCCTCAATGGCTGCAGCCTCTTTGTCTGCATGTCAGCGGCGTGCAACCAGGCCAAACCGCCAGGGCTCCGCCACATGGACATGTGGGGGTCCTTCGAGCACCAAGACGTGTTCAATCAGGCCGCGCGTCTCCTCAACGTGCAACTGGGAAGGGTGCGCAAAGGAACACGGGTAAAGGGCGCTGTGCGGCAACCGCAACCTGCTGTTCCACCGCAACCAAGCTCGCTACCCACTCCTCCCAGCCAGCCCGCCGGACTCCTGCCAGCTATCAGCTATGGCACTCGTCAGCCCACGTTTATCTAAGTTTGCCTGCGTTTGACTTGCGTTTGACTTCTTCGCAGTTGACTGCTTCGCACTGTTTGACGCGCCTGTCCGTGCTCTCGGCTTGCGTAGACAGCCTTGTAAGCGGTTCGACAATGCTTTGTGTCTCTTAACTCCGGAGTTGTCTGTAGCTTTCCTGACTGAGCTTTCCCGCTTTCCCGCACAAGTAATGCAAGTTCTGAGCTTCATCTCTATGTGTAAGAATAGGGCGCAGCTGAGCTATGCGCAGCTGAGCTTTCAAGTCCAACTCCGGTCCAGTCAGCTGTCAAGTCGAGGTCGCGGTAGCTTGGTCGAGGAGCAGGCAGAAAGCAACGGGGAGCAACGGGAGCCAGGAGCGAGCCAGCGACGGGGCCCCGAGCCAGGTCCGAGATTCAGGCCCCTCACTCGGCCCGTCACACCCTGGGCCTGAGCCTGGGTCCGAGTGGCGTCGATAACCACCATGCAGGACATAACCAACACCAAAGGCCCCACACTGGGTTGCACTCCTACACATATGCCATGGTCCTCAACACGCATGGGCCACAGATGCACACATTGTTGGCACATGGCATGACGTGTCCACGACTCATCCCATGTACACACCAGTGTTTTTTTTTTCGTTTGGCGAGTTTCGAATTTTATAGCTCAAAGTGACATGGCCCAGGCTCATACCCTCAATTTTATAGCTCGACCATACTTGGCTTCGTCCAGAATTTACGGCTCAGGTCCACAATTCAGCGAAAATTCAGCTACAACGCCGGTCAAAGGTCGTTTTTCATAGCGCGAGCCCGATAGCGGGCCCCGTAAGCCTATCATTTCATAGCGCGAAACGGCCTCCCAAATAGTGCTTTTCATAGCGAACGCTATCAATAGCGCGAAAAAAAAAACACTGGTACACACCCTCTCCTTGCCCTAAGCTAACCTACATGCGCAACCCTGCGCTACATCATGGCCTGCTACAACATCCCCAACACACACTTGTTGCACAACAAAACAACATGAAACAAGCACGTGTACTACTGATGCTACACATCACAATACAAGGCGGGACTGGCCCTAATGCTATCACTCTTCCTGGGTGTATGCCCTATGTGCAAGGCAGGCAGCCACCCGCTGCCGACAATGTGTGGTGGCCTAGCTGGTGAGTGTGCTCGTTTGCTGCCTGGAGTGCTCAGTGCTGCCTACAAGTGTGACCTGCTAGTGACAGAGGACAAGACCCCTCCCCCTCCCCCTTCCAAAACAAGTACAGGATGCTGGCTGTGACCCCTGCTGCCCCTGCTGCTGCTGCCCCTGCTTCTCAACACGCATGCACTCAACACTCCATTTCCGTTTCCATTTCATTGGCTGTGAGCTGGTGCTCACGAATGTCGCCCATCAGCACCCAACCGTGAGCGCACGGCAGCATGAGGCAGCTGGCATAGAGGGTGGTGAAAGCGGTGACAGGCAACACTTCTGACCCATCTCAACACGGATGTTGGGTTTCTGTAAGCTGCTGGCCATGTTGCTGTCAGGCCAGGCATTGGGGCCACGGCAGAAGATGAGTCGACTGCAATGACGCGCAGACGCAAAGCATTGTGAAGCCAGCCACGGCATCGACATTCAGTGGTGCAGGTGCATAAAGCAGCAGATGTGTGGCAGATCTCATGTCCTTTGGCATGTGTTCGTCATAACCACAAGATGTTCACCCGAGGCGACAAGGACAGCGACGAGGATATTTCCTTGGCATTCATTGATGCAGGACGTCACGACCCCGTGACCTAGGAGGAGGAGCACTTCAGCTAGGGACGATCCTTGCTACATGGCAATCCTGGCGACACACCCGGACAACATATCCTGCTGACTTTGGAGCATCGCAGGATCGTTAGCAAAGCCAGCATGTGAGCCAACGCAACAGTGTTGCTTCACCCACTATCATGTCATCAAAGCTTGAGCGGGTTCCTAGTGAAGGGATGCGCAGAGGAGGAAGTGCTGGAAGGTGGTGGTGGGTGGTTGTGGTGGGAGGCCATGATGGCTGTGTGGCCTGGCTGCACTATCGCTGTAGCACAACGAGCAGCAACAACAAAGGGCATGCCATGACATACCCTCCCAGCCACACCACCGCAGTCATCATACCAAACTAGCCACACTGTAAGCTTGTAGGAACCGCGTCAAAGACGCGGCGCATTGGGGCTTGTGCTGCAGCTGCCGCCTCCTTCTTGATGGCGACACATCATGTTGCTTGCTTATGTGCCGTTGTAGTTGCTTCATACCCCCACTACCATTGACTGGCACGCTAGTGCCTGGGCCTGTAGCGCCTGTGCGAGAAGAGCAGCCACATCCAGCCACAGCGAGCATGCCAACATTGATCAATGCTTTGTGCGACGCGCAACATTGTGGTGGCAACACATGATCTTGCTTGTGCGCACATGCCATTGTCATGCCCATGCGGTACAGGTGCTCGATCCCTGCCACTACATGTATACAGTAGCAGCCACGCAACATGCAGCGCGGTATGAGCACGCCCCCCCCCTTGCATTGAATGATCAAGGATGAGCAACCAGGCCAAGTGTTGTGCGCGCGCAAGCTCTGCGCTGGTCCCTAGCAAAAGGTGATACAGTCTTCAGCACTTGAGAAGAGATGAGAGATTGAGAGATGAGAGATTGAGACCACCTCTTGACTCACCTAACCAACTTAGTTGGGGTGCACCACCTGGTTCCTCTCTCTGCGAAGGTTGTCAATCTCCTTGTGTTCTACTTCGGTGATGAGATTCAGCTCGAGACATCTATTGAAGCCATCTATCGAGGATCGCCAATTCTTATTTGCATCGCTCTTTAGAGTCTCGCCCCTTCTCTCCAATCTCCTGTTACATGCCACCTTCCACCACATGTAGTCTTCTGCGGCAGTCGGCATGCTTTCGCGCTTACGCAATTGACGCTGACATGATTGAGCTGGGTCCGACAGAAATAAATTAGCATGCCGACAGAATTGTGGACAGAAGACTACTGGCTACTGGTACTAGTCAGGACCGGCCGTCCAGTCCTCCAGCCGTCCAGTACTCCAGCCGTCCAGTACTGACGCAACCGTGTCAACAGCATCATGCGCCCAGCCACTTAGGGCGGTTCCCCCCCCTGCTAATATTAACAATAGCAATAATAGCAAGCCAAAAAATATTAGCAAATAATAGCAAGCGATTCTTGCAGCGCCTTCATTTGCTTCCCAGCGCAATGGCTGAGCATGGAGCGATAGTACCCCTCTTGGATCTCACGCGCTTGCCTCGTATCCCGCCTGACGTCTTCACTTCACTCCATCTTCTCCCCACTCCTACTCCTCGTCACTTGTGCACCTCCGTCGTGCTTTGGTTGCTGCGGTGGTGCAGCGTTAGACATGGGCAGTTGGGAGTGGCTTAGTGCCCGGTGTACCGTTGTAGTGACCGGCCACCCCTTTTGCATTGTTTTCATGAAGTTTCTATGGATTACTTGTAAACTTCAAGCACCTCACGTGCCCCCTTGCTTGCGGTAACAAGTCTCTTCTGTCACACGGAATGTCTTGACAGACACGAAAGATAGCGAAAATCTGCATCGGACAGGGTTAGAACACCGTACCTCTCGATCCCCGGACCCCCTTGAGCTAATATTAGCAATACTGCCGCTAATATGAGCTAATATTAGCAGTTTGGCTCGCTTGGCTATGTAGCCGGCAGGGCCAGCAGTGTGGTGGCTGGTTCCGATGGCCCCGCTACTGACTGCTTGTTGCGCGTGATGCGTCTGCTCATTGCTGCAGCTGCCTGGCGGTATGAGCCGCACAAATGTCGAACATGGCATCGAACATGGCGCCGAGCATGGCGTCAGCAAAGATGGCAAAAAATGGGGCTGCCGGAATGAAAACTAAACGCCAAAGTTGGTGCCAGCCGCTCTCCAGGGCATGGGCCACTAAGGCAAACAATCCAGACAAACTAGTTGCCCTAGTGGCATGGGCCACTAGGGCAAACTATCCAATAGTCAGTTGGGTGAGGGAAGGTTGGAGGGAGAGTGACGTCAAGGGAGTCATAGAGAGGGTAGAAACGAAGGGGTGGGGGTGCGGGAACTTCCAGCTATGAGGTTTGGGGTGGGCGAGGGTGAAGTCTTGCAGGTGGCTCCAGACGGTAGTGAAGGCAAAAGAAGAAGAAAAGGAAGGCGCAGACTGCTGCGGCAGAGCCGGCGAACATCAAGGGAGGAGCTTCCGCCTGGGGCGTGGCCTGATCCCACCACATGCCTATGTGTGGAGGAACCCCTCGTCCCCCATCCCTGACCCCTGCCCCGAGTCTGTAGCTGTTAGTGTGATCGGTTCTACTGCCGTCCGCATCCCACCACAGCTCCATTATGCACCCCTCCACCCTGACACCTACACAGGCTGATTAAGCTAACAAACCTATGCGCCCATGCAGTGCCCAGCCACGAACCATGCAGTGCCCAGCCACGAATGCATTGCGGAAGGAAAAAACAAGAAGACACCTACCATACAGCCAGGAGGCGCCGACACGGGTGAAGTCGCAGCCAGCCCCGCACGCCATGCCATTTCTGTAGCGAACGGCTCCTCGAAGCCTAGCTCGCCTCCGAGTACTTCTGTACTGCAGTGTGACATGGTGGGCGAAAGGGGCAGGTGGGCCTTCGCGCACACCTGCTTCAGAGGTTCGACTCCTCGGGGGAAACGTTCTAAACCCTGGCCGTGTCACGCTGTAGGAATGAAGGTAGTTATCGGTTGTTGGCGTGGTGTCTTGCACGCTACATTTTGGTTTCCGACCGACGTTGTCTAACGTTACCTTCTCTTCCTGAGCGATATGACTGCTAACAAGGAACCTCCGCCTGGCGGAGACAAACGGGCTGAGCGTACCGCTCCAGGGGGCCAGACTCCTGGTTCCCCGCCCCCAGCGACTCCAAGCACTGCAGCTGGAGCCCCAGCAGGAGTTCCTGTTGCAGCTGGGGCGCCAAATACTGGCACGGCACCTGCTGCCAACAATACGCCCTCTCTTTCTGCCGCAGCCCCTGTTTTCGCAGACGTTGAGAAGATCACAGGCCTGCAGCCCGCCCAGGCGCTGGACCTGCTGAGATCTGTCCTGTCCTCTCTGAACAGCATCGCCTCTGCTCAGCCTTCGGCCGCTACTGCACCTCCTGCGACTACGCCTGGCGTTGGCCCTGTCTCGTATGCGGGAGCTGTCACGGCTGCACCCCATCTCCCTGAAGTCGGCACTTCTGCCGCAGCAGCTGCGGCTGACGAGATCCAGAGGCTGCGCCAGCAGCTGGTGGGGGTGACTGCGCACTTGAATGCCGCCCAGAATGAAGCTGTCCGCGTTCGAGCTGAGCTTTCGGAGATGGAGATGCTACAGGACCGCGTGAACTCGGTGGTGAGTGGAGAGCAAGGTGTTGCAGCTCTTCGCAGCAAGTCGGACAGGCCTGTTGCAAACCTGAACAGCGGCACATCTGCTGCATTGACTGCACTTGGTGCTACGCCAGCCTTGTCAGGCACTGTTGCACCTGGTGCGCCGCTGTCAGGCAGGCAGACACCTTTGTCTCAGGTTGCACCTCCTGCGAATGCGACACTTACTCCGCCAGTCCCTGTGTCCAGGGTTAAGATCCCAGGTCCTGACAAGTGGACGGACCAGTGCCTTGCCACTTCACGTGTAGCAGAAATCTTCTGTGAGGATCTTGAGGTGCATTGTGCATATTTGCGCATAGACCCTGCTGATGCCTTGCCCAACTTCCTGACAGGCAAGGCCAGAGAGGTATGGTACCCAGCAACCAGGAATGCTCACATTCTTGCCCATGGCTCTAGGCCAACATGGGCCCATCTGCGTACTTCCTTTAAGGAAATGGCTGGTGATGACCTGCGCAATGAGTCAGATGTGCACCGCAGGAAGCTACTGGACCCCAATGCCTTGCGCATGTCCCCAGGTTCAACTTTGAATGCTTACATCACTGATTTCAGGAACACCCTGACGGTGGCAGGTTCTACCTGCATGGCACCAGCTATGCTGGTGACCACCTTCATTAGGGGGCTCACCTCTGAGCTACAATCATCTGTGGTGCATGATCTTGCCCTGATGCGTGAGCCCACCCTGAATGATGCCATTCAGGCTGCCATGAATGCCCAGAAAGTACTCTTTGCAGTAGCTACCAACCATGTGGGACGCCGTCCACCTGCTCCCCATGTGGCTGCCTTTGTGCCCCCTAAGCAGATGGACCGCATCAGGGGCGGCCCTGCTCCTGCTGGAGGACCAACCCGTCCTGTCCATCGTGGCACCTACTGGGACGTGTCCAGCAGCAGCAGCAGTGGAGGCCACCGTGGCAGTCGCCACAGCAGCCAAGGTGGGGGCCGCCATGCTGGCCGTGCCGCCCAGGCTCCCCCTACCACGGCCCCTGTGTGCCCAGCACCTGCTGCTGGCGGGTCCACCCTGCCAATTCCTGGCTATGCGTGCCATCACTGCTGGAACCCTAACCACTTCCGTGACTACTGCAACCTGAAGCATCTGCCAGCAGAGGAGGCTCGCCGCATCAGTGGCTACCCCCGCCCTGCTTCCCTGGGCCCCCCTTCCCGCCATGCCAACCCTCCTGGGGATCTGCCCCCTCGGTCCCAGAAGCGAGACCGCAGCCCTCCCGGCAAGGGAGGCTGGAAGCAGCAAGGCAAGGGTGACCGGCGCCGTTGAGGCTTTGCCCAACCAGTGCGCCAGGCCTGTGTTGGTGCCTGTGGGACTGTGCCAGTGAATGAGGCATGTTTGCCAAGGGACAGTGCTGCAGACGACGGTGTTCTACACTTCTCGTTCTCTGGCAAGGTGAATAGTAGAGATTGCACTATGCTGTTTGACAGTGGTGCAGCAGCAAGTTTCATCAATTGTGCAGCTGTTGAAATGTACTCTCTGAGTAGCCACAGACTGCAGCAGCCTAGGGAATTCCAGGTTGCTAATGGTCAGCCTGTCAGGTGCACGCATGCTTGCACCGTGCAGCTGCAGGTTCAGTCTTTGAACTGCCAAGTAGACTTGTTAGTTATGCCAGAGATGTTCTCTGCTTTTGATGTGTTAATGGGTAGCGACTGGTTGCAGTCCAATGGTGCTCTGCTGGATTACCTGGCACGTACAGTGACCCTGCAGATGTCAGCTAACAAGACAGTGCTCAAATGTGAGCCCACAGCGCCAATTTTGGCACCACACTGTGCCCATATTTTGGCCAAGCATAGTCATGCTACAGTGTCAGCCAAGGTTGCCTACAAGTGGTTAAGAAAAGGAGGCCAATCTCTGGTCGCCCTAATATCCTCTCAACCCGTCAACCTTACCCCCCCTCCAGCAAATCTGATGTCCGTATACCCTACCTCTTCTCCAGCAAATATGCTGTCCAATGACCCTGTCCCCCACTCCCATCCAATTACCTCACCCTCTGACAACCCCATCAATTACCCTACCTCTATACCTCCTGCCGTGGCAGCTCAGCTGACTACACTCATATCTGAGTTTGAGGACGTCTTCGCACCCTTCAACAAACTGCCTCCCCAACGTCCAGTGGGACACACCATCCCTCTCCAGCCTGGCTGTAAGCCACCAGCTCTGCCGTCTTAAAAGATGAGCCAGCCTGAGCTGCTGGAGATGAAGAAACAGGTCGCTGCTTTCCTGGAACAGGGCATCATAGAGCCCTCGTCCTCACCCTATGCTGCCCCTGTCCTCTTTGTGAAAAAGAAGTCAGGTGAGTTAAGGATGTGCGTAGATTACCGGCAGTTAAACAAGATCACCTTAAGGGATCAGTACCCACTGCCTAGAGTGGATGACCTGTTTGACAGGTTAGCTGGTTGCACAGTGTTTTCATCACTTGACCTACAGGCTGGTTATCACCAGATTAGGATTCCTGATGAGGATGTGCCCAAAACAGCTTTCAGGACACCTACTGGCTTGTACCAGTTTAAGGTGCTATGCTTTGGATTAACCAACGCACCTGCCACGTTTCAACGTGTTATGAATAATGCTTTTGCTGATCTCATTAATGACTGTGCCCTGGTGTACATTGATGATATACTCATCATGTCCAAATCAGTTCCAGATCACTTCAATCATCTGAGGAGGGTCCTGGAGCTGCTCAGGAAACATCAGTTCCAAGCCAAACTGTCAAAATGTGAGTTTCTCAAAACTGCCTTGAAATTTCTGGGTCACATTGTCAGTGATCAGGGTATCGCTGTGGACCCTGATAAGGTGAAATCCATCACCTCCTGGCCAGTGCCACGCAGTTTAACTGCCATGCAGCAATTTCTTGGTGCCGCCAATTTTGTGCGCACATTTGTTCACAATTTCAGTGCTCTTGCAGCACCACTCACTGACCTGACTGGCAAAGCAGGCACTGAGTTTAATTGGCATAAATGGCCTGACGATAAATTACAAGCTTTCGATGCTCTCAAGCATGCTATCTCTAAAGTACCTCTACTTAAAATACCTGATATCACTAAGCCTTTCCAGGTTTACTGTGACGCCTCTCTGCAAGGTGTCGGAGCTGTGCTCATGCAAGAGGGTTACCCTCTAGCTTATCTAAGCAAAAAGCTGATTCCAGCTGAGAAAAATTACACCACTGGAGAGCAGGAATTACTTGCTATTATCACTGCGTGTAAAGAATGGCGCTGTTACCTGGAGGGTGTTCCCTTTACTCTGTATACAGACCATAAGCCCCTAGTGGCTCTGAAAACACAAAAAGTCTTATCAAGACGGCAAACAAGATGGTTAGAGTTCCTCTCACGGTATAATTTTACCATAGAATACTTACCTGGTGATACAAACCCTGCTGACCCCCTGTCACGCATACCTGATGCCCCTGTCACAAACCCTGTCATGGTTATGACCAGGAGCAGGAAGCGTCATTTGGAGGGGGAGGAAGCTACTGTGCAGCAGCAGCCAGTTGAGCAGCAGCCGCAGCAGGTGCCACAGCCACAGTTGGTGCTGGAGCAGCCCTTACCCCCACCTCCGGTGCCTTTGCACCCTCTACATGCTGTCAATATGACAGAGCAGCTGCTGGCAGCGTATGCAGCAGATGAGGCTTTTGCCAGCATGGTGGATCAATATGATCAGGATCAGCATGGGCTGTATCGCACCAGGGAAAGGAACCAAATAGTGGTCCCTAACTGCCCAGAGCTCAAAACCAGGATATTGGTGGAGATGCATGACGCGCAGTTTGCAGGTCATGTGGGCATCACCAAAACGCTGGAGCGTATCTCCAGGCTGTTCTGGTGGCCTCGTATGAGGTCTGAGGTACGCCATTACGTGGCCAACTGTGATGCTTGCCAGCGTAATAAGTCTGTGAATACCAAGCCTGGTGGCCTGCTCACACCTCTGGCCATACCATATGATAGGTGGGAGTCTATTTCAATGGACCTGATCACCAAACTACCCCCTGGTGAACATGGCTTTGATGCCATTGCTGTGTTTGTAGACAGGCTATCTAAAATGGTACATTTCGTGCCTTGTCGTGAGTCTATGAATGCTGAGGCCTTCGCCCGCCTATTTATTGATAATGTGTTTAAACACCATGGAGTACCCAGGGAAATCATCTCTGATAGGGGCTCTCATTTCACTAACCATTTCTGGGCATCGATTATGACTATTCTTGGTGTAAAAGAATGCAAGTCTAGTGCCTATCATCCCGAGTCTGATGGTCAGACTGAGAGGTACAATCGTACCCTGGAGGAAATGCTTCGCCATTATATCTCCCCTGCCCAGTCTGACTGGCCCTTCTTTCTATCTCTGGCTGAGTTTGCTGTCAACAATAGTTGGCAGGAGTCCATCCAATCCACGCCGTTCCTGGTCAATACTGGCCAGTCACCTCTGACACCTGCCCTGCTGGAGCTGCCTGGTGAGGTGTACTGTCCCACTGCCAGGAGACTGTCTGAGTGGTGGCAGAGCAATGTCAAGCAGGCCCGCCACTTCATGGAGTTGGCTCAACGGCGGCAGGCCCATCTGGCCAACAAAGGACGCAAGGAAGTGGAGTACCACACTGGTCAGTTGGTGCTTCTCAGCACTAAGAACCTCAGGATGAAGCCAGGTAAGGCTAAGAAGCTACTGCCTAGGTTCATTGGGCCTTTCAAGGTGCTAGAGCATGTAGGTCCTGTTGCTGTTCGCCTTGACCTGCCACGAGCCATGGCGCGCATGCACCCTGTGTTTCATGTGTCTCTTCTGAGACCCTACACCAGTGAGCATCCTCACTTGCCTCCTCCTGTGGAGTGGTTGGATGAGGCGCCTCTGTATGAGGTTGAGAAGTTACTTGCCCATCGAGGCGTACGTGCTGGTAAAGCACGAGGCTACTTAGTCAAGTGGCAGGGTTATGATGACTCTTACAACACATGGGAGCCAAGGAATAACCTTGTGAACTGCCAAGAAGTGTTGACTGCATATAATGCAGTGCATGGTTTGTCCTAGCATCACTAATTAGTGTTGCGAGTCCTCGTGTTCTCACGAGGGCGGAACGTTTCCTCTTTGGAGGGGGAGGAATGTAGCGAACGGCTCCTCGAAGCCTAGCTCGCCTCCGAGTACTTCTGTACTGCAGTGTGACATGGTGGGCGAAAGGGGCAGGTGGGCCTTCGCGCACACCTGCTTCAGAGGTTCGACTCCTCGGGGGAAACGTTCTAAACCCTGGCCGTGTCACGCTGTAGGAATGAAGGTAGTTATCGGTTGTTGGCGTGGTGTCTTGCACGCTACAATTTCGTGGTTGGGTTCGAGTCAAATGTCGTATGCAAGCATGCCCCACCCCTACTGCTACCCCTACTGCTCCCTTCAAAGCCGTTGAACTCACGGACTTCATCCGTTCCCGCCGCTAGCATGAATGCATGCTCTGGGTAGCATATCCACCCGAGCAAGCAACAGTTGCGCCCGCCCTTGCACCACTGTTAATCCATGCTATGCATTCTATTCTCCTGGCAGCCATGCAAGCCAGCTGGACCCAGGCCCTACACCTAGCAGCATCCACTAAGCCCTTGGCTGCCCGCCCCTCCCCCTCCGTCCCTGACCCCCCTGTTGCTACCCTGCTACCAGTGGCTGGCCCTGATGGCCCAGGCTCCGGCGGGCTGCTGGTGCAGCAGCTGATGCAGCAGAGGCAGGCGCTGCTGCTGCTGAGGGGGCAGCTCAAAGCTGGTGGGCGGCAACAGGGGCAGGAGCAGGGTCCGGGTCAGGGCCTGGCACAGTGGGCCCCCCCTAGCCCTGAGATCACCCCCCTGAGGCCTGATCAGGACACGCCCCGGCACCAGCCTCACTCTCCTCCTCTAGGGCCGCCACTGACTCAGCTGCCCCAGCTGGCCTGGCAGCTGCCCCAGGAGCCGCCCCTACAGCAGCAGGGCCAGCAGCCACTCAACACACAGCAGCAGCAGCAGCAGCAGGTGGTGGCGGCACAGCTGACCTCAGGCCTGGGCCCCCCCGCAGCAGCAGCAGCAGGGCTGCAGGTGGGGGGTCCCCCCGCAGCCCCCCCCTCTGCCCCTGTGAGCCTACAGTCTCAAGCTCAGCTGGTGCAGCAGCTGCAGCAGCTCAGGGCCAGGCTCAGCAGCCGCCACTCCCCCCTGACCTCTGCCCCTGGCCCTGACCCTGCGAGCACCCAGGCTGCTGCCCCCCCTGGGCAGCCTCAGCAGGGGGCGGGGCAGGCACCCACCCTGGGTCTCCTGCTGAAGGGGGGTGGGGGGGACAGCTCTGCAGCCCTGGTAGGTCAGCAGCATCAGGCTGGGCAGCAGCAGGGGGGGGACCCAGTGCAGCAGCAGCCGCTGGGGCGCCCCCCCGCCCCCCCCCCAGTGTGAGAGCTGGGTCCCATCACTGGCCCCCCCCTCCCCCCTGCCCCCCCCCCTCCTCCCCCACCCGCCCCTTCCACCTGCGCACAGACAGCACCAGCAGCTCACAACGCAGCGGCCCCACCACCAGCTTCCGGGCAGCTTCCTGCTCCCCCTCCTCCGCACCAGGGGCAGCCGCCACCCCAGCCTGGGCAGCCCCCCCCCGCCCCCGCACCAACAGCTTTGTCACGGCGGGCCCGGGCCTGTTCCACCCCGGCCGCCACTCCCGCAGCAGCCAGTCCCCCAGCCCCTCCCCCCCGGCCTCAACCGCTGACCTAGACTCGCCTAAGGCCAGCCAGGCGCGGGCTCAGGCTCAGGCCCTGGCCAGCTGCCCCGCCCTAACCCCCTGGCTGTCACCCCCTGGTGGCCAGCAGCAGCAGGAGCAACAGCAGGAACAGCAGCAGCGGGAGCAGCAACAGCAGGAGCAGCAGCGGCAGCAGCAGCAGCAGCAGGAACTGTTGAAGCAGCAGGAGCAGCGGCGGCAGGAGCAGGGATGGGAGGAGGAGCAGCAGCAGAGTCGGTGGGGGGCAGCGGGGCAAGGGGGAGGCCTGGAGGTGGCAGGGGCAGCCAGAGACAGCGTGCAGGGGCGTGCCTGCCAACCAACCACCCAACCGCCAAACCAACTGCCAAACCAAACCGCCACACCCAAGCAGCACCCCAGCCCCGAGCCTACTGCTGCCAGCCTGGCCCCTGCTCTTGACTCCAACAGTGACAGCAGCAGCAGCAGCGTGGCTGCTCCTGCTGCCGCAGCCGCCCCCCCTACCCCTGACAGCAGTGGGAGGGGCGTGGGTGCAGCGCCTTGCGTGACGGCTGCTGCTGCCACAGCTGCTGGTGCGGGGGGTGGGGGCGGCTGGGGGGAGGGGTGTCCTGGAGCTGCTGCTCCTGCAGCCCCCCCAGAGGGCAGGGCACCCCCCCCAGCTCCCCCTGCCCCCCAGCCCAGCCCAGCAGGACCCCCACCCCTGCCGACGCCTGCGAGGCCCCCCACGCTGCTGACACCACAACACCAAGCCTTGATGAATGGCAACGCAAACGGCATCGTAAAGGGCTGCAGCAGTAGCAGCAGTAGCAGCGGTAGGGGGGGCATGACTCCAGAGCAGGGCGTTGGGGTAGCGCTGCAGGCCACTGCGCTGCAGGCCTCTGAACTGCTGCCAGGCAAGGTCTGGGGGCAGGGGGGTGCTGCCCGCCCCCCTGACGTCATCCCGTCATCACCAGGCGATGACACCAGCCGCAAGGGCCCCCTCCCAGTCGCCCCAGCAGCAGCAGCCCATGGGCCCCCTAGTGCCCTGGCCCCCATGCAGGCTGCGGGTCAGGGGGTTGCCGGCGGGCCGGATACCCTACTCGGCTGTGGGGGGGCCAAGGGGCAGGGCGGGCGGGGTGAGGCAGTCGGGGCGGCCGCAGGACCCCCCTTTGCCCAGTGTGACTCGAGCTGTGAAGGGGAGGGAGAGGCAGGGGGAGGGGGGGGGAGGGGCAGGGGGAGGGGCGCCCAGAGCCTCTGTGCTGCCGAAGATGGGAGGGGCAGTGAAGCGAGTGGGCTGGGCAGGGTCAGGGAGGGGGGGGGAGGCTGCCGGCAGCATTGGGGCAGCAGCCAGGGCCGTGGGGGCCGGCAGGGGCGGTGGGAGGGTGTTGGGGTGTGTGGAGGCCCACCCCGCTGCCTTTGGCTCCCTGGTGGCTGTGCACAACAGCCTGGACGCGCCCTGCCCCCAGCCCCCTGACAACCCCAGCAACCCAGCTGTGACAAGCAGGATGGTGGGTTTGCGAGGCAATGCTGGCAGCCAGGTTCCAACAGGCCCTACCCCCCAGCCGCCCTGGGGAGCAGCTGCCCAGCAGCCAGGGGCTGAGACAGAGGCCATGAGGCCCCCGCCTGCTCCCCTCCCTCAGGCTGCAGGTCCAGGCTGCAGGGGGGCAGGGGATCAGGCCAAGGCTGCAGAGGGCCACCCCTTGAACAACCCACCTGGGGCGGGGTCCTGGCCAAGGGGCGCTGTGTCGGGGCGGGGGCCGGGGGAGGTTCACCTCCCTCAGGGCCAGGGCCAGCTAGCCCGCCTCCTGCAGCAGCAGCCCCTGGATCAGCAGGGGGCTGGCTGGGAGCGCCGGCAGCAGCAGCAGCAGCAGCCGCTTGGCCACCAGCACCTGAACGGCCACCTGCACGCACCCCTACCGCAGCTGGGCATGGAGCAGCAGCAGGAGGGGGGGGGCGGGTCAGCCGAGGGCCCCCCCTCCCCCCGGCCCCTGCGCCGCTCCCTATCCCTGCGCCTGGCCCAGGCCGCTGCGGCAGCCAGCAGCCCCTTGTCCCCCACACCCCCGGGTCCAACAGGGAACCTGGCCTGTCAGGCAGCAGGGCTGGAGCCACCCCCCTCACACCAGAGGCCAGCCGGGGGGGGGCCTGCAGCCGCCATGACCCCGCCCCCTCCCCAGCCTGCCCTCCCAGCCGATGAGCCTGGCCACCCAACCAGCCGGCCTAGCCGACAGCAGGCAGGGAGGCCGCCGCCTCAGCAGCAGCGGGGTGAGCAGCGGGGGGGGGAGGGGCCTGGGTCAGTTGAGGGAGGCCCGCCGGGCCCTGCCCCCCCCCTGCCATGGCTAGGCTTCCACAAGGTCCCTGCACAGCCACAGGGCAGCCCCCTGAGGTGCCCCCTACCGCCTGGCCAGCGGCTGCTGGGGCTGGGCCCAGCCTTGCCTCAGCCCCCCCGCCCCTCCACCTCCCCCCGGCACACCAGCAGCCCCCCTAACATGGCCTCCCCCACCCACTCCGCCTCCCAGCTCGACCTCCTCCAGCTGGACCCCTCCCTGCTGCTGGCCCTGGCCCAAGCTGAGCTGGACCCCCACGCTCCACCACGGCCCCTGCCTGCAGTGCTGCCGCGTGCGGCCCCCTCTGCCTGCCTGACACTGCGCCGGGTTGGGGAGTGGCAAGATCAGCAGGGGGAGGCGGGGGTAGCCCAGCGGGGCAGCTGTGCCGCCTTGCCTAGCCCTCACAGCCAGGGGCGGGGGCAGGGGCCAGGTCCGGCAGACTGGACCAATGCTGCTCCAGCACCACACAGCAGCCACGTGCCAGCCAGCAGCAGCACAACAGCGGCAGGCATGGCAGCCAGCAGCAGCAGCAGCACAGCAGCAGCAGCAGCAGGCATGGTGGAGGGGGGGGGACATGTCTGGAGGGGTGGGGCTGGGGGGGGGGCGGCGTGCCCTGCCCCTGTGGCCCCCCCAGCGCAAGCTGAAGCCCTGGCAAAGAGGAGGGTGGCCCGGCTGCTGATAGGCTCTCACCCCATCACCATTGGGGAGGGTGACCTGGTGTGACACTGGGTGTGACCTAGTGTAATACTGGGTGTGACACTGGGTGTGACCTGGTGTGACACTGGGTTTGACCTCGTGTAGAGGTGTGTGACCTGGTGTGAGAGTGGGGTGTTGCCCTGCCAGGTGTGCAAGCTGTACATGGGCTGGCAAAACAACTTTGGCCTGAAGTCAGTCTTGCGTGCGCACACACACCCACACACAAGAGTGATCACAAGAGTGTGATGGCGCCACAAGATGGCCAGACAGGACCATACACCCGTCATGACTGGGCAATGTGACTAGTGTGACGAATGCATTGAACTTGCGGGGTGGGGTGGCGAACGCGCTTTGGCCAGGGTGTACTGGATTGGGTCCTAAACTGGCCCTGCACAGCTGTTCTGCACAGTGCCTTGAGATTTGCGGGGTGGGGTGGGGGCCTGCACCTTCACCATGCTTAGCTCAGCCATGGGCGCAAGGGCTGCAGCAGGCATGGCAGCAGCCCCTGTCCCTGGTTTGAGGGGGCTGGCCTTAGTGGATGCTGCTAGGTGTAGGGCATGGGTCCAGCTGGCTTGCATGGCTGCCAGGAGAATAGAATGCATAGCATGGATTAACAGTGGTGCAAGGGCGGGCGCAACTGTTGCTTGCTCGGGTGGATATGCTACCCAGAGCATGCATTCATGCTAGCGGCGGGAACGGATGAAGTCCGTGAGTTCAACGGCTTTGAAGGGAGCAGTAGGGGTAGCAGTAGGGGTGGGGCATGCTTGCATACGACATTTGACTCGAACCCAACCACGAAATGGCATGGCGTGCGGGGCTGGCTGCGACTTCACCCGTGTCGGCGCCTCCTGGCTGTATGGTAGGTGTCTTCTTGTTTTTTCCTTCCGCAATGCATTCGTGGCTGGGCACTGCATGGTTCGTGGCTGGGCACTGCATGGGCGCATAGGTTTGTTAGCTTAATCAGCCTGTGTAGGTGTCAGGGTGGAGGGGTGCATAATGGAGCTGTGGTGGGATGCGGACGGCAGTAGAACCGATCACACTAACAGCTACAGACTCGGGGCAGGGGTCAGGGATGGGGGACGAGGGGTTCCTCTACACATAGGCATGTGGTGGGATCAGGCCACGCCCCAGGCGGAAGCTCCTCCCTTGATGTTCGCCGGCTCTGCCGCAGCAGTCTGCGCCTTCCTTTTCTTCTTCTTTTGCCTTCACTACCGTCTGGAGCCACCTGCAAGACTTCACCCTCGCCCACCCCAAACCTCATAGCTGGAAGTTCCCGCACCCCCACCCCTTCGTTTCTACCCTCTCTATGACTCCCTTGACGTCACTCTCCCTCCAACCTTCCCTCACCCAACTGACTATTGGATAGTTTGCCCTAGTGGCCCATGCCACTAGGGCAACTAGTTTGTCTGGATTGTTTGCCTTAGTGGCCCATGCCCTGGAGAGCGGCTGGCACCAACTTTGGCGTTTAGTTTTCATTCCGGCAGCCCCATTTTTTGCCATCTTTGCTGACGCCATGCTCGGCGCCATGTTCGATGCCATGTTCGACATTTGTGCGGCTCATACCGCCAGGCAGCTGCAGCAATGAGCAGACGCATCACGCGCAACAAGCAGTCAGTAGCGGGGCCATCGGAACCAGCCACCACACTGCTGGCCCTGCCGGCTACATAGCCAAGCGAGCCAAACTGCTAATATTAGCTCATATTAGCGGCAGTATTGCTAATATTAGCTCAAGGGGGTCCGGGGATCGAGAGGTACGGTGTTCTAACCCTGTCCGATGCAGATTTTCGCTATCTTTCGTGTCTGTCAAGACATTCCGTGTGACAGAAGAGACTTGTTACCGCAAGCAAGGGGGCACGTGAGGTGCTTGAAGTTTACAAGTAATCCATAGAAACTTCATGAAAACAATGCAAAAGGGGTGGCCGGTCACTACAGGTCACCCCCGCCATTGGCCCCGCAAATGTGAGACGGTCTGGGGCGCAAATCTCCGTGTAGCTCGTGACAAAGTTTTGACGCAGTCGGGTGTAACAGGCGTATGCGGCACCCAGCAGCCGCAAAACACTAACTCAGATCGGCGCCCGCCCAAACCTGACCTGTGCCTTCCGCTCCTAAAAGACTCACGCACATGACAAGGCGAGGCTGGCAATCCTTCTAAGCACGCCGTAAACCAACGGCACAAGTGCAGTACGCCTGCTTGCATGTCAGTGCATGGAGCATATAATTTGTGAATATACGCACAAGTCCGCCAGCTGGCACCCCTTACCTCATTTACGTCGTGGCATGACTCTATGCAAATATCAGCTGCATCATGACAGCACTACATCATCACTTGGCACTATGTTCTCGGGATGGCTCGGGATGGCTTTGGCTTTCATTGTTACATGTGCCGTGGTGCCTGAACCTTCTCCCTCAACTTCAGCAGGCACATGTCACGCAAAATCATTACAGCAATGCATGTATCGATGCTCAAACGCCTTGCAACACCACTACAGAAAGAAAGAAAGACTACGCCCTCGCCGTCGGGCGTGCATCAACGGGGGAGAGTAGCCTCGGGGCGTGCCCTTGCTACCCTCCCACACACCACTACAGAATACATCGCTGATGCCAAGCACATGCATTAATGTAAGAAGGTGGCAACACCACACAACACAACAACACCTCAACAACACACCACTACCACAACAACACTATGACTCATGCCTCACACACCACCTATGCTATGTGCAAAACAAGCAAAGACTGGCTGCACCTCCTTGCTATAGCTAACACTCACTACGGGACTGCTAAGCACTTTGCCTTGCTGCCTATGCCCCATGGCAGCAAATCAGGCTGGGCTGGGCTGGGCTGGGCTGGGCTGGGCTGGGCTGGGCTGGGCTGGGCTGGGCTGGGCTGGGCTGGGCTGGGCTGGGCTGGGCTGGGCTGGGCTGGGCTAGACTAAAGGGGGGAGGGGGTACCCTAACAACAAGGTGACACAACACAACAACACACAACACAACACAACAACATCCAGCTCTAGGCTGCGCGCTCCAGGCTGCCCGCTCCAAGCTCGGGACTCAATGATGCCTTGCTCTTGACGCAGGCTGATGATGCAGGCTGATGACGCAGGGAGGGTGGGGTGGGCTGCAACAACCCCTTTGGATGGCATCCTGCAGCAAAATACACATAACCATGTCAGGCCCACATAAGAGACATTACCTATCAAAAACAATGCATGAAAATCAGGTTGGGGACTGCTGTGTGCTTCCCTCAGCTGTTCATGCCTGTCATGCGTTGCGGAAGTGTGCGAGTGAACATCAAACTGACCTAGACAAGGTGACATACAATACTATCTTACTCACCTCTTGTTCACTGTTTTCAAGAGCTGATTGCCTGGCTGCACTGCTGCTTGGGAGACCCTTGGGCTGGTGTGGGTTTGGTGTCGATCCTCAAAACAGCCAAGCACCTGTGGAGGTCAGCAGATTTGGCTGCATGCGTCAGCATCGTATGCAAAACGCACTAAGAAACAGCACCCCGTGCTAACCTGGGGAGTATTCGCGAGTTGCTTGTCCGACGGCAGCAAAGGCTGCTCGGCACGGACATGCCTCCGGCCACCAATCCACCTCTTCTATTGCGACACGCATAGAAACCGATGGATAATGACGTTGCGAAGCTAATCAAGTCGTCGAGACAAAGAAGTACAATCGACAAAAGAGGGCCTAACCTGCTAGCGACACCGTTGTGAGATGTAGAGGCCAACGGTGGAAGAATTACATGCAGCGGATCAAAGACGGTGCCAAAAAGTGAATTGCGGGGCCAATGGCGGGGGTGACCTACAACGGTACACCGGGCACTAAGCCACTCCCAACTGCCCATGTCTAACGCTGCACCACCGCAGCAACCAAAGCACGACGGAGGTGCACAAGTGACGAGGAGTAGGAGTGGGGAGAAGATGGAGTGAAGTGAAGACGTCAGGCGGGATACGAGGCAAGCGCGTGAGATCCAAGAGGGGTACTATCGCTCCAGGCTCAGCCATTGCGCTAGGAAGCAAATGAAGGCGCTGCAAGAATCGCTTGCTATTATTTGCTAATATTTTTTGGCTTGCTATTATTGCTATTGTTAATATTAGCAGGGGGGGGAACCGCCCTAAGTGGCTGGGCGCATGATGCTGTTGACACGGTTGCGTCAGTACTGGACGGCTGGAGTACTGGACGGCTGGAGGACTGGACGGCCGGTCCTGACTAGTACCAGTAGCCAGTAGTCTTCTGTCCACAATTCTGTCGGCATGCTAATTTATTTCTGTCGGACCCAGCTCAATCATGTCAGCGTCAATTGCGTAAGCGCGAAAGCATGCCGACTGCCGCAGAAGACTACATGTGGTGGAAGGTGGCATGTAACAGGAGATTGGAGAGAAGGGGCGAGACTCTAAAGAGCGATGCAAATAAGAATTGGCGATCCTCGATAGATGGCTTCAATAGATGTCTCGAGCTGAATCTCATCACCGAAGTAGAACACAAGGAGATTGACAACCTTCGCAGAGAGAGGAACCAGGTGGTGCACCCCAACTAAGTTGGTTAGGTGAGTCAAGAGGTGGTCTCAATCTCTCATCTCTCAATCTCTCATCTCTTCTCAAGTGCTGAAGACTGTATCACCTTTTGCTAGGGACCAGCGCAGAGCTTGCGCGCGCACAACACTTGGCCTGGTTGCTCATCCTTGATCATTCAATGCAAGGGGGGGGGCGTGCTCATACCGCGCTGCATGTTGCGTGGCTGCTACTGTATACATGTAGTGGCAGGGATCGAGCACCTGTACCGCATGGGCATGACAATGGCATGTGCGCACAAGCAAGATCATGTGTTGCCACCACAATGTTGCGCGTCGCACAAAGCATTGATCAATGTTGGCATGCTCGCTGTGGCTGGATGTGGCTGCTCTTCTCGCACAGGCGCTACAGGCCCAGGCACTAGCGTGCCAGTCAATGGTAGTGGGGGTATGAAGCAACTACAACGGCACATAAGCAAGCAACATGATGTGTCGCCATCAAGAAGGAGGCGGCAGCTGCAGCACAAGCCCCAATGCGCCGCGTCTTTGACGCGGTTCCTACAAGCTTACAGTGTGGCTAGTTTGGTATGATGACTGCGGTGGTGTGGCTGGGAGGGTATGTCATGGCATGCCCTTTGTTGTTGCTGCTCGTTGTGCTACAGCGATAGTGCAGCCAGGCCACACAGCCATCATGGCCTCCCACCACAACCACCCACCACCACCTTCCAGCACTTCCTCCTCTGCGCATCCCTTCACTAGGAACCCGCTCAAGCTTTGATGACATGATAGTGGGTGAAGCAGCACTGTTGCGTTGGCTCACATGCTGGCTTTGCTAACGATCCTGCGATGCTCCAAAGTCAGCAGGATATGTTGTCCGGGTGTGTCGCCAGGATTGCCATGTAGCAAGGATCGTCCCTAGCTGAAGTGCTCCTCCTCCTAGGTCACGGGGTCGTGACGTCCTGCATCAATGAATGCCAAGGAAATATCCTCGTCGCTGTCCTTGTCGCCTCGGGTGAACATCTTGTGGTTATGACGAACACATGCCAAAGGACATGAGATCTGCCACACATCTGCTGCTTTATGCACCTGCACCACTGAATGTCGATGCCGTGGCTGGCTTCACAATGCTTTGCGTCTGCGCGTCATTGCAGTCGACTCATCTTCTGCCGTGGCCCCAATGCCTGGCCTGACAGCAACATGGCCAGCAGCTTACAGAAACCCAACATCCGTGTTGAGATGGGTCAGAAGTGTTGCCTGTCACCGCTTTCACCACCCTCTATGCCAGCTGCCTCATGCTGCCGTGCGCTCACGGTTGGGTGCTGATGGGCGACATTCGTGAGCACCAGCTCACAGCCAATGAAATGGAAACGGAAATGGAGTGTTGAGTGCATGCGTGTTGAGAAGCAGGGGCAGCAGCAGCAGGGGCAGCAGGGGTCACAGCCAGCATCATGTACTTGTTTTGGAAGGGGGAGGGGGAGGGGTCTTGTCCTCTGTCACTAGCAGGTCACACTTGTAGGCAGCACTGAGCACTCCAGGCAGCAAACGAGCACACTCACCAGCTAGGCCACCACACATTGTCGGCAGCGGGTGGCTGCCTGCCTTGCACATAGGGCATACACCCAGGAAGAGTGATAGCATTAGGGCCAGTCCCGCCTTGTATTGTGATGTGTAGCATCAGTAGTACACGTGCTTGTTTCATGTTGTTTTGTTGTGCAACAAGTGTGTGTTGGGGATGTTGTAGCAGGCCATGATGTAGCGCAGGGTTGCGCATGTAGGTTAGCTTAGGGCAAGGAGAGGGTGTGTACCAGTGTTTTTTTTTTCGCGCTATTGATAGCGTTCGCTATGAAAAGCACTATTTGGGAGGCCGTTTCGCGCTATGAAATGATAGGCTTACGGGGCCCGCTATCGGGCTCGCGCTATGAAAAACGACCTTTGACCGGCGTTGTAGCTGAATTTTTGCTGAATTGTGGACCTGAGCCGTAAATTCTGGACGAAGCCAAGTATGGTCGAGCTATAAAATTGAGGGTATGAGCCTGGGCCATGTCACTTTGAGCTATAAAATTCGAAACTCGCCAAACGAAAAAAAAACACTGGTGTGTACATGGGATGAGTCGTGGACACGTCATGCCATGTGCCAACAATGTGTGCATCTGTGGCCCATGCGTGTTGAGGACCATGGCATATGTGTAGGAGTGCAACCCAGTGTGGGGCCTTTGGTGTTGGTTATGTCCTGCATGGTGGTTAAGCCAATGCAGTCAGGGCCCATGAGGCCCCCCCCCCTTGTAAGGCCCCTATTCCAATGTCGAGGCGAGGCGAGGCGAGGCGAGGTGCATGGGGTGCTTTTTCGAGGCGAGGCGGCGAGGCGAGGCGGCGAGGTCTCCATGTCCCTCTAACCGCCCCCAACCGCCCTACCTCGCCCCTCGCGATTCCAATGGCGAGGCGAGGTCGAGATGCCCATGCCACCAGATTTGTGTGCATGGAGCCTCGCCGCCTCGCCAAGCCAGCCTCGCCCCCAGGCCCAGCGAGGCGAGCAGATAATTCACACGGTTAGAAATCGGACAATACTCGGATTTTGTACATCAGCAAAAGGCCGAAAAGTTGGGGGCCCCAACCGCCAGCTCCGCCAGGCCGCAGCTGCACCCACCCGCAGCAAGACTCGCCCAGCACGTTGCGGGGCAGCCAAAGAGTCGGCTCCCCTACGCCCGCCCCCACCCCAACGCTGAACGCTGTTCACCAACGCAATGCAGCCAGGTTACCCACGCCGAGAGCGGGGCGCAGGCCACACCGTGAAGGTTCAGCATGGGCGGTGCTGCCCCGCTGCCAGCCCAGCCAGCCCAGCCAGCCCAGCCTATGCGAAGGCGAAATCGCCCTGGTCAGCCTGCTCCCCAGCGTGCGTCTCAACGTGCAACCCACGGCCAGCCGGAGCTCTAGGACCGCCACATCCCAGCCCTGCCCCACCCCCTCCCAGCCTTGCGTTGCCCCTCCCTGCCCAGCCCTGCCCCACCCCATCCCAGCCTTGCCCCACCCTCTCCCAGCCTTGCGTTGCCCCTCCCCTCCCTGCCCAGCCCTGCCCCACCCCCTGCCAGCCCTGCCCCACCCCCCTCCCAGCCCTGCCCCACCCCATCCCAGCCCTGCCCCACCCCCCTCCAGCCCTGCCCCACCCCCCTCCAGCCCTGCCCCACCCCCTCCCAGCCCTGCCCCACCCCCCTACAGCCCTGCCCCACCCCCTCCCAGCCCTGCTACACCCCCCCTACAGCCCTGCCCCACCCCCTCCCAGCCCTGCCCCACCCCCCTACAGCCCTGCCCCACCCCCTCCCAGCCCTGCCCCACCCCCTCCCAGCCCTGCCTTACCCCATCCCAGCCCTGCCCCACCCCCTCTCAGCCCTGCCCCAACCCCCCCCCAGCCCTGCCCCACCCCCTCTCAGCCTTGCGTTGCCCCATCCCTTCCTGCCCAGCCCTGCCCCACCCCCTCCCAGCCCTGCCCCACCCCCTCCCTGCCCTGCCCCACCCCCTCCCAGCCCTGCCCTGCCCTGCCCTGCCCTGCCCTGCCCTGCCCTGCCCTGCCCTGCCCTGCCCTGCCCTGCCCTGCCCTGCCCTGCCCCGCCCCGCCCCGCCCCACCCCGCCCTGCCCTGTTCTGCCCTGCCCTGCCCTGCCCTGCCCTGTTCTGCCTTGCCCTGCCTGTAGGTGTGTGGCAGTGCAGGCTGGAGGTGTTCTGCAATGCATGAGCAGTAGCAGCAGCAGGCAGCAGTGCATGTGCTGGAGTGCATGAGCAGGAGCAGCAGCAGCAGGCTGTTTTGCATGAGAAGCAGTGCAAGGACAGCAGCATGTGCAGTGTGTGTCTGGTGGCATGCACAAAGCTGGAGTGGCAACCCAACACTGCTACGACAGGGAAGATTATAAGGCATAGATCTGGCATGGTCTGCGGTGGTCTTGGTAGCTCCATGCAAATAAAGGCATGCAATATGCGGTTGTTCAACCATGCCATTGCTTGTGTAGCCGCATATGGACACCACATTGGCTGTGTAGCAGTGTATGGGCAGCAGTGTATGGGCAGCAGCAGCAGTGTATGGGCAGCAGCAGCAGGCTGTCGGTATGTGGTAGTGCAGGCTGCAGGTAGCAGCAGGCTGCAGGTGTGCTTCAGTGCATTAGCAGCAGCAGCAGCACCAGGCTCAAGTGCATGTGTTGCAGTGCACGAGCAGCTGCAGCAGCAGGCTGTAATGCATGAGCAGCAGTGCATGGGCAGCAGCAGCAGTGTATGGGCAGCAGCAGCAGGCTGTAGGTGTGTTGCAGTGCAGGCTGCAGGTAGGAGGAGGCTGCAGGTGCATGTGCTGCAGGTAGGAGGTAGGAGCTGTGCTGCAGGCTGCAGGCAGGAGGTTGTAGGTGGGTTGCGGTGCATGAGCAGCAGCAAGAGCAGCAGGCTGTAGTGCATGAGCAGTGCATAGACAGCAGCAGCAGGCTGTAGGTGTGTGGCAGTCAGAGCCCATCAGTGCCCGGTCAGTGCCCATCAGTGCAGTCAGAGCCCATCAGTGCAGTCAGAGCCCATCAGTGCAGTCAGAGCCCATGTAAGAAGAATGTTGCATGGTACAAAAGCTTTCAAAAGGTTGTCCTGAGCTTCCGCTCAGTTCCGTGCTACACAATGTGATTTGTAAGCTGTGAATGGTCAAGATGTAATGAAGAAAACGGTGGTGGTTATCAGCCGTGTATCCTCGTCATGTATGATACCTACGCCCCTTGTATGGACAACACCACCACGTGGTGATGCGCTGAGGCCGCAAACGTGGTAGCCACCTGCTACATACCCCCTTTGCATGTATGCATCACGGTCATGCTTAGCAAGTGCAGGCTTGGCAGTGATCCACACCCAATGTGTCACAGGTAGCTGGACTACGGATGGTACCTATAGTGGAGGCTCACCAGATCCAGCCACATGCTAGGGTGTGGTGCGCCACATGCCCCTTGTATGGACAACACCACCACGCGGTGATGCGCTGAGGCTGCAAACGTGGTAGCCACCTGCTACACACCCCCTTTGCATGTATGCATCACGGTCATGCTTAGCAAGTGCAGGCTTGGCAGTGATCCACACCCAATGTGTCACAGCTAGCTGGACTACGGATGGTACCTATAGTGGAGGCTCACCAGATCCAGCCACATGCTAGGGTGAGGTGCGCCACATGCCCCTTGTATGGACAACACCACCACGCGGTGATGCGCTGAGGCTGCAAACGTGGTAGCCACCTGCTACACACCCCCTTTGCATGTATGCATCACGGTCATGCTTAGCAAGTGCAGGCTTGGCAGTGATCCACACCCAATGTGTCACAGGTAGCTGGACTACGGATGGTACCTATAGTGGAGGCTCACCAGATCCAGCCACATGCTAGGGTGTGGTGCGCCACATGCCCCTTGTATGGACAACACCACCACGCGGTGATGCGCTGAGGCTGCAAACGTGGTAGCCACCTGCTACACACCCCCTTTGCATGTATGCATCACGGTCATGCTTAGCAAGTGCAGGCTTGGCAGTGATCCACACCCAATGTGTCACAGCTAGCTGGACTACGGATGGTACCTATAGTGGAGGCTCACCAGATCCAGCCACATGCTAGGGTGTGGTGCGCCACATGCCCCTTGTATGGACAACACCACCACGCGGTGATGCGCTGAGGCTGCAAACGTGGTAGCCACCTGCTACACACCCCCTTTGCATGTATGCATCACGGTCATGCTTAGCAAGTGCAGGCTTGGCAGTGATCCACACCCAATGTGTCACAGCTAGCTGGACTACGGATGGTACCTATAGTGGAGGCTCACCAGATCCAGCCACATGCTAGGGTGAGGTGCGCCACATGCCCCTTGTATGGACAACACCACCACGCGGTGATGCGCTGAGGCTGCAAACGTGGTAGCCACCTGCTACACACCCCCTTTGCATGTATGCATCACGGTCATGCTTAGCAAGTGCAGGCCTGGCAGAGATCCGCACAAAATTTAAGCATATGCCACCACGCGGTATTACATCGACGCTGCAACTGGCACGGTCAAGGACGCTAGGTCTATTGTATTGGGTAATTGTCTTACACAGCCAATGTGGTGTCCATATGCGGCTACACAAGCAATGGCATGGTTGAACAACCGCATATTGCATGCCTTTATTTGCATGGAGCTACCAAGACCACCGCAGACCATGCCAGATCTATGCCTTATAATCTTCCCTGTCGTAGCAGTGTTGGGTTGCCACTCCAGCTTTGTGCATGCCACCAGACACACACCGCACATGTTGCTGTCCTTGCACTGCTGGTCATGCATTACAGCCTGCTGCTGCTCCTCCTGCTCATGCACTCCACACATGCACTGCTGCCTGCTGTTGCTGCTGCACATGCATTGCAGCACACCTGCAGCCTGCACTGCCACACACCCACAGGCAGGGCAGGGCAGGGCAGGGCAGGGCAGGGCAGGGCAGGGCAGGGCAGGGAGGGGCAGGGCAGGGCAGGGCAGGGCAGGGCAGGGCTGGGCAGGGCTTGGATGGGGTGGGGCAGGGCTGGGAGGGGGTGGGGCAGGGCTGGGATGGGGTAAGGCAGGGCTGGGAGGGGGTGGGGCAGGGCTGGGAGGGGGTGGGGCAGGGCTGTAGGGGGGTGGGGCAGGGCTGGGAGGGGGTGGGGCAAGGCTGGGCAGGAAGGGATGGGGCAACGCAAGGCTGGGAGGGGGTGGGGCAGGGCTGGGGGGGGTGGGGCAGGGCTGGGGGGGTGGGGCAGGGCTGGGAGGGGTGGGGCAGGGCTGGGAGGGGGTGGGGCAGGGCTGTAGGGGGGTGGGGCAGGGCTGGGAGGGGGTGGGGCAGGGCTGGGAGGGGGTGGGGCAAGGCTGGGCAGGGAGGGATGGGGCAACGCAAGGCTGGGAGGGGGTGGGGCAGGGCTGGGATGGGGTGGGGCAGGGCTGGGATGGGGTGGGGCAGGGCTGGGAGGGGGTGGGGCAGGGCTGGGAGGGGGTGGGGCAGGGCTGGGAGGGGGTGGGGCAGGGCTGGGCAGGGGGTGGGGCACGCAGGCTGGGCAGGGCGGTGGGGCAGGGCTAGGGGATGGGGCAGGGCTGGGATGGGGTGGGGCAGGGCTGGGATGGGGTGGGGCAGGGCTGGGAGGGGGTGGGGCAGGGCTGTAGGGGGGTGGGGCAGGGCTGGGAGGGGGTGGGGCAGGGCTGGGAGGGGGTGGGGCAGGGCTGGGCAGGGAGGGATGGGCAACGCAAGGCTGGGAGGGGGTGGGGCAGGGCTGGGATGTGGCGGCCTAGAGCTCCGGCTGGTCGTGGGTTGCACGTTGAGACGCACGCTGGGGAGCAGGCTGACCAGGGCGATTTCGCCTTCGCATAGGCTGGGCTGGCTGGGCTGGCTGGGCTGGCAGCGGGGCAGCACCGCCCATGCTGAACTTTACGGTGTGGCCTGCGCCCCGCTCTCGGCGTGGGTAACCTGGCTGCATTGCGTTGTTGAACAGCGTTCAGCGTTGGGGTGGGGGCGGGCGTAGGGGAGCCAGACTCTTTGGCTGCCCCGCAACGTGCTGGGCGAGTCTTGCTGCGGGTGGGTGCAGCTGCGGCCTGGCGGAGCTGGCGGTTGGGGCCCCCAACTTTTCGGCCTTTTGCTGATGTACAAAATCCGAGTATTGTCCGATTTCTAACCGTGTGAATTATCTGCTCGCCTCGCTGGGCCTGGGGGCGAGGCTGGCTTGGCGAGGCGGCGAGGCTCCATGCACACAAATCTGGTGGCATGGGCATCTCGACCTCGCCTCGCCATTGGAATCGCGAGGGGCGAGGTAGGGCGGTTGGGGGCGGTTAGAGGGACATGGAGACCTCGCCGCCTCGCCTCGCCGCCTCGCCCCGAAAAAGCACCCCATGCACCTCGCCTCGCCTCGCCTCGCCTCGACATTGGAATAGGGGCCTTACAAGGGGGGGGGGGCCTCATGGGCCCTGACTGCATTGGCTTAACCACCATGCAGGACATAACTGGGCAATAAACCGGATGTTTTGCACGGGGTGTGACCCCCCACCGAGATGGTTTGCACGGACTTTTTGCACGGCCGCGGTGCAAAACACCTTTTAACCAAAAGCCGGGGGGGTTATTTTCTGGGTTCTCCGATGGGCGGGCCAGGCAGTGGTGGTCAGCGCAAAAACAAGAGGCCCGCTGGCTCTACTAGCAAGAACGCGTTCTGTCACGACCCAACCTGATAGCGATGTCGACGACGAAGTTGTGGAGCCAGTGCAGTTGGCGAGACAGCCCACTGGGTGGTTGGAAGCACTGGCACTGGCAATGCACTATTGAAGTTAACTTTGTCGCGCGATGCTGCACAGGAGCACTAGAGGAACACTCTCACCTTGAGTAGCTCATCCATTACAGGCGTCAGCAGATGAAGCCAAACACAATGACTTGCGACAGCAACCTCTGGGAGTAGAGCTGTTGGACTACGCCAAGGCTGGCAAGATAGTGCATGCATGATGCATTTACCCCCTATTGACAGCTGATTTAGGGGATGCTAGCACAACCCAGCCTAGCGTAGGGGCCCCCTTCCTGCCCAGCCCCAGGGCCCCCCTGCTGCCCAGCCCCCGGACAGCCCTGCTGCCCAGCCCTGGGGCAGCCCTGCTGCCCAGCCCTGGGGCAGCCCTGCTGGGGCAGCCCTGCTGGGGCAGCCCTGCTGCCCAGCCCTGCTGCCCAGCCCTGCTGCCCAGCCCTGGGGCAGCCCTGCTGCCCAGCCCTGGTGCCCAGCCCTGCTGCCCAAGCCTGCTGCCCAGCCCTGCTGCCCAGCCCTGCTGCCCAGCCCTGCTGCTCAGCCCTGCTGCCCAGCCCTGCTGGACAGCCCTGCTGGACAGCCCTGCTGGACAGCCCTGCTGCCCAGCCCTGGCGCAGCCCTGCTGCCCAGCCCTGCTGCCCAGCCCTGGGGCAGCCCTGCTGCCCAGCCTCCCCCTCCCCTCGCCTCCCCTTCCCTCCCCTCCCCTCCCCTCCCCTCCCCTCCCCTCCCCTCCCCTCCCCTCCCCTCCCCTCCCCTCCCCTCCCCTCCCCTCCCCTCCCCTCCCCTCCCCTCCCCTCCCCTCCCCTCCCCTCCCCTCCCCTCCCCTCCCTCGCAGCCTCAGCCAACCTCAGCTGCTTGTGACTGAGATGGTCACGAAGGCTTGCCCAAGCCCTGCAGCTTCCTGTGAAGGGTGATGCAGCTGGTAATGAAGTTGTGGCATCAAGCGGGCATTCTTTGGCAGTCATGCCCTCTCAGGTGCCTGGCAAGGCGCAGCTCGAGATGTGTATGCAGCATTATTGAACAACTTGGAGCAGAAACTAGGCTGCTAGTAGCAGGCACGTACAGCATAGGCAGATGAGGCTGTACAACTGACTTGCGTGGTTGCAGATTTACCTGCCCTGCTATTATTCATTTACGTTGTATACACTGTAAGAAAGACGGGATTTCAAGTTGTGCCAAGCCTGCCCTGCCAAGTGTCACCAGGCGGCACCACCCTACCCACTAACTGCAGGGGTTCTGGCACCACTAGGAGCATGGCTGGCAGCAACACCACCCTATCCACAAGCTGTAGGGGTGCTGGCAACAACATGAGCATAGTAGGGCAGCAACACCACCCTACCCACTAGCTGCAGGGGTGATGGCACCACCAGGAGCCTAGCTGGCAGCAGCACCACCCTACCCACTAGCTGTAGGGGTGCTGGCACCACCAAGTGCACATCTGGCAGCAGCACCACCCTACCCACTAGCTGTAGGGGTGCTGGCACCACCAAGTGCACATCTGGCAGCAACACCACCCTACCCACTAGCTGTAGGGGTGCTGGCACCACCAAGTGCACATCTGGCAGCAGCACCACCCTACCCACTAGCTGTAGGGGTGCTGGCACCACCAAGTGCACACCTGGCAGCAACACCACTCTACCCACTAGCTGTAGGGGTGCTGGCACCACCCGGAGCATAGCCGGCAGCAGGATGGAGCTGATGAGTAGGCATCTTGACTGTAAGACTTGTATGTATAAGTCCTACCTGGAGGCTGCGCGTTTGCGCACGCTCTTCAGCATATCGTTATAAATATACTTATGAACTGTTCTGCATTGAGGCTGGGGCCTGGCAGTCACGGGAACAAGGCCTGGCACAGTGACATTGCACATGGAACTCGAGTGTTCACCCCTGGTGTTCTGTGTGCGGCAATGGCTAGCTCGAACGCAGCGACACCAGTGGAGCTCGAACGCAGCGACATGAGTTCCTTCGGCCCGGACAGCGGACTGCGGACCCTTGCGACCCTTGCGGACCACTGCGACCGAAACACAACTTTATACATAGCACTTTACACAGCTGGTGATGGAATGGCTTGTTTCCTCAAGCAGGTCTCATAGGCTCAGGTCACACCCTGCAAAGCTAACTTCAACGTGAGTTGCGACGGCCATATTGATCAGTGCAACGCGCTGATAGCAGCTGCGCGAAGAACGGCCGTCGATGCGTCGGCCGCAAACCTCCTCACTCCCCTCACACCGGCCGTCGCAAACCTCCAGTATAACCAACACCAAAGGCCCCACACTGGGTTGCACTCCTACACATATGCCATGGTCCTCAACACGCATGGGCCACAGATGCACACATTGTTGGCACATGGCATGACGTGTCCACGACTCATCCCATGTACACACCAGTGTTTTTTTTTTCGTTTGGCGAGTTTCGAATTTTATAGCTCAAAGTGACATGGCCCAGGCTCATACCCTCAATTTTATAGCTCGACCATACTTGGCTTCGTCCAGAATTTACGGCTCAGGTCCACAATTCAGCGAAAATTCAGCTACAACGCCGGTCAAAGGTCGTTTTTCATAGCGCGAGCCCGATAGCGGGCCCCGTAAGCCTATCATTTCATAGCGCGAAACGGCCTCCCAAATAGTGCTTTTCATAGCGAACGCTATCAATAGCGCGAAAAAAAAAACACTGGTACACACCCTCTCCTTGCCCTAAGCTAACCTACATGCGCAACCCTGCGCTACATCATGGCCTGCTACAACATCCCCAACACACACTTGTTGCACAACAAAACAACATGAAACAAGCACGTGTACTACTGATGCTACACATCACAATTAGGGCGTTCCCGGCCAGGTATTAATAATACCCAGGTATTAATACCCTGAGGAATTTGAACGAGGTATTAATACCTCACCGGCCCACCGGTATACCTCACTGGCCCACTAGCGCTATGGCTACGACTGTCAGTCCTACACCGCCCGACACTCATCCTGCAGCCGAAGCGTGGCTGGGCACAAAAGTACTGATGAGTACCTTTGAGTACCTATGCAGTAGCCTATGCCGGATGTTATTGTATGAGTGTCGGTGTGCCGTGGTGCACCAGGGCAACCCATCGGGAACATCGCGACCACGCCGGAGCGCCCAACAGAGGCTTACAGTGTGATGAGGCTGACAGTGCCAATGTAACATAGCCGCAGTCACAACCTTGCTTTAAGGTTGCTCTCACAGTAAGCGAGTGACCAGGCCGCAAACTCGGCCCCAATCCGAGCTGCGACGCCCATCCTGTTCAATGCAGCGCGCTGATGCCGTTTGTACAAAGAGCGGGCGCCACAGCGTCAGGCCGCAAACTCCCTCACTCGCTCACACTCGGCCGTAAAAATCGTGTATTCCATGTTGCACCAGCCGCCGTTGCGGGTTCTGCCACAGTTGTCAACCCCCACCCCTGTAATCCCGATAGACTAGCCCAATCGACTAGCGATCCTATACTTATTCCTTCACTCTATCGCTCCGAAGGTGAGCATACCCAACCCTGACAGGATTCGATCTAGGGACCTCTCGCATAAGTGCCACTTCCAGGTATTAATACCTCTAGTACCGGTATTAATACCGATAGTACCCAAAACATCAGGCAGGTATTAATACCGGGCACGCCCTAATCACAATACAAGGCGGGACTGGCCCTAATGCTATCACTCTTCCTGGGTGTATGCCCTATGTGCAAGGCAGGCAGCCACCCGCTGCCGACAATGTGTGGTGGCCTAGCTGGTGAGTGTGCTCGTTTGCTGCCTGGAGTGCTCAGTGCTGCCTACAAGTGTGACCTGCTAGTGACAGAGGACAAGACCCCTCCCCCTCCCCCTTCCAAAACAAGTACAGGATGCTGGCTGTGACCCCTGCTGCCCCTGCTGCTGCTGCCCCTGCTTCTCAACACGCATGCACTCAACACTCCATTTCCGTTTCCATTTCATTGGCTGTGAGCTGGTGCTCACGAATGTCGCCCATCAGCACCCAACCGTGAGCGCACGGCAGCATGAGGCAGCTGGCATAGAGGGTGGTGAAAGCGGTGACAGGCAACACTTCTGACCCATCTCAACACGGATGTTGGGTTTCTGTAAGCTGCTGGCCATGTTGCTGTCAGGCCAGGCATTGGGGCCACGGCAGAAGATGAGTCGACTGCAATGACGCGCAGACGCAAAGCATTGTGAAGCCAGCCACGGCATCGACATTCAGTGGTGCAGGTGCATAAAGCAGCAGATGTGTGGCAGATCTCATGTCCTTTGGCATGTGTTCGTCATAACCACAAGATGTTCACCCGAGGCGACAAGGACAGCGACGAGGATATTTCCTTGGCATTCATTGATGCAGGACGTCACGACCCCGTGACCTAGGAGGAGGAGCACTTCAGCTAGGGACGATCCTTGCTACATGGCAATCCTGGCGACACACCCGGACAACATATCCTGCTGACTTTGGAGCATCGCAGGATCGTTAGCAAAGCCAGCATGTGAGCCAACGCAACAGTGCTGCTTCACCCACTATCATGTCATCAAAGCTTGAGCGGGTTCCTAGTGAAGGGATGCGCAGAGGAGGAAGTGCTGGAAGGTGGTGGTGGGTGGTTGTGGTGGGAGGCCATGATGGCTGTGTGGCCTGGCTGCACTATCGCTGTAGCACAACGAGCAGCAACAACAAAGGGCATGCCATGACATACCCTCCCAGCCACACCACCGCAGTCATCATACCAAACTAGCCACACTGTAAGCTTGTAGGAACCGCGTCAAAGACGCGGCGCATTGGGGCTTGTGCTGCAGCTGCCGCCTCCTTCTTGATGGCGACACATCATGTTGCTTGCTTATGTGCCGTTGTAGTTGCTTCATACCCCCACTACCATTGACTGGCACGCTAGTGCCTGGGCCTGTAGCGCCTGTGCGAGAAGAGCAGCCACATCCAGCCACAGCGAGCATGCCAACATTGATCAATGCTTTGTGCGACGCGCAACATTGTGGTGGCAACACATGATCTTGCTTGTGCGCACATGCCATTGTCATGCCCATGCGGTACAGGTGCTCGATCCCTGCCACTACATGTATACAGTAGCAGCCACGCAACATGCAGCGCGGTATGAGCACGCCCCCCCCCTTGCATTGAATGATCAAGGATGAGCAACCAGGCCAAGTGTTGTGCGCGCGCAAGCTCTGCGCTGGTCCCTAGCAAAAGGTGATACAGTCTTCAGCACTTGAGAAGAGATGAGAGATTGAGAGATGAGAGATTGAGACCACCTCTTGACTCACCTAACCAACTTAGTTGGGGTGCACCACCTGGTTCCTCTCTCTGCGAAGGTTGTCAATCTCCTTGTGTTCTACTTCGGTGATGAGATTCAGCTCGAGACATCTATTGAAGCCATCTATCGAGGATCGCCAATTCTTATTTGCATCGCTCTTTAGAGTCTCGCCCCTTCTCTCCAATCTCCTGTTACATGCCACCTTCCACCACATGTAGTCTTCTGCGGCAGTCGGCATGCTTTCGCGCTTACGCAATTGACGCTGACATGATTGAGCTGGGTCCGACAGAAATAAATTAGCATGCCGACAGAATTGTGGACAGAAGACTACTGGCTACTGGTACTAGTCAGGACCGGCCGTCCAGTCCTCCAGCCGTCCAGTACTCCAGCCGTCCAGTACTGACGCAACCGTGTCAACAGCATCATGCGCCCAGCCACTTAGGGCGGTTCCCCCCCCTGCTAATATTAACAATAGCAATAATAGCAAGCCAAAAAATATTAGCAAATAATAGCAAGCGATTCTTGCAGCGCCTTCATTTGCTTCCTAGCGCAATGGCTGAGCCTGGAGCGATAGTACCCCTCTTGGATCTCACGCGCTTGCCTCGTATCCCGCCTGACGTCTTCACTTCACTCCATCTTCTCCCCACTCCTACTCCTCGTCACTTGTGCACCTCCGTCGTGCTTTGGTTGCTGCGGTGGTGCAGCGTTAGACATGGGCAGTTGGGAGTGGCTTAGTGCCCGGTGTACCGTTGTAGTGACCGGCCACCCCTTTTGCATTGTTTTCATGAAGTTTCTATGGATTACTTGTAACCTTCAAGCACCTCACGTGCCCCCTTGCTTGCGGTAACAAGTCTCTTCTGTCACACGGAATGTCTTGACAGACACGAAAGATAGCGAAAATCTGCATCGGACAGGGTTAGAACACCGTACCTCTCGATCCCCGGACCCCCTTGAGCTAATATTAGCAATACTGCCGCTAATATGAGCTAATATTAGCAGTTTGGCTCGCTTGGCTATGTAGCCGGCAGGGCCAGCAGTGTGGTGGCTGGTTCCGATGGCCCCGCTACTGACTGCTTGTTGCGCGTGATGCGTCTGCTCATTGCTGCAGCTGCCTGGCGGTATGAGCCGCACAAATGTCGAACATGGCATCGAACATGGCGCCGAGCATGGCGTCAGCAAAGATGGCAAAAAATGGGGCTGCCGGAATGAAAACTAAACGCCAAAGTTGGTGCCAGCCGCTCTCCAGGGCATGGGCCACTAAGGCAAACAATCCAGACAAACTAGTTGCCCTAGTGGCATGGGCCACTAGGGCAAACTATCCAATAGTCAGTTGGGTGAGGGAAGGTTGGAGGGAGAGTGACGTCAAGGGAGTCATAGAGAGGGTAGAAACGAAGGGGTGGGGGTGCGGGAACTTCCAGCTATGAGGTTTGGGGTGGGCGAGGGTGAAGTCTTGCAGGTGGCTCCAGACGGTAGTGAAGGCAAAAGAAGAAGAAAAGGAAGGCGCAGACTGCTGCGGCAGAGCCGGCGAACATCAAGGGAGGAGCTTCCGCCTGGGGCGTGGCCTGATCCCACCACATGCCTATGTGTAGAGGAACCCCTCGTCCCCCATCCCTGACCCCTGCCCCGAGTCTGTAGCTGTTAGTGTGATCGGTTCTACTGCCGTCCGCATCCCACCACAGCTCCATTATGCACCCCTCCACCCTGACACCTACACAGGCTGATTAAGCTAACAAACCTATGCGCCCATGCAGTGCCCAGCCACGAACCATGCAGTGCCCAGCCACGAATGCATTGCGGAAGGAAAAAACAAGAAGACACCTACCATACAGCCAGGAGGCGCCGACACGGGTGAAGTCGCAGCCAGCCCCGCACGCCATGCCATTTCGTGGTTGGGTTCGAGTCAAATGTCGTATGCAAGCATGCCCCACCCCTACTGCTACCCCTACTGCTCCCTTCAAAGCCGTTGAACTCACGGACTTCATCCGTTCCCGCCGCTAGCATGAATGCATGCTCTGGGTAGCATATCCACCCGAGCAAGCAACAGTTGCGCCCGCCCTTGCACCACTGTTAATCCATGCTATGCATTCTATTCTCCTGGCAGCCATGCAAGCCAGCTGGACCCAGGCCCTACACCTAGCAGCATCCACTAAGGCCAGCCCCCCTCAAACCAGGGACAGGGGCTGCTGCCATGCCTGCTGCAGCCCTTGCGCCCATGGCTGAGCTAAGCATGGTGAAGGTGCAGGCCCCCACCCCACCCCGCAAATCTCAAGGCACTGTGCAGAACAGCTGTGCAGGGCCAGTTTAGGACCCAATCCAGTACACCCTGGCCAAAGCGCGTTCGCCACCCCACCCCGCAAGTTCAATGCATTCGTCACACTAGTCACATTGCCCAGTCATGACGGGTGTATGGTCCTGTCTGGCCATCTTGTGGCGCCATCACACTCTTGTGATCACTCTTGTGTGTGGGTGTGTGTGCGCACGCAAGACTGACTTCAGGCCAAAGTTGTTTTGCCAGCCCATGTACAGCTTGCACACCTGGCAGGGCAACACCCCACTCTCACACCAGGTCACACACCTCTACACGAGGTCAAACCCAGTGTCACACCAGGTCACACCCAGTGTCACACCCAGTATTACACTAGGTCACACCCAGTGTCACACCAGGTCACCCTCCCCAATGGTGATGGGGTGAGAGCCTATCAGCAGCCGGGCCACCCTCCTCTTTGCCAGGGCTTCAGCTTGCGCTGGGGGGGCCACAGGGGCAGGGCACGCCGCCCCCCCCCCAGCCCCACCCCTCCAGACATGTCCCCCCCCCTCCACCATGCCTGCTGCTGCTGCTGCTGTGCTGCTGCTGCTGCTGGCTGCCATGCCTGCCGCTGTTGTGCTGCTGCTGGCTGGCACGTGGCTGCTGTGTGGTGCTGGAGCAGCATTGGTCCAGTCTGCCGGACCTGGCCCCTGCCCCCGCCCCTGGCTGTGAGGGCTAGGCAAGGCGGCACAGCTGCCCCGCTGGGCTACCCCCGCCTCCCCCTGCTGATCTTGCCACTCCCCAACCCGGCGCAGTGTCAGGCAGGCAGAGGGGGCAGCACGCGGCAGCACTGCAGGCAGGGGCCGTGGTGCAGCGTGGGGGTCCAGCTCAGCTTGGGCCAGGGCCAGCAGCAGGGAGGGGTCCAGCTGGAGGAGGTCGAGCTGGGAGGCGGAGTGGGTGGGGGAGGCCATGTTAGGGGGGCTGCTGGTGTGCCGGGGGGAGGTGGAGGGGCGGGGGGGCTGAGGCAAGGCTGGGCCCAGCCCCAGCAGCCGCTGGCCAGGCGGTAGGGGGCACCTCAGGGGGCTGCCCTGTGGCTGTGCAGGGACCTTGTGGAAGCCTAGCCATGGCAGGGGGGGGCCAGGGCCCGGCGGGCCTCCCTCAACTGACCCAGGCCCCTCCCCCCCCCGCTGCTCACCCCGCTGCTGCTGAGGCGGCGGCCTCCCTGCCTGCTGTCGGCTAGGCCGGCTGGTTGGGTGGCCAGGCTCATCGGCTGGGAGGGCAGGCTGGGGAGGGGGCGGGGTCATGGCGGCTGCAGGCCCCCCCCCGGCTGGCCTCTGGTGTGAGGGGGGTGGCTCCAGCCCTGCTGCCTGACAGGCCAGGTTCCCTGTTGGACCCGGGGGTGTGAGGGGCAGGGGGCTGCTGGCTGCCGCAGCGGCCTGGGCCAGGCGCAGGGATAGGGAGCGGCGCAGGGGCTGGGGGGAGGGGGGACCCTCGGCTGACCCGCCCCCCCCCTCCCGCTGCTGCTCCATGCCCAGCTGCGGTAGGGGTGCGTGCAGGTGTCCGTTCAGGTGCTGGTGGCCAAGTGGATGCTGCTGCTGCTGCTGCTGCTGCCAGCCAGCCCCCTCCTGCTCCAGGGGCTGCTGCTGCAGGAGGCGGGCTAGCTGGCCCTGGCCCTGAGGGAGGTGAACCTCCCCCGGCCCCCGCCCCGACACAGGGCCCTTTGGCCAGGCCCCCGCCCCAGGTGGGTTGTTCAAGGGGTGTCCCTGTGCAGCCTTGGCCTGATCCCCTGCCCCCCTGCAGCCTGGACCTGGAGCCTGAGGGAGGGGAGCAGGTGCGGCCCTCATGGCCTCTGTCTCAGCCCCTGGCTGCTGGGCAGCTGCTCCCCAGGGCGGCTGGGGGGTAGGGCCTGTTGGAACCTGGCTGCCAGCATTGCCTCGCAAACCCACCATCCTGCTTGTCACAGCTGGGTTGCTGGGGTTGTCAGGGGGCTGGGGGCAGGGCGCGTCCAGGCTGTTGTGCACAGCCACCAGGGAGCCAAAGGCAGCGGGGTGGGCCTCCACACACCCCAACACCCTCCCACCGCCCCTGCCGGCCCCCACGGCCCTGGCTGCTGCCCCAATGCTGCCGGCAGCCTCCCCCCCCCTCCCTGACCCTGCCCAGCCCACTCGCTTCACTGCCCCTCCCATCTTCGGCAGCACAGAGGCTCTGGGCGCCCCTCCCCCTGCCCCTCCCCCCCCCTCCCCCTGCCTCTCCCTCCCCTTCACAGCTCGAGTCACACTGGGCAAAGGGGGGTCCTGCGGCCGCCCCGACTGCCTCACCCCGCCCGCCCTGCCCCTTGGCCCCCCCACAGCCGAGTAGGGTATCCGGCCCGCCGGCAACCCCCTGACCCGCAGCCTGCATGGGGGCCAGGGCACTAGGGGGCCCATGGGCTGCTGCTGCTGGGGCGACTGGGAGGGGGCCCTTGCGGCTGGTGTCATCGCCTGGTGATGACGGGATGACGTCAGGGGGGCGGGCAGCACCCCCCTGCCCCCAGACCTTGCCTGGCAGCAGTTCAGAGGCCTGCAGCGCAGTGGCCTGCAGCGCTACCCCAACGCCCTGCTCTGGAGTCATGCCCCCCCTACCGCTGCTACTGCTGCTACTGCTGCAGCCCTTTACGATGCCGTTTGCGTTGCCATTCATCAAGGCTTGGTGTTGTGGTGTCAGCAGCGTGGGGGGCCTCGCAGGCGTCGGCAGGGGTGGGGGTCCTGCTGGGCTGGGCTGGGGGGCAGGGGGAGCTGGGGGGGGTGCCCTGCCCTCTGGGGGGGCTGCAGGAGCAGCAGCTCCAGGACACCCCTCCCCCCAGCCGCCCCCACCCCCCGCACCAGCAGCTGTGGCAGCAGCAGCCGTCACGCAAGGCGCTGCACCCACGCCCCTCCCACTGCTGTCAGGGGTAGGGGGGGCGGCTGCGGCAGCAGGAGCAGCCACGCTGCTGCTGCTGCTGTCACTGTTGGAGTCAAGAGCAGGGGCCAGGCTGGCAGCAGTAGGCTCGGGGCTGGGGTGCTGCTTGGGTGTGGCGGTTTGGTTTGGCAGTTGGTTTGGCGGTTGGGTGGTTGGTTGGCAGGCATGCCCCTGCACGCTGTCTCTGGCTGCCCCTGCCACCTCCAGGCCTCCCCCTTGCCCCGCTGCCCCCCACCGACTCTGCTGCTGCTCCTCCTCCCATCCCTGCTCCTGCCGCCGCTGCTCCTGCTGCTTCAACAGTTCCTGCTGCTGCTGCTGCTGCCGCTGCTGCTCCTGCTGTTGCTGCTCCCGCTGCTGCTGCTGCTCCCGCTGCTGCTCCTGCTGCTGCTGGCCACCAGGGGGTGACAGCCAGGGGGAGAGGGCGGGGCAGCTGGCCAGGGCCTGAGCCTGAGCCCGCGCCTGGCTGGCCTTAGGCGAGTCTAGGTCAGCGGTTGAGGCCGGGGGGGAGGGGCTGGGGGACTGGCTGCTGCGGGAGTGGCGGCCGGGGTGAAACAGGCCAGGGCCCGCCGTGACAAAGCTGTTGGTGCGGGGGCGGGGGGGGGCTGCCCAGGCTGGGGTGGCGGCTGCCCCTGGTGCGGAGGAGGGGGAGCAGGAAGCTGCCCGGAAGCTGGTGGTGGGGCCGCTGCGTTGTGAGCTGCTGGTGCTGTCTGTGCGCAGGTGAAAGGGGCGGGTGGGGGAGGAGGGGGGGGGCAGGGGGGAGGTGGGGGCCAGTGATGGGACCCAGCTCTCACACTGGGGGGGGGCGGGGGGGCGCCCCAGCGGCTGCTGCTGCACCGGGTCCCCCCCATGCTGCTGCCCAGCCTGATGTTGCTGACCTGTCAGGGCTGCAGAGCTGTCCTCCCCTCCCCCCCTAAGTAGGACACCCAGGGTGGGTGCCTGCCCCGCCCCCTGCTGAGGCTGTCCAGGGGGGGCAGCAGCCTGGGTGGCGGCAGGGCCAGGGCCAGGGGCCGAGGTGAGGGGGGAGTGGCGGCTGCTGAGCCTGGCCCTGAGCTGCTGCAGCTGCTGCACCAGCTGAGCTTGAGACTGTAGGCTCACAGGGGCAGAGGGGGGGGCTGCGGGGGGACCCCCCACCTGCAGCCCTGCTGCTGCTGCTGCGGGGGGGCCCAGGCCTGAGGTCAGCTGTGCCGCCACCACCTGCTGCTGCTGCTGCTGCTGTGTGTTGAGTGGCTGCTGGCCCTGCTGCTGTAGGGGCGGCTCCTGGGGCAGCTGCCAGGCCAGCTGGGGCAGCTGAGTCAGTGGCGGCCCTAGAGGAGGAGAGTGAGGCTGGTGCCGGGGCGTGTCCTGATCAGGCCTCAGGGGGGTGATCTCAGGGCTAGGGGGGGCCCACTGTGCCAGGCCCTGACCCGGACCCTGCTCCTGCCCCTGTTGCCGCCCACCAGCTTTGAGCTGCCCCCTCAGCAGCAGCAGCGCCTGCCTCTGCTGCATCAGCTGCTGCACCAGCAACCCGCCGGAGCCGGGGGCCTCAGGGACAGCCCCTGGTGGCAGGGGAGCAGCAGGGGGGTCAGGGGCGGAGGGGGAGGGGCGAGCAGCCAAGGGCCCCCCCCCCCTGCCCCTGCCCCCCCTCAGGGCTCCCCACCCCCAGTGGCCTAGCAGCCTGGCCGCCAACCAGGTGGGCCTTGGCGTGCTGCCCAGCCTGCAGCCCCACCCCACCCTGCACCGGGCTGGCAGCAGGCTGCAGGGCGTTGGGCTGCGCTAGCCCCCCTGCACCATAGCCCTCAGGGGCAGGGGGCGGGGGCACCTGCAGCGGGACGTGGCTGCCCTGCTCAGCAGCAGCAGCAGCAGCCACCCCCCCCCAGCCTCCAGCACCCTCCCCACCACCTGCAGCGTCTGCCCCCTCCCCACCGGCCAGCTTCCCTGCAGCTTCCCTCCCCCACCCCCCCAGCTGCTGACCGACTGCCCCCCCTGCTGCTGGGCCCCCGGCTGCAGGTGATGCCAGCTGCGGCACCGTGATCTTCCGCCCTGAGGCCGTGAAGCTGGCCCAGGGGGGGGCTGCTGCAGCTTGGCTGCTGACCAGGGGGGTGGGGGAGGCGGGGGGCATGGACACGCTGCGGGGTAGGGGTGAGCCCGGGGCTGTGCCCACAGACTGTGCATCGCTAGTGGCGGGTGAGGGGGGGTGGCTGCCCCACAGCATCAGGCCCAGGGCGGTGGGTGGCTTGCGGGGTCTGGCCCCCGGGCCTGGGTGGAAGGTGGCGGCAGCGCCCGGCAGGCGGCGGCCCACAGTGCCAGGCATGGGCAGGGAGGAGCGACACACAGTGGAGGTGCGCTGGGGGCCCCGCCTGGCAGTCGGACCCACACCCGCACCCTGACCTGCACCCTGCCTCTGACCCGGACCCTGACCTTGTGACTGCCCCTGACCCTGACCTAGACCCTGACCTGGACCCTGGTCGTTATGGGAGCTGGCTAAGCTTGCTCTGCCTGATCCACTGCTGGCCAGGCTGGGGCCTGGGGGTGGGTGGGGGGGGGCCCAGGGGGGGGGCCCAGGCTCAGGGGCGGTGGGTGGCGGGGCCTGGTGGCGCCCCTGCCAGGCGCTGCAGTGCTGCTGCTGCACAGGGCCCAGGGCTGGAGGTGAGGAGGCAGGGGGTGCAGGAGTCCGGGCAGCAGGGGGGCTGGCTCCTGCCCCTGCCCCCGCACACCCAGCCCCCACAGCCCCTGCAGCGCCAGCAGCAGCCCCAGCAGCAGCAGCAGCAGCAGCAGCAGGCCCCAGCCCACTGGAGTGGGCAGGAAGGGCAGGGAGGGGGGCTGCTGTGGGGGGGGCCACCCACTGCCTGGCTGCCTGTCCTTGGTGAGGCGCAGTGGTGGCTGAGGCCTGCTGCTGGGCTGCCGGCTGGGCTGCTGGGGCAGGTGTCCAGGGCATGTGAGGGGGTGCTGGGGCAGCTGGGGCGGGCCGGTGGCGGAGCAGACGCCTGGCTTGCAGCTTGAGCAGCAGCAGCTGCAGGTCAGGGGCGGTGAAGGGGGTGGCCTGCACACAGGCACACAGGCGGCATCACGCCTGGCCCTGCCACTGCTGGGGTGAAGCAGGCTACCAGGGGGCACAAGGGGGGAAGGGGCGGGGGGCTGAGGGGGAGGGGGAGGGGGAGGAAGGTGGAGGAGAGGAGGGGGGGGGGGCGGAGAGGGAGGGAGGGAGGGTGGAATGAAGGAAATGGGTGGGGTGGGAAGGCAACGGCGGGGATGAGCATAAAGCAACAACTCACCCCCTCGCCCCTCACCCACACCCTAACTCTCACAAAGGCATCCCCCTTCACCGCTTTCCACCCTCTGCTTTACATCCGTACCGCTCTACACCCTAGCGCACCTCTCGCGCCCACCATTGCCACCAGCCGCAGCCACTGACCCTATCCCCACTCACCCACTTTCCATAGCACTGAGACACCATGCCTGCCTGACACACCCTCAGCACACCAACGCACGGAGGCCTCACCCACCAGCACTTGGTCAGCACCCGCAGCCAGCGCCTGCGAGCTGACAGCCGCCCTAGCCCCTGGCTCCAGAGCCCAGGCGGAGGGCGGCAGCAGGGCCACCAGGCAGGCTGCGGGGGCGCGCTGCTTCATGAGGCTGCTGGTGACGCAGTCCGGCTGGAGCAGAGCGCTGGGGATGAGGAGGGCGTCCACTTGCTGCCCTGACTGCATGCGGAATGTGCAAGGCGGTGCATGGTGCATGCTGCAAGTTGAGGAGGCGGGGGACGCAGAGGGTATTGGACTTGCATCTTGCCTGGTAAGCTGCCTCACTCAGCCAGGCTGCAGTGCTGTACAGTGGTGTGCTGGGCAGTGGTGTGGGATTCAAAGTGCAAGCAGTGAGGAAGATGTACTGGAGATGAGGCTCCACACTCTCACCCGCATGCAAGAGTCCAGGGATGCAAAGAGAGACTGGCAGCTCGACGTGTAGGTGCATCTGGCATAAATGCCATGCAGCTGCAACAAGGTTGCTTGGAGTACAGCCTCCTGCCTGCCGTCTGACACTTCCAATACAAAGAGCTGAAGCGGCTCCACCATTCATCTGCGGGCATCCGATTCATCAGATGCTGGTCAAACTCAGCGCGCGCAGGGCGAATAGACGCGAACGGTCAAATCCCACCTCAGCGCGTAGTATGAGCTTCGCAATAGTCGCTAGCTTCCAGCACCAATTGTGACTTTAAGCGGTATTAAGTAACAATGGAGCTTTAGAGCGCGATTCGACACTTTCAAATTTTCACTAACAAATGTAGAGGAGGAGCACTGAGCTTTGGCTCAGCTCTTAGCAAAGAGCATTACAAGGTCATGGCAGATATGTATAGCAAGCATACGTAGCAATGCACGTGACTGACACCTGTGCGAGCGTGCCACTTGATAGCATTCATTTGCCATGCAAGGGACCTGAATGAGGTGTGTATCCCATGTAGTGAGAGTATGGTGGCCCCTTACATGGTGAGCGGATTTCTACACTCACATGTACAATCCTCACGTGCATTTCCCTCTGTCGTCCGCCTGCGTGAGCGGGAGCCTCAGGTACCTTGTGAGCCGTTCTAGCGCCCGCTCTGACCCGTCGTGACGTGGCCGAGCCAAGCATTGGGGCATTGGGGCCAGAGCTGGGGCCATCGCAGACGTACATTTGTTAAGTACCGCGGCATGGTCCCGCACGGCTGAAATCTCCACGGCGCCTGGCAATTTTGAGGCCCAGGCCGACTCAGGCCTCTGGCTATCCAGCCGTGACCTGTGGCGGTCAGTGACTCCTCCATCACCAGTCTAGCCGTGAATGCCAAAGCCTGCTGGCTCCTGGCTGACTGACGGCGCCCCAGTGGGCTCAGACCACAGGCGGTCACGCAACGCTTGCATGGACCTGGAGAGTGTGGACCCGCGGTTCCAGTGCAAGTCATTCTGTTGCGTCATCCAGGTAGCCGCCTGGCCGCCCCATCCACTTGCTGTGCCTGCTGTGCCTAGCCAGAGGAGGGGAGCAAGCCAGTTAGTCCAGCCTGAGGAGAGAAGTCAAACCTCTGCCTGAGGTGGTCTGGTGTCAAGGCGCTGCGCTTGCCCAGTGGCTTAGGGCCGCAAGGGCCTCCTGCCACTGCTTCTGCTGCTGGCACCACACACTAGGACAGCCTGGCCCTGACTCACCCCCACACACCAGCCAAGCTCAGTATCATGGCGAGCCATTGCCAAGCAGCAGCAGCGGCAGGAAAGGCAGCGCCCCTTCCAGTCCCTCACCAACAGCGCTAGCGCCCTGTGCTCACTACACCTCACCTCCACCCCTGCCCTGCACACTCCTCAGCATCTGCATGGTGTCGGCGCCACCTCGCATGGAGGGTGTTGCATGGAGGGTGCTGTCTACCACACATGCATGGTCGCTTGATGGCACACAACATGTCACAGATACTGCTACCATGCATGTCACCTTGCTGGCACTGGCACCTTGCACCTACCTGCCCCGAAACTGGACTGCACTGCATAGCATGTGGTCCCCCTCCATGCCTGGCGCCTGTTGCTGCTGCCTGCACTGGTGAATCTTAAGTGTTTGGTGCTGCTGCCGCCCCCTCCCAGGACTGCCTGGCACGCTACGACTACAACCAATCCATGTGCAGCCGGGAGATAGAGCAGCTGGTGGAGTGTTGTAGCAGCCTGGCCCGGCCTGAGGGGTCCCTGCACTGCATGGGCTTCATGAACCTGGTGCGAAAGCGCCAGCGGGAGCAGCAGCAGGGGCAGCAGCACCTGCACCATCACCCGCACCAGCCACCGCCGCAACAGCAGCCGCAATGAAGGTGCAGCAGCAGCAATAGCAAACGGGAGGCAGTAGCAGGAGGTGGGGGCAGCAGGCATGGCACAAGGTCTGACTCAGACCTGACGACGCAGCGAGGGCTGGAGCTGTAGGGGCAGGGGTTGGGTTAGGGTTAGGGTTAACAGTTATAGTTAGGGTTGCAATAAGAAATGACCCCTATTGGTCAGCGAGGGGAGCAGACATTGTGATGGGAGGTTGCAGGGTTGTGGGAGTTGCCTGGGGAGGCAGCAGCCCGCTTTGACAGCCCGCTGGGCCCCTGGTGGGTGTGATGGCAAGTGTGAGGAACTGAAGAGTGCATGGCATGCCAGATATCTGAAGCATGTGATTGCAGGATTTCATGTCGGGCTGTGGAGTAGGGTACGCCCATATAATTATAGTTGGCTCGGATTCCTATAAAAAGCTATAATTATAGGCTATAGGACTATAATTATAGCTTGGCTCAGTGGCTTGACATCCTAGTGCGAGAGGTTACGGGTTCGACCCCACGCAAGAGCGTACTTTTCACGTCAAGTCAGCTTTAACAAGCCGTGAGCAGCCCATCGACCCGCATGTTCATAGCAAGCTCATACACAAGACAAGTGAGTTCACGAAATGTTTACGGTGCGACGTTGAGAGGCGGGGATTGTAGCGAATGTGATAGTCAATGTGAGGTAGGCTTATGCGAAGATGTTGATACGGGTGTGGGTTGGGGTGGGCTAGGGGAAGGGGGGGGGGAGTTATGTCTGAAAGCGGTCTTGCCGACTCCGGGCAGGGTCCTACCGACCCTGCGGAGGGTCGTCATGGAGGGTCATTTTACATTCTCTCCACAATGTTGATTCTGCTCTGGTACGTTGCACGTGCAAACTTGCCATGTCATGTCTTACAATCATTACTTTGTGCTTAGTGGTACACCACACCAAAAAAGCAGAAGCACTGGCAGCAATACATGTCTTGATGTTGAACTGCCTTGCAACACCACTACAGAAGACATGTATCGCTGATGCTAAGTATATGCAATGATGCAAGAAGGTGGCAACACCACACAACACAACAACACCTCAGCAACACACCACCACCACAACACATTGACTTATGCCTCACACACCACCTATGCTATGTGCACAAGAAGCAAGGACCGGCTGCACCTCCTTGCTATAGCTAAAACTCAGTACGGGGCTTCTAAACACTTTGCCTTGCTGCCTATGCCCTATGCCCCATGGCTGGGCTGGGCTGGGCTGGGCTGGGCTGGGCTGGGCTGGGCTGGGCTGGGCTGGGCTGGGCTGGGCTGGGCTGGGCTGGGCTAGACTAGACTTAAGGGGTGTACCCTAACAACAAGGTGACACAACACAACAACACACAACACAACAACAACGTCCAGCTCCAGGCTGCGCGCTCCAGGCTGCCTGCTCCAAGCTCCAGCGTGTGTCGTGGGATGGGGGGGAGGGAAGGGGGGGAAGTAGGTGGGTAGAAGACTCGGAAGTGGTGGTGGTGGGACGGGGTAAGGAAGGGAGAAGGGGGCAAGGGACAGGAGTGTGAACATCAAGCCTGCAGCCAGCAAGAGGCATCCTTGTGATCTGGGCATTGGGGGCCACTCATGTCAGGGGCCGGCCACTCACAGTTTTGCTCCGTATCATGCCTTGCTGACTCCTTGCAACCTCCTTGTTGGCTGCTGCTCTACGCCGTTGCTGCCTTGCTTGCAACCACCAAGCCATGCTACACTTGTCATGCTCCAGCTGTCTACAACTGCAAGCAATCATCAGTCAGCTAAGGCTTAGCAAGCAGATGAACAAGATTAACACCCGAGCCGCATGTGCACTCACCGGAAGTCCAAGCTGACGCTCCAAGCGCCTCCCACCTGCTGCTCTTGGCTACTGCTCATGCGATGACGACCAGCTTCTTTATCAGGCTGACTCGGATAATGTAGTTGGCGCGCGTATTGAAGCCTTTGACCTGGCTGTACACCTGAGTGACAGTGATTTCCTTCCCTCCAAAGGTTTGTGTGGTGGTACGGGCAAACTTGGGCAGACCATCCGACCCCAGCGCATTGGGGTCATCGGGGCTAGGCGCAGCCATTGCGCTGGTCGGCGGTGGAAGCGGATGCAAGATTCGAGGACCTATAAAAACTATAAAAGTGCTCAAGCCATATAAAACTATAAATATAATTATAGTCGGGCCGGTCGCTCCCTACTGTGGAGCCGGTCAGCAGCAGGGCAGCCCACCCCATCTCACCCCGCACCGTATGTTATGATTGGCTCACACAGCGTAAGCTGACAGCGGCCGCTAGGCTGCTAAGCCGCACTCGGGGAGTTGCGACCATGTGACGTTGCATCAGGGGAAAGGCAGGGGAGGGACCGGGTCAGATGTACGCTGATGATAGAGGCAGGGGGCAGGAGGAACAAGGCAAGGGGGTGGAGTGGGAGGGAGAGGGCGGGGCCCACCAGCGGTATGGTCGTGGAGAAGGGGCACGTGATGGACATGGCAGTGAACGCATGCAAGGATGAGGTGGGTTGTCTGCCCGGAAGATGTGAAGCATGGAAACCACCGCACAGCGCAACACTAGTCAAGGGCTTGCCAGGTCAAACTCCCGCGCGCCAAGCCAGGACGAACACAGGGCACCACTCATGGCTTTTACTGACGAAGTCAATGGATGGCTGCGCCAAAAGTCGAGCAACGCGGTTGCAGCGTGCTTCATGCATCCCGATGCCGCGTGCTTCATGCCGCTCGTGGCGGGTCGCCGTCTGATCGGATCGGATTGCTATGCTCGGAGTGGAGCAACGGAACATGCCCCGCTGCAGACCTGTTATGCAAGTTTAGGCTACAAGCTGTCTAGAAACTCAGTCACTAATCTAACACAAACATCTTCGTAACCCGCAAGATTGTGCGGCGCGCCGCTGACGACCTCGGCCCTCGCCTTGTCGCCGCCGATCGCCGCCGCCAGCCGAGAGGCGTGGCCCGGGATCTTCGCGGTGTCGGGCACCGCCTCGTCCTCGCCGCTCAGCATCACCAGGCACGGCAGAGTGCCGAGGGGTGCCAGGCGCGCCTGAACAGCAGCGCCTTGGACTAAGCAAGAAGCTACAGCAGCAGAGGCCAGAAAACCTACTGTTACCCCCCCCCCCCCCCTTCCCCCCAGCCACGCACCCCCCCACTCCCTGCCAAGGCCTTTGGGCCAAAGAGCTGAAATGGCCATCCAGTCATTTGGTGCCTTGCATCACAACGCATATCTCCCCTACAATTTGGGGCTGTGGCATCGGGAATCTGGACTTGCTTGGGCTATTTTCTAACCCCCTGTCTAAACCCCCTTCACAGGTGAGGCGATAGACGTTGGCATGAAGCACATGCTCTGATGTGAGCAACAGCTTGAACAGTGCCTGATGCACACCTCACTGTGCCACAGGCTGCGGGGCCTGGGCCTGGGGTGCTCAGTCTCGCAGCCACTTATTGCCCAGGCCAGGGTACTCCTTGCCTAGGGCTGGAGCCGCTCCTCGGTGTGGCCTCCAGCACAGCTCCATTGAGCGCCATGAGGCCTGTCCTGCCCACTGGAGGTGGAGGGCTGCGTTGCAGTCCCTGTCCACCCATCTGCCAAGGTCCCCAGGGGTAGCCTCCTGCCTGCCCATCTCACTTGAACTGTAGATATAGCTCTAGCTATCAGCCCAGCCCAGCCCTCCCCCCTGACCTGCCCAGCCCAGCCTCCCCCCTGACCTGCAGCTCCTCCGCCGTGAAGTCCATGGAGTACATGTCGTCATCACCGCCCAGGTCACACAGAGCACACAAGCGCTGCGCCGTGACGGGAGCCCCGTCCAGCAGCTGCAGCCGGCCCACCACCTCCTGGGTGGGTGCACGGGGGAGGGGCGGGGCACACACAGCAGCAGGCACACACAGCAGCAGCAGCAGCAGGCTGGCAGGGCCACAGGCAGGGGCGGATCACAATGTAGAGGCAGAGCGGACTGTGGAGGGCAAGGCAGGCTGTAAAGACAGCAGCATGCGGGTGCGGGTGCGGGTGCGGGTGCAGGGGCCAGTGCCAGGGCCAGCGGGTGCGGGTGCCAGGTCAGGGGCCAGGTCAGGAGCCAGGTGCAGGGTCAGGGTTAGGGTACAGGTTTACGGACACTGGGTGTCACCGGGCGGTTGTGTGGCAGTAGTGCAGCAGCGGGTGGTCAAAGGGTAGCCAGGCGTGCCTCAGTCAAGCTCCACGCACCGCCATGCATGTGACGTGTTGTGTAACGAGCGTGACAAAATGTGACGTGTCATGTGACAGGTGTGACACGAGTGGGAAGTGATGGACAGGTATGGGCTAAGCTGAGTGACTCACCGCCCCCCTCCCTTGAGCCACAAAGTCCCGGGCGGTGAGGATCTGGGGCAACAGCTCCGGGTGCATGGCCAGCCACTGCATGGCCAGCAGCCACAGGGGCAGCCGGGGCGCTGAGACTCACCTCACACCTCACACCTCACACCTTATGCCTCACACTCAGAACTGAAGTCCACCAGTATAAATCACATCGTTTACTACAATACAGAGTGAAGCGTACACCATACACCCTGACAAGTCAGTTCACCCTGATGCTGTGGCTGAGGGGCGGGCTGTTGCTAGGCCTGCTGTGCTGCTGCTGCCCAGGCTGCTGCACCAGGCGAGGTGGCGCCGGCATCGCTGGCTCAAGCTCCTGACACCTCCCCACTAGCCTTGCCACCTGACATGAATGCCAGCTGCCACCTCCACTGCTCTAGGTGGTGGCTGCACCGAGCAAGGCACAACACCCCCCTCCCCCCCCACACACCCCTCTCCCCCCCACACACCCCTCCCCCCACACACACCCCTCTCCCCCCCACACACCCCTCCCCCCCCACACACCCCTCTCCCCCCTACACACCCCTCCCCCCACACACACCCCTCTCCCCCCCACACACCCCTCCCCCCACACACACCCCTCTCCCCCCCACACACCCCTCCCCCCCCACACACCCCTCCCCCACACACACCCCTCCCCCCCCACACACCCCTCTCCCCCCCACACACCCCTCCCCCCACACACACCCCTCTCCCCCCACACACCCCTCCCCCCCCACACACCCCTCTCCCCCCCACACACCCCTCCCCCCACACACACCCCTCCCCCCCCAACCCCCCCTCCCCCCCAACCCCCCCCTCCCCCCCCACCCCCCCCTCCCCCCCCACCCCCCCCCTCCCCCCCCACCCCCCCCTCCCCCCCCCCCCCCCCCTCCCCCCCCACCCCCCCCTCCCCCCCCACCCCCCCCTCCCCCCCCACCCCCCCCTCTCCCCCACCACCCCCTCCCTCCCCACACCCCCCTCCCCCCACCACACAGTCCAGCTTCCAAGCTCCAAGCGCCTGCAGCCTTGGCAGGCAGGTGGTGGAGGGAGTCCGCCCCCTCTGGCCCACCCCATGCTGCCTCCCCTGACCCTGACCACCATGCAGCACTCACTCCACCCCTCTCACTCCACTGGGTGTAACCCACCTCCCTGTCTGACACCGGGGCCTGCAGTACTGTGGCCAGGAGGGGGAGGGCGGGGAGGGGGCCACCTGATGAGCCCTTGGCGCCCCTTCCCCCTGCTGCCTCCCCCACATACCCTGCTGCTCCGACACCTGCTGCCCCACCCCCACCCCCCACTGCTCCTGCGCCTGCTGCTGCGCCCTCGTCCCCTGGCTGTGGTGCAGCTTTGACTGCCGCCCCAGAGCTGCTGCTGGCGTGCTGCTGCATGAAGCGGGTGACGCCCTGGCAGCCAGTGGAGTGGCCCATCAGCACCAGGCCGCTGCTGGCATGCGCCCGGGTGAGGTGGTGCAGCAGCAGCCGCAGCTCCTCCGCATCCTGGTCAAGGCAGCTGCAGCCAAACCCCTGCGGCCAGCAACCGCCATAACCACCATGCCTGCAGCCACCACGAGGTCAACCACCCGCCTCAGCCTCAGCCACCCACCACCTGCAGCTGGCAGCCTGTGTAGGCAGGGCACAGCGGGCAGCCTCTGGGGCCTGCTGTCCTGGTGGGCAGTGAGGAGGCCTCTACTGCCTCTGCCCAGGGCTCTAGGCTGCACTAGCCTGTCAGCGGCCAAGCACCCTAAGGCCTGGCAGCTTCAGCTGTGTAAGCCATGTGCTTCTTGTAAATGTTATATACGATAGTCGAGGAATAGTAGAGAAATACTGACTGGTGCAGCCTTCCTCTTCTTACTATCGTTATATACATTAGTAGAGGAACATTATATAGCAGCCTGTTAGGCAGCCTAAGCCCAGCTAGAGCTAGGCATGGGTTAGGCGTAAGGGCTTTGGGTTAGGGTGAGGGTAAGGGTTAGGGTGAGGGTTAACAAGCTTAGCAAGCAAGCCTAAGACCAGCTAGACATGGGGAAGGCTTGTCAATGAGCACTCGCAGGCCACTCCCTCCCTCCCTCCCAGCCCCCCCTCCCCTCCCCCTCTCCCCCTCTGCCCCCCCCCCCCCCTCTCCCCCTCCCCCCCTCTCTCCCTCAGCCCCCCTCCCCTCCCCCTCTCCCCCTCTGCCCCCCCCCCCTCTCCCCCTCCCCCCCTCTCTCCCTCAGCCCCCCTCCCCTCCCCCTCTCCCCCTCTCCGCCCCCCCCCCTCCCCCTCTCCCCCCTCCCCCCCCTCTCTCCCTCCCCCCCCTCCCCGCCCTCCCTCCCCCTCTCCCCCTCTGCCCCCCCCCCCTCTCCCCCTCCCCCCCTCTCTCCCTCACCCCCCTCCCCTCCCCCTCTCCCCCTCTGCCCCCCCCCCCCCCTCTCCCCCTCCCCCCCTCTCTCCCTCAGCCCCCCTCCCCGCCCCCCTCCCCTCCCCCTCTCCCCCTCTCCCCCCCCTCTCCCCCTCCCCCCCTCTCTCCCTCAGCCCCCCTCCCCTCCCCCTCTCCCCCTCTCCCCCCCCCCCTCTCCTCCCTCGCCCCCCTCCCCTCCCCCTCTCCCCCTCTGCCCCCCCCCCCTCTCCCCCTCCCCCCCTCTCTCCCTCAGCCCCCCTCCCCTCCCCCTCTCCCCCTCTGCCCCCTCCCCCCTCTCCCCCTCCCCCCCTCTCTCCCTCGCCCCCCTCCCCCTCTCCCCCTCCCCCCCTCTCCCCCTCCCCCCCTCTCTCCCTCAGCCCTCCCCTCCCTCTCCCCCTCTGCCCCCTCCCCCCTCCCCCCTCCCCCCCTCCCCCTCCCCGCCTCCCTCCCTCCCTCCCTCCCTCCCAGCCTGCCTGCCCACATGCAACTGTTGTCTACCGGCCAACCCTCCTCCTCAGGGACCGGCCAATATCACACTCACGTCACACCTCCAGCAGCGAGGGAGTGGGCTGCCTCAATACAGGTAGCACTCTAACACTGCCTTGCGTGACTGTTTCCACTCTCACGACTCTCACTCTCGCGACTTACATTGGCAACAGTTACATTGACAACATATACAGCTACACATTAGTTTAAACAGGTTCCCAGAGCTGTCCCAGCTGTGCAGGGCAGCTGTGCAGGGCCAGCCTCAAGCCTTGATTTGCGCCTGGCATGAGCAGGCAGCCCTGCTCCATGGCCCCCCTGAACCCCCCTGGCATGCTGGCGTGTGGCCAGCTCCAGTTTACGACCCAGTTCAGTACACCCTGGCCAAAGCGCGTTCACTCGGCTGTAGTTACTGAGCTGCGGGCGCACCTGGTACGAGCTAGAAAGTTGTGCTTGCACCAGGGACCAACCCTTGACGGCAAGGCCGGCAGCCAGGGGTGGCACGTAGCTGCAGGGGGTCAGCAGGGTAGGTGGGCATCATCATCGTGGTGGTGAGGCACTGATGACGATGCTTGCACACTCAGCAATGGTTTGTGGCATTACTTCATAAAGTTCAACGGAGACATCCCCGCTCAAGCTGAAGTGTGTGCAACATTCCGAGCTTGACAGCCCGGCTTGCAACACTTGCAACGCATGGGGGCCTGTCGCGGTCAGTGTCGCGCTGCTGAACGTTGAGCGCACCTGGCGAACATGAGGCCATCCGTCAGCCCTCCCAGCAGCACTAGGTGTCGCTTGTGATGATGGTGAGAAATAAATGCCAGGTGGCTGGGCCCTGGGCCGTACTTTGTTAGGAGTCCTTGCATTCAGATTAAAAGCCCAGCAGTAACAAGAGGACAGCAAGAAACCACGCATACTTAACTCTTCAACCATGACCGGTACACCATGATTAGACTCACACTCAGAATTTCGCTTTTGTTGCCAAGCATTTCTCATATGCCACACAAGACATGCATACTGAAGCCACAGGCCCAGCTCATTCATCTGTGTCTGTCGCCGTTCACCATAAGACATTCAATGCTCACATCAAGCATTCCTAGCTAAATCCCACATCCCGGGTCCCTCCGCATGAAGTGACAGCGTTGTTCGATTTGTGCATATGATCAGTGACTTCTGCGAGGAAAAGGGGGATCACACAACTCAGCAGATGTGATGCATTCCATCGCTGCGTCGCTTTTCTGGCGCTGTCTGCCACTGCCCGCTGGCCTCCACAGTCGCTGCCACTGCTTGCCCGGGCGGCAGGCTGCAGGTGCTGCTGTTGGCACTAGGTCTGCAGCAATGCCATGTCTGGTGAAGAGCGTGCAGTAGCGACGGTGGTTGATGGTGGTTAATGGTGGCTGACGATGGCTGATGATGACAACATGCTGCACCTGCCCCCCTCCATGCCGCCAGCTTCCCTGCCCCACATCACATTGGCCTGATACCCAGAGACACTACCAGTTATCCAGACCTCCCTAGGGGCATCATCTTCACCTACCCTACTTGTGGCAGCCCAGCTAGGCAGCTGACAGTGCATGAGGTATGCTGCGAGGTGTGGAGCCTGACGCTATGCCACAGTTACGAGGCCAAGCCCTAGCTTGCCATCAGGGTGACCCAGAGTGACAAAGTGGCATGCAGTTTATGCATGGGTTTGGCAGACTTCCCAAGTGCCAGGCACATGCATCACATGAGGTTTGGCTTCATCAACTTGCATTGCAGCTGACTGTGCCACAAGCGCTTCAAGGACCAGGGACGGCAGGGGCCACCTCCGCCATGACCCTCCCCCTCCCCCAGGCAGGAAGGGAGATGCTGTTTACATGGTTTTTTGTGATCATGGTCAGCACAGCGGCAGCTGTTGGTGTGACAGGGCATGTGCATGGAGTTGCAGGGGCAGGCCCACTGATGGGGGAGGGAGCAACCAGCTTCAGCTCTAGGTCACCACCCGCACCCCCATGCGTTGCAGACAAAGGGGGAGAGCAGCCGCTCCTCTCACCCCGAGCTGCCTAGGGCCCAGTCCTGACATGCAGGCTGGCCAGCACCTTAGACCCTACGCAGGGCTGTATGCGGCAGGGGAGACTGACTGGCCTACCCCACCTGCTGGCACCCACCCCACAGGTGGTGTCGAGGTAGGGTAGGGTGGGGTGGGGTGGGGTGGGGTGGGGTGGGGTGGGGTGGGGTGGGGTGGGGGTGGGGTGGGGAGAGGTGGGGTGGGGAGGGGTGGGTGCATCCCCCCCTGCAGCGTTTGTCCCAAGATGTGCCCCAGCAGCAGCCCCTCCAAGCCTCTGCCCCGGTCCACCCCAGCCCAGCTCAGCCTCAGCCCTGCAGCTGGTGCTCCTGGGCTGGCGGGCTCCAGACGGCAGCCTTGTCTGGCAGCAAGGGCTGTGTCACGCCCTCCATGCCCAACACGTGCGCCACCACCCCATTGCCGCCCACCAGCCCCGCTGCCCAGACAGTGTCAGGCATAGCTGCCTGGCGCTGACTGTCCAGGGCACCCGTTGCCCTGCCCTGATGGCTGACCGAGCTGGCCAGGCTAGCCAGGTGGCCTCCCTGGGGGCCAGACAAGCTGAGCAGCGGCCCAGCAGCAGCAGCAGCAGGCAGCAGCGTGCCGGCACCGAGCAGCAGTCCAGCCCCGGGCAGGACAGTGTCCTCCACTCCTCCAGAGCCGTCCACTGCCCCAGCACCTGCTCCCCCCCCAGCTAGCCCCAGTTTTGAGCCTTTGCTACCGCCGTCACTGCTGCTGCTGCTGCCTCGGGCATCAGGGGGGACGGCTGGGAGCATCTGTTCTGGGGGGTGTCCAGTCCCCTCTCCAGGCAGGCCCTGGGTGTAGGAGGGGGAGGCCCACCCCCCATGGGGACCAGGTGGTGAGCTGGGAGGGGGTGAGGGGGAGAAGGCGGGGCGGGGCAAGGAGGCGGCAAGGGGCTGGTGAGCCCAGGAGTGGAGGTCAGTGGCGGCTGGGCAGCCCTGACCCTCTGGTGAGGCGGTGGTGGTCACAGTGGCGGCGGGAGCAGGCGCTGGATGTGCTGTGCCAGGGTGTGTAGCAGCAGCGCGGGAGGGGAGGGTGTCATCCTGGTCGGGCGCTGCCGCAGCGGTTGCAGCAGCAGCAGCAGGGGCGGTGGCGCTGCGGTGCTGGCGACCTGCCTGGGGTGGGGGCTGTTGCTGGGGCAGGGCAGCAGGACCCCAGCCGCTGCTGGTTGCCACCGTCACGTCCTCCTGGCAGTCCATGGCGTCCTCCCCTCCGCCCTCCACGGCCCATGACATCCCTGCCTCTGCCCCATAAGCCCTTGCTGCTGCACTATCCAGCATCAGAGGTGTTGGCAGGCCTGGGCAGGCAGAAGATGTGGGCGGAGCATAATGCTCTGGAGGGTGGGCCCCTGCTGCTGCCTGGATTGCTACAGCCCCAGCTGCAAACGCAAAGTCTGCCCCTGCCCAGGGCCCTGCCCTCATCCTCTCAGGGGTGTGACCGTGCCCCGTAGCTGACAGGGCTGCAGCCTGCGCTGCATCAAGCTGCCCTGTTGCAGGGCTGAGCTCCAGCCGGGGCAGCTGCAGCTGCGGAGCGGATGGCAGTGGGCTGGGGTCCTGGACCCCGCCTGCCTTGCAGCTGCCCGCCAGCAGGATGCCTGCCCTGCCTCTGCCTGCCAGCTGCCAGCCGCCTGACGCTTCCCTGGCCTGGCAGCAGGGTGAGGCCGAGGCCGTGCGCAGCATCAGGGTGTTGGAGCGGTGGACCTTGACCAACTGCTCGACCTCCCCAGCGGCTGCAGCGGCTGGCAAAGAGTCAAGAGCGCCCGGCCACGGCTGAGCTGCTGCGGCAGCAAAGCCCTGACTGCGGTGGCTGGCTCCCAGACCCGGCGCTGGGGCTGAGGGGGGTGGCGGGTCTGGGGCCCAGGCTGAGGGCGGAGTGCTGGCGGGCACTGGGGTGCAGGGGGCTGCGTGCAGCAGGCAGCTCGTCTGTGCCAGCGCTGCAGTCATCGGGGGTGCGGCGCTTGGAGGCCAGTTGGCCCGAGCCATTGCGGGGCACGCTACGCCGCCTGGACGCAGCAGCCTGGAGGCCGCCTGCCCCTCCCCCTCGTGCCGCTCCAGCCTTTGTTCCTGCAACCCCATCTCCCATTCCGCTGCCTGCATCCCTGTGTTGCTGCTCGTGAGAGCCAGGTGCTGAGGGAGGTGTGAGGAAGCTGGGGGCAGCTGCTGGGCTGCTGGGCACCCACGCTTGACCACCAGGGTGCTGACCAGGGGCGGGTGCACAAGGTGCCAAGGGGGAGGGGGCCGGCCCAGACCACGCAAAGACGTTGCGGCTGGAGCCTGCTGCTGTGGCAGAGCTCGTGGCAGTGGGGCTGCCTAGGGTGGTGAGCTGCCCCAGGGCGGAGAGCAGGGAGGCGTGGTCCAGCCCACCGCTTGGGTGGCTGGCAATGCTGTGGTGGGACTGCATGGTGCGCAGCAGAGCCTGGTGGCGGCGCCCCGCCCCAGCACCCTGCCCACCCCCCTGCCGGGTGCCTGGCTCCCTGCCTCGGCCCCCTGCCCTGGGGGTGGATGCCGCAGAGGCACTGCGCTGCTCAGCCCTGCTGCCAGCCAGGTTCAAAACTGGGACTGGGCTGGGAGTGACCCAAGAGTGACCCCCCTCCTGCTCAGGCTGGGTGGTGAGGGAGGTGAGGGTGGTGGTCCAGGTGGTGGAACCGTTTGTAGGCCAGGCGGGGGGGCCGGCGCTACGTGATGCCACACTGCTGCCGCTGCTGCTGCCGCTGCTGGTAGTGGTAGGGGGTGGCGCGTAGGGCTGGGGAGGAGCAGGGCCGGTGTCACTGGTTGTCTTGGAGGGAGGAGGAAGAGGAAGGTGTGAGGGAGAGGGGTCATGTGGGGTGCGTGCATGGTGCTGGCATGTGCTTGGTAGTTGGTGGTTGGAGGCAGTCGGTGTGGGGTTCCATGTCTGGGTGGGTGTGGCAGAAGGGGTGGCAGTGATGTGGGTGTGGGGTGGGGCGAGCTGCAACAGGGGCATGGGAGAGAGAGAGCTGGTGTTGTCTGGGTCAGAGTGTGGGACGGCAGCAGCAGAGGCGCCCATGCCATGAACGGGTAAGTCGTCACAAGGGGTTTGGCCACCAGTCAGGGATGATGGTGGGTTTGTGTCGCCAAGCAGGGCTGAGAACAGGTCTATGCTGCTGCTAGCCAATTGACTGGAGCAGCCGGCAGCGGTGAGGTCAGACGGGGCTGGGTGACGCCAGTGCTGTTGAGGCAAGCTGGGGCTTGAGGGGAGCGTAGAGTGGCATGGGGTGGAGGGGGCCTGCAGCCGCCCTGAGCCTGGGCCAGGGGGCCGCCGCCTGGCTGTGGGCTCCAGGGGGGTCGAGGGCAGGCTGTCTGCCCACATCCAGGCTTGAGCCGTGGCACTGCGCTGCTGCAGCTGCTGCATGTTCTGTAAGTGCTGGTGCTGGTGTTGCTGCTGCTGCTGCTTGAAATGCTGTTGCTGCTGCATCATGTTCTGTAGCTGCTGCTGCTGCTGTTGCTGCTGGATGTACGGGGGGGAAGTTGTTTGCCCCTGCTGCTGCTGCTGCTGCTGCCCCTGCTGATCCTGTCTCCCCTGCAGCTGCACGAGCCCAAATACACTTGGCAGGGCAGCAACGGGGTCAAAGCCAGCGCCAAGGGAGGGGGCAGGCAGTGAGGAGATGCACCCCAGCCCCTGAGCCTGCGGCGGAGTGGTCTGACTGGGGCAGTCGGCCAGGGCCCATCCAGGTGGGTCAGGCAGAGGGAGCGCCCAGCCAGCCATGTCAGGGGGGTTGGCGGTGAGGGGGGGACGGGCGCGGGCTGAGCTGGGCGCTGGACTGGCTGGGCTGCCGGGTCTTGGCTGGCTGGCAGTTCCCAGGACATAGGAGGTCACTGCGCGTCGCAACGCAGCTATGTGCACGGCTTTAGGTGCGGTTGGGTCAGCCAGGTTGGCACTGGGCAGCAGGCTGGGGCTGGGGCTGGGGCTGGGTGTGGCTGCCTGCCTGGGGTTGGTTGCAAAGGGGCTGGCAGAGAGGCAAGCACTGGCGGCAGGGAAGGGGAGGCTGAGGTCAAGGGACAGGTCCATGACAGACATGGTTGTACCTGCAGTGGGGGTGGAGGTGAGGGTGGAGGCAGCGTGCCCTTGTGGCGCCATGCAGCTGAGCTGGGACAGGGGATGGCAGGCCTGCTCCTCATACTGCGGGTGGGGTGAGGGCAGCAGGTCAGGCATAGGGAGGAGCTGCTCCAGCTTTGGCTGCTGCTGCTGCTGGTGCTGCTGCTGGAAGCGCTGCTGCTGCAAGTACTGCTGCTGCTTTGCCTGCTGCAGCAACAGGATGCGTAGCAGCTGCTGCTGCTTGTGCTCCTGCTGCTGTTGCTGTGCCTGCCGTAGCCACTGCTCATGCTGCAACTGCTGCTGCTGCTGCTGCTGCCAGCGCCGTAGCACCAGCTCAGCCTCCTGAGGGCACTCAGTCGGCACCAAGGCGTCAGGCCCCTGCTGCTGCCACAGGCTGTGCAGCGCCGCCAGGTCCCCCTCCCCACTACCCGCAGGCTGCGTCATGGCTGCCAGCTGGTTGCCGGCACTGAGCGGCTGCTGGTCAGGAGCTGGGTGCGAGAGGTGCTGAGTGCCGCCCCAAGCTTGTATGCAGCGCCCAAGATCCAAGTCCGTGGGGCGGGTGAGCATGAAGCCATTTGCTGCCGGCCTGCTGCTGCAGCTGACGGGGGATACCCCCCAGACCCCTCCCGCCTGGCCGTGCACAGCCACACCTTGTGTGCCTTGTCCCTTCACATCCACACCCTCCACCTGCCCACCCCAGGCAGCAGCAGCAGCAGGCATGCTGTTGCAGGGGCCCTGCAGCAGCACCCCACCCGCCTGCCTGCCCTGCTGCCCCTGGCGAGCAGCCCCAGGGGCCAGGGGGGCGGTGCTGGTGCGCAGCTTGCTGGGGTGGCCACTGCCAGGGACCTTGAGGGGCTGGGTGGCGGCTGTCACCAGGTGCCCAGAGCGGCTGCCCCAGCTGGCCAGCCCCTGGCTGCGGCCCTGGCCCAGTCCATACTGCGCCATCACCGCCTGCTTGGCTGCGGCAGCGGTGGTTGCGCCTGTGGCTGACTGGGGAATACAGGTGGAGGTGCATGATGTAGCGGCAGCGGCGGCAGCAGCAGCAGCAGCAGCTGGCATGACCCAGGGGTGAAAGAGCAGGCTGTCTAGGCTGGCCCTGGCGGCCGGGTCCTTGGTGAGGCTGGCGCAGATGAAGTCAGCGGCAGCTGGGCTGATCCATTCTGGCAGCCCTGGCTGCAGGCTGGTGATGGCCTGCATGGTGGCCTCTCGGCTGCTCTGCACCATGGGGGGGCGGCAGCGCCAGCACGTCAGCAAGGCAAGGGGCGGGCAAGGAAACGGAGCAGCAGGAGGGAGCAGGAGGGGGGCTGGAGGGGGGCTAGAGGGGGGCTGGAGGGGGGCTGTAGGGGAGCATGGGGCCTGAATAAGCACTGGAGACAGTGGTATAGGGCAGGCCGGCCTGACATGCCAGCAGGCAGATGAGCCCAGAGCCCTGCCAGGCATCAGAGGAGCTGAGCAGGCTGACCTTTCCACTTATTATAGCTCAAGGCAGAAGTGTACATCCCAACCAAGCAGAGTGGACAGCAGCAGGTGCGTCCTTGGCAGTGCCCTGATCTCCACAGAGATGTGATTTTTGGCTTCAAGAGGTGGAGATGGGAGGAATGACTGTAAGCTGCTTTATGAGATGTTTTTCTGCAAGAGGAATGTGGTATTTGTTTTCAAGCAGGAGGGGCAGGAGGGGTGTCTGCACCCTGTGCCCCAGTGCTCAATAGCCCTGTGCCGCCAGCAGTTGTGTTCATGTTAGGCATGCTCTGGTTTGAAGCAAAACTGGGGCTTCTGCTGCCAGGCAAGAGCAGCGGGAGGGCGCCACCCTATAGAGGAGTAGGTGCACCTGTGCTACAAGCCACACCGCAGCACTGGCAGCGCTCACCATGCCAAAGGGCGCCCTGCCCACGCACAGCTCGTAGGCCAGCGCCCCCACCGCCCACACATCACAGGCCGGGCCGTATGCCAGGTCGGGGCGGTCCTTGTTGTCGCTGGGGTGAAGCTTGTCAGGGCAGCGCAGCACCTGAAGTGCCAAGGGCAGCAGAGGGGTGGGGTTGGCCTGGATGGGGTGGCAAGGCATGCCTTGGATTGCGTTAGGATGTGGTGTGGTGTGCTGGGGGGTGGGGGGTGGGGGGGGGGGGGGGGAGGGGGGGGGGGGGAGGGGGGGGTGGGGGGGGGGGGGTGGGGTGGGGTGGGGTGCACCTCGGGGCTCATGAAGTCCAGTGTGCCCAGCCGGGTCACCGGCCGCTCCTGGCGTATGTTGATTGCCAGCCCGAAGTCTGCAGCCATGCAGCCATGCAGGCAGCCATGATCTACGCCATACTCATTGCAGGGGCTGCAGCAGCGCAGAATGCAGGCAGCACATGACAGTAGAGCAGGCAGCCTCCTGACCAGAGCGCTGTTGTCAGTCAAAATGCTGGACAGAGGTTAAGGTAGAAGGGGTGGGTGCAGGCAGTGCAGGGTTGCCCCTACCTGTGATCTTGAGCACCTTCTCCTGCACCCCCGTGCTGGAGGTCCTGAACAGGGCAAGGAGGGGTGCAGGGGGCTGGACAGGGGCAGAGCGTGAGAACTCAGGTGGTGAGTGTGCCCTGAGGGTTTGGGGCTGCAAGGAAGGGACGCTTCGTAGGTTGGGGCAGAAGGCAGAAGGCCGAGGGGCAGAGGGTGTGTCTGCTGCGAAAGGGCGCCCGGGGGGTCAGGGCTAGCAAGGGCCCTGCGGCCTGGAAGGGGTCAGGCCAGGCCGCCATGCCTGGCCAGGTTGATTCAGGCAGGGCGGGCAAGGGCAGGGCGGGCCAGGGGGCAGGCCAGGGGGCCGAGCAGGATGGGGCTGCATGGAAGGCTATGCCAGGTCGGCTCACCTGACTTGGAACACGGTGTTCTCCGGCTTCAGGTCGCGGTGCACCACCCCCCTGGCGTGCAGGTAGGCCAGGGCACTGAGGTAGGGGTACATCACCTGCACACACGGGCAGAGCAGCAGACCCTGCGCTGCTGCAGCACACGCAGGCCACTACATGCGGAGCCACCCAGATGCGAGTGCCACTCACAGCTGCCCTGAGCCCGCTGGTGAGCTGCCCGCTGGTGAGCTGCCCGCTGGTGAGCGGCTGGTGAGGTGACGAGTGGGCTGAGGGCTGCAGTGAGACAGCGGGGCAGGCCCTAGGGAGGGAGGCTTTGGAGGAAACGATTTGCGTGCAGCTTGCAGCCGCCAGGCATTGCAGTGTCAGCGTGTGTACCGGGTGACGCAGCAGAGCCTGGTGCAGGGCTAAGGGCAGTACCATCCCAAGCTCAGGCGCAGGCTGGCGTTGGAAGAGACTGCACACTGCCCTGTGCACACACACCCTCCCGCCCTAGGTGAAACCTTGAGACCCCAACCCCAGGCAGGAATCACAGTGCATGGTGTGACAGCCCAAACGGCTCAGCTTGGCCTGTTGGCTAAGATGACGCCACCCCTGGGGAGGAAACACAGGCCCCTAGCTGCTATGCAGCAGCCCCACAGCTGGCCGCACTGAGCAGGGCGCCACTCAGGCCTGCTGGCCCACACACTGCTGGCTGGCCACCCGGAGCAGCCTGCCTGGCCCTGGCTGCCTGGGTGCTGCCCCTCCTGCTTCAGGCCCTGCTGACAGCCAGCTGCTGCCCACTCACTGCGTGCACCACTTGCTGCTCGCTGAGCCGGCCCCCCAGCCGCTTCACGTTGTCAAACAGGTCACCCTGCAGCCACGCATGCCGTGCACATACCACCATGGGCAGCGCCCTCTGCCAACCTCACCCAGCAGCCAATCTTGCTCTTGGCCTTTGGGTCCCTTAACCTCTCACACCGCCCCTGACCCTGACACTCGAATCGCTTGCGGCCTGGCTGTAGGCCTGTTGGCCTTGAAGCCTGCGGCTGAGGAGCAGCCTGCTGTCACTCACCTGGCGATGCACATGCTAGTGATGCACACGCCATTACACCTCTGACCATGGATCTAGACTTGCTTGCGGCCTTGCTCATGATGCACACGCCATACTGCCTGCCTCCTTAGCTGCCTGGCTGATCAACTGCCTGCATGAGTGCCAGCCCTGCTTCCTTGAAGGCGGAGGTGCCTCCCCTTCCCCTTCAGCCGGGTTACTGGCTTGACACCTCACTCCTCTCTGCCACACCTTCTCGTCACACATGTGATGCAACTTCAATAGGTCATGAGGCAGGATGCAGCAGCTTCCAGGCAGGCAGTAGCAGCCAGGCAGGGCAAGGGTGTACTGGCCAGCGCGCCAGGATCAACTCCGTTCACCCCCCACATCATGGAGGTTACCAGGCTGTATCATCCATAGTCCCCCCGGCCCCCATGCCTGGCCCTGAAGACTCACCCCTGCGGCATACTCAAGCACCAGGTACACGCGCTCCTCATCCTCAAACGCGGCGTACTGCAACCAGGGGTCAGAGGCGTGGATTGGGCTGCAGCCTCTTGGCTACACAGCTGGCCTCAGGGGCACGTGCAGCAGCAGCAGGGGCAGGGGCAGGGGAAAGGGCAGCAGCAGCAGGGGAAAGGGCAGCAGCAGCAGGGGCTGAGGCAGCAAAGCTTGTCAGCCAGCTACCCAGCGCTGCCAAGCCCGTACTCACGCCTGCTCAGTCAGGCCCGGAACAGACAGACCGGGGTGGTGGAGGTGGAGGGTGACACGTGCGCGCACATGCGTGGTATCGATGGGTTGGGTAAGGGGTAGGCGGAAAGGGATATTTGTAAGCCAGGAATTGAGGTAGGCAAGAGTTGAGCAACCCCCCCACTCTGCTCCAACCCCCTCCCCCTCTCTACTACAGCGCCAGCGCCACCAGCCTGAAGATCTAGCCTGAACCTTTGGCTCTGCTGCCCTGCACCTCATCCTGAACCCGAGCTGGCGCAGCATCGGTCAGGACAGCACATGCCACGATGTCGCTAGTGCTATTGCCACCGTCAGTCATGGTGGTGGCGATGATGGTGATGCTGGAGGCGATCATGAAGGCTGGGGTGGCTGTGGAGGCGCAGCCACGCATGCAGGAGCAGCAGCCGTTGAGCGGGTGGTGCTCACGGTGGGCAGCAGGCACTCACGAAGTCCACGATGTGCGGGTGAGCCAGTGTGGAGTGGATAAGCACCTCCCGCTCCACCTGCAGCCCCATGCGGGGCAGCAGGCAATGGATGTGATGCCGGGTGGCCAGGCGACCACTGGTTGCCACAGCTGCTGCCCATGTGCATGGCATCGCCCCAGACATTGCTTCTACTACGCCTGCTGCAGCACTTCATCATCATTGAACTGCCATCATCAAAACCATCATCATTTTGCCCCCATGGTGTGTGTGCGCTGTGATTTGTAGAGCGGAGGCGACACTGCGGTGACAGCTCTGAGCCTCAGTGCTGTGCTGCCGTCAGTGCTGGCGGGTGTATATCCTGGTGCTGTGTGTGCGGCTGCAGGGGCAGGCTGACGGGCATTGCTGAGTCAGGCACCAGGCCAGCTGCCCTCCAGGGGCAGCCATAGCTCATCCAGGGTGTCTAGCCCCATGTCCATCAGCGGTGGCCTGTCCATGCTGCGGTGCTGTCAGGGCTGGCCTGGCAGGGCATGGTCCCGCCTCCTCCACCTACTCATCCTCAACTGCCTGTTGACACTAACCTGGTGGCTGTTGAGGGGTGACAGCAGCTTCTTGTGGTACATTTTCAGCGCCACTGGGCACAGGGAGCGGCGGCACACGGCGTACCACACCACTGAGGCTGCGCCGCTGCCCACCTCGCTGACCAGGGAGAACTCCTTCAGTGACCTGGGGGAAGTGGCAGGGGGGACCCAATATGTGCCCCACAGCATGCTGACACCACACTGATGTCACTGTCACTTGTGGCATAATTTGGGAAGGGTAGTAAGGGTTTATCTTTGTCCTTGGTGGGTGAAGGACTATTAGCATCAAGCTGCATCAGCTTCTTTAAATGATGGTGAGCTGTGCAAGCAGGCCAGGCAGGCAACCCACCAAGAGCTGGTCTACGCACATCTGGCACGCGCATTTCAAGACCAGTATGGCCTTCAACTAATATGACAGCTGCGCTTACCATGTACTGCGCTGCTGCATCGCCGCGGGACATCGTGCCCCAATGGCCAGAAGCCGCGTGGACGACGTACTACTGCGACACGTTGCCGAGGCTCTACGGGTAATGCTCTGGGCTCCCTTGCTCTACGGCAAGCTTGCGGTGACATGCCCATACCTGAAGTTCGACGTAGACATGCCCGCTCAAGCTATTCAGCGTGTGCAACATTTCCTTAGCATCGGCTCGGCCAACGGTGACAGCAAAAGTGACAGGCGTTGGCTGGCGACATCGGCCCGTACACAGCCGAGAAGGGTTACTGACGCCTGACGGTTCACATTCGCACATACGCACCCCACGTATGACATTCATTCACTCATGCATGGCGCAAATGCATGCGCTGTCGTAGTGTCAGGCGCCCCCAACTAACAGAAAACCTATCCTTGGTAGTAGGTGTCACCGCTTGCGCTTCGAAGCCGTTCCAAGTCCTGCATGGTCTTGCATGGTCCTCCTCATTCGCAGTACCTGCTCAGATAGAGGCACATACATCAACATTTCTGAGCTGAAGTTAGCACTAGGCACACTAGCAGTAGCGTTTACAATGATGAGCTCGCAGCCTGTGTTTGATTACCACTCTTGCATTGTTTAAGTTGCATGAGGGCTGTAGGGATCAAAGGCAATTTCCCAGTACCTCCACCATACTGACGACACTATTCCTATGTCAATGCACAGAGGCACCGCGGATCCGATATGATGATGGCCGGCCAAAATCATACACACGAGGCAGTTTCTTTATTTTGGAGGCTGTTTGGCAAGCCGCGGACGCCACGCAATTTAGTCACGAAGGTTCAGCTGGCGCTTTGAACACAGCATGGGCACAACAAAGCAGCGTGTTCTGGAAGCAGTGAGGCGTAACCGGCGTCTGCTGAAGTTCGCCCAGCAGCTGACAGCAGAGACTGTGGCTGCATGGGGGGTGGATGAAATTGATGGCACACAGGCTGAAAGAGACGCCTTCATCACAGATTACGTGGAAGAGGTCTACAACGACCAGCAACGAAGCAGAGAAGGTGCTTCTGGGTTTTCTGAGAACTGTGACTGCAACTTTGCATGATGCACACCACATCATGCATATCATAAGCACCTGCTGTGCGTGTGCGTGCAGGGGCTGGATCTGGTCGGCAAGGTGGGTGGTGCTCCGTTCATTGCAGCAGGAATCACATCATGGGGCTGATGTGCTGACACATGCGTCGGTGCAAACTTGCATGCAGCTGTGCTGGTGAAACTGAAGAAGGGCAGGGCCACCACCAAGCATCGATTCAACGACACACCCACATGGCAGCAGTTGTGTCAGGCCGTGGTGGAGAGCTTCCCTGAGTTTGAAGCTGAAGACTTTCAGCTGAAGGACGGTGACATCCCGCTGAACGAAAGCAACTGGTTTCAGTTTGCGCGCAACAACCAATCGATCACGTTGCAGGTGTGTTCCCTCTTGCAGCCCACAACATTCTTCTTATCAGAGAGCACCCTCAGCTTACCTGTTTACTCTCCATGCTGCTGCTTGCGCCACTGTAGGTGCTGAGCTCTGCTGTGGCATTTTCTTCATACTCAGAGGACAGCTTGTGCACGCTGCTGAACACCAGTGATGCAGTGGATATGTATGATGCAGCGTTCCCATATGCTGCATACAACCAGGATGCACTGCTGCAACCAGGCCTGGCGTCAGCCTTGGGCGTCAGCAAACATGGCGAGCTCATGGACTTGGTTGGCAAGGAGTTGGCACTACGGGCCTGGTACACTGGTGACCTGCAACGCCACAAGGAAACCAGCAGGCGGGAGCTGATCAGCCCGCTGCTGTTTGCTGCAGCGCTCCTGGCAGGTGGGTGGCCTTGCAGCGTGAGTGGGCAATGGCGTTGTATGTGCTGCTCATCAGTTTGGGAGCTTTGAATCGTTCATTTATACAGGTGACATTCAGGTGGTTGCGGAGTACAGCGCAACGGGCACCGTGGCCAAGGGCAGCATTGACTACGTGCTGATGTTCAACTGGTTCAGCATCGTGGTCATGGAGGGCAAGCTGCACGAGCAGCTGCTCGAGCACAGCGGCCAGCTGGCAGCGGGGATGAGGTCTGTGCGCGAGCAATTCAGTCACGCGGTGCTGCGCAAGCGCAAGCACGAGCCAGAGGGGGAATTCAGCCAGGTGCGCTGCCGTGTCCGTCGGTCCTGTCAGGCTCTTGTCAGGGCACAGTGCAGATGCGTCTGGACATTCGTTGCGCTGACAACAACGCATGTGCTTCATCACACCTGTGCAGGTGCCCTCCATAGGCATTCTATCTTCCGGCACCCAGTACATATTCTTCAGGTATGATCCAGCAGCAAAGTACGTCACAAGGACCTCGTGCATGGCGGTGCCGCTGGAGCCAGGCATCACAGCTGCACAGGCAGCCACTCAAGCTCTGCCAGTCATCCGTCGCCTGGTGCAAGCCATTGAGAGCCTGAAGCAGGCCATGAGAAGCATTCCAACCCTGCCTGTTGCTGTGAGACACTGGAACGTGGGGCCCGCTCACGTGCCTGAGTGTAGTAAAGGGCAAGGGCAGGCAGCGGCTGCACCGGCGCCGGGGCATTGATGGCCGGGCCCGCTACCACCCATAGGGCCTAGTCATTTTGACAGGTTGTTAGCTTGTCAAGCAACAAGCTGTTAGTTTTGATGGGGTGCTCAGTGGTACAGGGGGAAAGAGTGCCACCGGTGTGGGGTTTGTGATCATCAAGGGTGCGGTTGAGGATGCTTCAACTTGATTGGAGAAGCTGAGTGAGATTACCCACAGTTGAACATGTTGCTCCTTGTTGAATGAGTTTGGCTGTTAGTTTTGGTCAGTGGTCAAGGAAAGTGTCAGGTCAGGGAAGGGAAACTGCCACCGGTGTGGGGTCTGTGGTCATCAAGGGTGCGACCTGTAACGCTACAGCTTGTTTACAGATGAGTGAGATTACTCACAGCTGAGCATGTTGTTCATGTTTTGTGTTTACGTGTAACAAAGATGAATGATAGATGCTAACTGTTCTCCTTTACGGTGGTGCAAGGCTGCGGCTGGTGCCACCGCTGCCACTTCCACAAGAGGCCTCTGTCGCGCACTTCCACCCACTCCTGGCCCACTCTGCCTGGGTTAGGCATGGCGGGGCGGCCCAGCCAGCTGCTGAGCTCGCGTGGGCGGCCCGGCCCGGCTGCAATGCGGCGGATGTTCAGCGCGGCTGACACGTCTCAGTCGTAGAACCTGCGCTTGATGACATTGCTTGTAGAGCACATCAAGCCCCGGATCCGGGACCGCGTCGCCATGCTGCGCACCGGGTACAGCCACCTGCAAGGCGACATAGATCAATGCACATTTGTAAGATCTTTCCTTGCCAAACCAAGTGATAAGTCAAGCCATGTTTAGACTTAGAGCGGTGCAGGGCACAGTCTAGGCTGGTGTGTGAGGCTGACCCTCCCACAATGCAAATGCACCTGGGGTTTCTCACCTGAAGGACTCTGCTTGACCTTGCACCACGTTGGTGCGGGCAGAGCTGACCCGGCCGGTACACCACTAGAGCGCGACCGGACTGGTTAAAGGTTAGTGTTAAACCGATTGTTAAAGATGACCGTTTGGTCGCGATACGAGTCCTTTTTTGCTGCCGTTCTGGTCGCGACACGGCAATGCACCCTGCGACACTATGCCGGCAGAAGTAGCCAGTGAGAAGCAGTCCCAGGGTAGCAAAACGGGTATGTTAAAGATTGGTTAAAGATGTGGTTAAACCCAAAACATCAGGATGTTAAACTAACCAGTCGCGCTCTATACACCACACGCCCGGGGAACTGCTTGCATGCAGAAAAGCCAACTGCCAGCGACCGTTGCCAGCCTACTTTATCGTTTGCGTTGAACCAGCATTCGGCAAAGTAGCAAATGAAGGGAATGCAGGGCCTTGTCGCAGGTGTCGCAGTCGGTGCCCTGACCGCTGTTGCCGCGCAACAGCTGATGCGGCTCCGGCCGCGCAAACCGTTGAAGGTGCTCATCACAGGAGCTGCAGGTGCGTTTCGGCTGTCTCGGAAAACCCCAGATCTTGGGATTGCATCTCCCCGAGGCACGGCTCCTTGCGCTCTTTCGCGTTTTTCGACTTACTGCTTCGCTGCATCCGTCTTGCTGCACGATCTACTGCAGGCCAGATTGGGTATGCGCTGTGCCCAATGGTGCGTGTCGCAAGCTTGCAGCAACGAGGATGCAAGCAGGCAGGCTGGATGGGTCCACATCCCAAGCAAGCCATGCGGTTTGCATGAACTGTTCAGGTAGCAGCAGGCCGCATGCTGGGCCCTGACCAGCCAGTCATCCTGCACCTGCTGGACATTGAGCCCTCCCAGAATGCGCTGAATGGTGTGAGGATGGAGCTAATCGACGCTGCCTACCCGTTGCTGCAAGGTGAGTGGCTCGAGTAGGTGATCAATACGGCAGCTCACACCCTGCCAGCCCTCACCCTATCCCTGCATTCCTCTCATGCTGCATCTGCTCTACTAAGCACCTCCTCGCCGCTGCTGTCATTTAATGTGTCGATGCCGGTATGCCACCAGCCCATCTCAACCATCGTCACATCGTGGTTGCGCCACCCGCAAAGGAAGGAGTTGGTAGAGCGACGCCACGTGGGCAGAGACGCGCAGTGCGCACCAGCTGGGTGTCCCCTGCTGCCCGCTGTGTGTGCTGCCGCAGCGGTGCACACCTTCACATCGGTGGAGGCGGCGGCTAAGGGGGTGCATGTGGCAGTCATGGTCGGGGGCTATCCCCGCAAGGCGGGAGAGGAGCGCAAGGATGTGATGGCCAAAAACGTGAGCCGACGAGCTCAACCACCACCACCCCCACCACCACCACCACCACCACCAGCAACACCACCTGCCTCCTCGCCAGCCCAAGTCCTGCCTCTACGCCCTTCTTGTGGTGCTGGCCTGCTACCCCTGTCCCGGTCCCTGTTATCTGTGCCTGTGCCTTCCATCCCTGCCACCCCCTCCACTCCTCCCCTCCCAGCCCCACCCCCTCCACCCTTCCCCTCCTGGCCCCACCCACCCCTCCACCCTCACCCCTGCTCGTGTTGCCCTGGGCCTGCAGGTCAGCATCTACAAGAGCCAGGCCAGCGCCCTGGCCCAGCACGCAGCCAAGGGCGTCAAGATCGTGGTGGTGGCTAACCCTGGTGTGTGGGGGCTGCAGAGGCTGCCTGCGCCCGCTGCCACATGCTGCCCGCTGCAGCGCAACCACAGCTCGGTGGTTGGGGGTGGGGGTGAAGGCTGTGATGCCCCACATATGGAGGGGCCAAGGGGGTGGGCCAGGCGGGGGGTGGTGGCAGGTGAAGGCGGAGGTGTTTCCCGGGTTCCACGCTTCTTTCCGCGCTTTGCAGCGTGAGGAGGCGCAGGGTGGGGGTGCGGGAGCAGCAGCGCACTCCCTGACGCTCACTGAGGCGGCTGAGGAGATCGGCTGTGATGTGCTCAGGCAAAGACACGCGGTGGAGCTGGGCATCCAGCCCCCCACCTGGCCGGCTGCCAAGGCCAGGGCACAGCTTCAAACACGCCTGTGGACCACAGGATCACTGCACCCTGAAGACCCCTGCCAGCCTGCCTGCCTGCCCGCCTGCCTGCCCGCCTGCCCGCCTGCAGCCAACACCAACGCCCTGATCTTGAGGGAGAACGCTCCCGGCATCCCGGCCGAGAACATCACCTGCCTGACCCGGCTGGACCACAACAGGGCGGTGGGGCAGGTGAGGTGCTGCGGGGCCGCCCTCACGCCTCAACTGCAGCCTGGGGCCTGCCCGCCACCCTGGACCTGCTCTGCTCCCTCCTCCCATCATCTGTGTGCCCGCACCGTGCCGGACAGCAATGGCCAGCAGTAGGGCCAGTCCTTAGGGCTGCCCGCATCACATAAGGACCGCAGCCACATCAAGGCACTGCGCACTGTCCTCAGCCTTGCACCTGCTCCGCTACCTCCTCAGGGCTGCAGCACCAGGGTGTGTCAGCACCAGGGTGGTCGGGCCTGCACCCCTGCAACTGTCGTGGCCATGCACTGCTGGCCAGCAGCTATGGCCAGCAGTGGGGCCAGCTGCTTAGCTGCCTTCAGGGCTGCACGTCAGGGCACTGTGCACGGTCTTCAGCAGGGCAGGGCAGCAGCCACCATAGCCATTGTGCCCGCACTGTACGGCAGAGCAATGGCTAGCACTCGGACTCTCTGGCCTTCAACTGGCTGGCTGCACCTCGTGCAAGACACTCGACATTACGGCGCATGGAGAGCAGCAGCTCACCCCTGGTGCTAGCAAGCACTCTGCTCCAACCATGTGTGTGAAGCGTGAGGCCTATGCATGCATGGGGTGGAGGAGTGACGCATGGTTACTGCTGTGAGTGATGTGTGATGTGTGATGCAGGTGTCGGAGCGGACTGGGACTCACAACACTGAGGTCCGCAACGTCATCATCTGGGGCAACCACTCCTCAACACAGTGAGTCCGGGGCGGCAGGCCGGGCAGGTCAGGGGTGAGGGCGAAGGGGGTGGGGGCGGGAGGGGAGGGTGGGAGAGGGTGGGAGAGGGCCTGCTTCTACTCACAGCCGGAGACTGGACGCTGCCTGGACCTCGATAGTTCAGGAGACTGCAGCATGCTGGCCCTCTCAAGAACCTGCTATCTGCCGGCCTGCCTGCCTGCCTGTCGGCCTGCCGGCCTGCCTGCCGGCCTGCCTGTCGGCCTGCCGGCCTGCCTGCCTGCCGGCCTGCCTGTCGGCCTGCCGGCCTGCCTGCCTGCCTGCCTGCCTGCCTGCCTGCCTGCCTGCCTGCCTGCCGGCCTGCCTGTCGGCCTGCCGGCCTGCCGGCCTGCCTGCCTGCCTGCCTGCCTGCCTGCCTGCCGGCCTGCCTGCCGCCTGCTAAGCCTCTGTCAGCTGCCTGCCACCTGACCCCACCACCTGCCATGTTGTGGCCTACTACCCCACCGCCTGCCCTGTTGTGGTGCGCTAGGTACCCTGACGTGAATCACGGCACGGTCAAGGGGCAGCCCATCCGCCAGGCCGTGGCCGATGACGCCTGGCTCAACTCCGAGTTCATCACCACCGTGCAGCAGCGGGGCGCCGCCATCATCAAGGCCAGGGGGTTGAGCTCCGCCCTGTCTGCCGCCTCCTCTGTGTGTGACCACGTCCGTGACTGGGTGCGTACCGGCAGCACCTGCCTGGAACCCCTTCCCTGGTCCCTCCCCCCCCTTGGTTGTGTCATAGGGTCAGCGTGACCAGCGGCAGCTTTGCAGCCAACCCCTGCTGTGCCCTGAACTGCCCTGCCATGAACTGCCCTGAATGGGGCTGATCTCAACTGCCTTGAACTGTACTAAACGTAGCTGAGCTGGCAGAGCGCTAACCAGCTGTGGCAGACTGGTTGTCAGGTCAACAGCCTGACTAGCCATCCCTGCCCCTCTCACCCCGCCCCTGCCCCACCCTCCCTCCTCGTAGGTGCTGGGCACGCCCTGCGGCCGCTGGGTGTCCATGGGGGTGGTGTCAGACGGCTCCTACGGCGTGGCCCCGGGCCTGGTGTTCTCCTACCCGGTCAAGTGCAGCGGCGGCAAGTGGAGCATCGTGCAAGGTGAGCCGCACCCCAGCGGACCTAGGCAAGAGGCAACCACCCAGGCCGGCTGCCGGGGCCAGGCTGGGCACTGAGCACAGCGGTGCGTCAGGGGGCCAGGGCCAGCCAGGTTGGATGCCCAGGATCGCTGCGGGGATGTTTGAATCAGGGTGGGCAGTGCCGGGCACCCAGCGCCCAGAACATTCCCTACAACCCTGCAAGACCCTGCCACCCCCACCCTTCCCGCCTCCCCCCCCCCCCTCCCCGCCCAGCCCTTCCCTGCTGCTGCTGCTGCCCCTCCCCCCTGAGGCCCTCACGCTGCATGGCCCTGAGCAGCCTTGTCTCCCACCCCGTCCCTGCCTCACCCCCCTCACCCCATCCCTGCCTGCCCCGCCCCGCCCCACCCCTGGCTGGCCCTGCTCAGGCCTGAAGCTGGACCCGGCCTCCAAGGCTCTGCTGGCCGCCACTGAGGCGGAGCTGCTGGAGGAGAAGGAGCTCGCCTCGCAGTGCCTGGCAGGAAAGTGATGGTGCACGCAGCCCACACTGCCTCAGCCACAGCCACAGCCCCCGACCCCACCCCTCCCCCCGCCCCAGGTTCACACTGAGCTGCCTGCACAGCCTCCGCAGCCCGTTCAACCGCCTGGGCAACCACCTGGTGCAGCACCCACCAGTGAGCCGCCACGCTCTGGGACTGATTCCTTAGACCTGGTTGGGAAGGGAGAAGACGACATGTTTCGGCCTATGCACTGGCTGCCTGACACCGCGGGGGCGGATCTTTTTGGTGCCGGAAACCTGACCCGTGGTCCCCGAGGCGTGACGTGCCTGTGCTGCTCACCGGAGGGCGCGCCTTTGGGCATGCGCCTAGCAGGGGGCCTCAGTGGCGGCGCGCGAATGGCGGCTGCACAGAAGCGGCGATGGCAGCAAAGAGCAGCGGGAGGCGGGCTACCGGGATCGAGCCAGGTCGCCGCTGTTGAGCGGGCTGAGTCGGAATCGAACCCGCCGGACAAACTGCCGATTCCTGGCAACCAGCCATCCCGGCACCTGCCGGAGCCGCCACCGGACGTCCCGGTAGCTGCGCTTGGCGGCCCAGGAAGTGGGAGTGGGCAGCTAGATCCAGAGCTGGCAGGGGAGTTCGACCTCGTAGGCCTGCTCGGCGGGCGCAGTGGCGGGCCCGTCTGATGTCCCACCTCGTGAATGGTCTGCGCGGGTCGGAATGCGACCGTTGTCTCGTAGGAGCGGGTGAAGGACGGAGTCAGCGGAACATGGCACAGCGAGGTGTGGGGCTGCGTGAGCAACACTACGGTTGTGTGGGTGAGAGTTGTTACGAGACATTGTCTCGACATATTAAAAAGTCAACTGTGCTGAGTGTTGCGAGGTGTGACCCTGTCAGAACCCTTGTGTTTAGTTCATTTGTTTCTGATGCGTCCACATTGGGATTGTTAGCAAGATTGTGACGATGTGACTTCCGTTGGTGACTCCTTTTGGTTCGATCTTCCGGTCGGACTTCCGTTGGTCGGACTTCCGTTGGTGAGATGGTGACTCAGGTGTTCCCAACTAACAGAAAATGACAGGAAACCGACCCTTGGCAGTAGAACGGCTGTAACTCTGCACTCACTTCGCCAAATGTTATGCTAGATGATTCGCATTGTAGCCAACCCAGCCAGCTACCTCTCACCCATCCAGAATAACTCTGCAGTTAGTAGGCCGTGCACAGCAAAGCATCAAAGTTAGTGATTCAAATTTGGGCCGTTGCGGGGCATGCCGTCATCGCTGCGACCGCCTTCGTCGCTTAGGCTGCTCTACACAAGCATGCGCGTCGGCAGCAGCAGTCGGATCGGAAAGCGGTTGCGGCGATGTGGCAATGAGCCCACCTCCCCCCCTTACCTAGAGGGCAATGCCACAGCTCGACCATTGGGACTTACAGCATGCTACTTACTAGGTTAGGCTCCTTTTAGACATTGTTACACACGCTCATACTCAGCTAAGCCAAAAGCTCACTTTGGCCTGTGACCCCCAACTCCCTTAGCCGATTTCAGGGCCAGGGCCATGCAGTCAGTCAACCAACACCACACCATGACCGAATCTGGACTCGTCTCCTCTGAGAGTTATACTCCCCTACATGCCATCCACCTGCGTGCAAAGTTTCATAGCTCAACTGCCACCCCACAGCCTCGTGGCCCTGATTCTGCTTGGAGAACATGATGTCACTTTGAAGATGTCAAACTGATAGAGGCCTGGGCTGTTTAACGTGCGGTTTGTTCTAGTAAATGCGCCAAGGGGTCAAGAACAAACATTTCGTAGCCATTTTCCTGTGGGTGCAGCGGGTGCAACACAGTGGAGGACACAGTGGAGGAGGGGGGGTGTAACCCGGTGATACCTTAGTGTGCGCCGACCCATATGGTGTATTCGGCGGAAGCGAGTACGATTATATGTTTCATTCACCCCGTCTAGGCGCCCTGCACGCCCGGCAGGCATCGCGATGGGTGTTTGCCGGACATTCCATGTGTGCACAACCCGCTCACTGCGCCAGATAGATGGCGCCATAGGGATGTGGCTCACCGTCCCAAGGATACCCGTCTCGCCGCTGTGATTTGTTCGCGGGCACATGTGGCAGTACGCGAGCAAAGACTCCAATGGCTTGCGCTGATGGTCAAATGACGCGCATTGATTTGCAGCTACCAATGTGACAAACGCTATCGAAAACGATGAAGTATCGAGAGAGTACTTGCATGACCCATGTTGGGAACACCTGATGGTGACAATGTGACTTCCTTTTGGTGCCGAGCTCGTTGCCTGGGCCATTGAGGATCGTTGACGCCCCCGCCAGCCCCAAAATTCAGTTAAGGGGGCCCTAGACGACCCAAGGACAATCGGCAGCCAAAGCATCCTGTAGCCCAAGCGTATACTCACACTTTGACAGAGTAAGATACCGACAAAAATCTGCGGCTTGCGTGCAGTCATGCCAACTGTTATGTGCCCAGGCCGTTTGCATGCTCCGTGCAAGCATGCCAGGCTTCATGCAAGCGCCCAAGTGCTGCCCAACCCGCTCACCCTCCCTCCCATATCAACAGTCCTCTGGGCCCCAGTTCCCTCCTCCACAACTGTCCCAACCGTTTCACAAATCATCCACGTCCTTTAGTTTCAAATTGGGTGCCGGTTCTGGCGCTACATTGCTTGTTTTGGACGCGGCGCCTGATGTGGCCAGGCTGGATAGGATGTGCGCCGCCGCCACCGCATTCAGCTTATCGGCCCGCTCCTTGTCCGCCCTCAGCTGCCTGACCAGCACCTGCAGCTGCTGGACCTCGTTGTCCAGGCTGAGGATGCGCTGCTGGTACTGGCTGCTCTGCACCTCGCTGCGGGATGTCAGCTGGGTGCGCAGCGTGCTGATCTGCAGCGCCATGCATCACATGCAACCCGCTTGCACCATGCACACCATGCGCCATGCTTCCACTCACAGCGAGCCACAGCAGCATAATAGCCCCTTGCTACAGGTCCTTTGTCATTGCTGCGGCTGTACACTGCTACTGCTACTGCCACTGCCACTGCCTGCTCCCTTACAACTGCTGTGCCACACCACATTGACTGCCACTGCCACTGCCACTGCCACTGCCTGCTCCCTTACAACTGCTGTGCCACACCACATTGACTGCCACTGCCACTGCCACTGCCTGCTCCCTTACAACTGCTGTGCCACACCACATTGACACATCCTCCTGCGCACAGCTCCTCATGACTGTGGCTCACATCCCTTCCAGGCCCTCCTTCCTTCCTTGAGGCATGGACTCCTCGCAAGCTTCTGGTCCAACCCCAATCCAATGGTCACTCCCCGCCACCTGCTGCTGCTTGCCCACCACCTGATAGCTAGCAGAGCTGCTTCCAATGGTTCAGGCCCCCAGGTACCCGCCTCCACCCACCTCGCCCTTCAGCGCCCCCGCCTCAACCTCCTTGGCCAGCAGGTTGCGGCGTGTGATGGCGTGTGCAGCCCGCTCCTCCTGCAGCGCCTCTTGAGCCTGCAGGGACCGGCAGCGGGGGGCAGGGGCCAGCAGCTATCTGGGGGCAGGGGCCGGCAGCTATCTGGGGGCAGGGGCCGGGTCAACCTGCAGCGAGGGCAGGGGGGGCGGACTTCCCTCCTGCTGTGCGGCCTGTCTTCGCCTTCCTTCTTTGAGGAGTAGACCAGGAGAGTGATTCAGTGAAAGAGGGCGGTGGAGGGGTGGGGTGCAGAGAGCTGCTCCGGGCGGCGCTGCCTTCCTTGCAACAGGGGGCCCTGCTACCCGCCACCACCTGGCTATCCCTCAATTCAACAGCCCCTAGCCACACACCCTTCCCCCTCCCCCTGGCCCCCTGGCCCCATCCCCCTTACTTGTGCAAACCTTTGTTGCAAGCTGGCCAGTGCAGCCTGCTCCTTTGCAACCTGCTGCTCCAGCAGCCTCACAGCTGCCGCCGCCTCTGCCTCAGCCACGCCATTCGCCGGCTGGCCCCCCCCCCTGGGGTCGCCCCCCGCCCCCGCGCCTGTCCCTTGGTGTGAGTGTGGGTGTGGGGGGGGCGGGGGCCAGCTGCTGTGGCCTGCTGGCTGCGTGGCGTGTGTGTCCCGCACATAGTCCGCGCTGCTGAACTGGCTGGCCAGCGCTGACGAGGTGCCTGCCAGGTTGTGGTCGTGGCTGCTGTGCTGGTAGTCAGGGGGGGCGGGCAGCCCTGGGTCAGGGAGCTGGCTGCTGGCTGGCTGGCTGGCTGTGGCGTGGCGTTTGGAGGGGTAGGGGGTGCTAGGGTCGCTGTGTGGGTGCTTGCTGGATGAGGACCTGGCTAACAACTCTGACTTGAGCAACACCTGGGCAGAGCATGACATGAGCATGCTGGGAAGAGTGACCAGGAGAGTGACTGGAAGAGTGAGGAGGACGGGGAAGACACTGTGTGATGCATGCACCTATACAACCGGAATGGTTCTGGTATGGCTGCTTTGGCTGACCAGGCGCGGTGAGGTGGCCGGCAGTGACCAGGGTGGTCTTTGTGTGGTGGTTGTGGTGGTTGTGGTGGTTGTGGTGGTTGTGGTGGGTGATGGTGATGCTGGCTGGCATGGCTGGTGGAGGCCTACCCACAGCTGCTGCTGCTGACACCACCACCTGGGCAGTCTGGCCTCATGCAGAGCAAACATGACCAGAAGGAGGCTGGTGATGGTTACAGTGGTGATGGTGGTCCCTGCCACAGCAAGCTGGAGAAGCCCCCCTCATTAATGGCGACTGAGATGTGCGCTTGCATGGGGCGCACTGGCACTGCCTGCCCTGGCACTGCCCTACACCAAGGCAAGGATGCGGCACGCTGCCTGGTCTGGTTGGTGTGGCACTGCTGCAGCGACTCAGCTGCACCTTGAGGCGTTGAGGTGGGGCGCTGACCGCCGCTGCTGCTGCTGTTTCGCTGTCAAATGTGATGTATGCAGAGCCCTTGAATGCATTGGTCTGTTCATCACGTCTAATGCGTATCTTCATTATCCTGCAGCAGCAGAGTGCAGGCTAGATGACTTGCATCCGGCTTGCACTTGCATGCTGCAGCTTCATCTGCCATATGTGCCAGTGAGCTGCCTCTGAGCTTGAAGCATGCACGCACTGGCCATATGCAGCGAACGCCCCCCGAATTCGTTTCTCTTCCCATGACAGCGGGATGGCCTGCGGCGCGATAAAGGCAGCGGTATGGACTCGCGACATTCCGAGACGAGGCGGGAGACACTTATCGTGCGACCTACTGAAACAAGAATGGTCTCTTTTCCCGCATCAGCACCCATCGCAGACGTCTGAGAGTTGCGGTCGTTGCTTTCTTGCAAAAGTATAGCATGCAGCATGCTGGAAACGGGCATGCAGAAAACATCGCATGTGCTTGGCAGGAAAGGTCTCCCAACCATGGGAGATAAAACATCACCTGATGCCGCAAAGCATGATGCGCAGGAACTATGGATATCTTCTCGGCATTGCAAGGGGGTGGAGCTGCCCATCCTAGCATCTCCTTATTGAGCACCAAACCGTCTGATCCATCCTTTTGAAAATGCCAGCTCCAGTGCCACGGCCGCAAACGCAAACAGTAGCATGGACTGACCTGCATGCAACACCCAGCAGTAGCCTGTGGGTGGACATGGGCTGGCAGGTGCAGTGCCAGGGCAACGGGCCAACCACAACCCTGCAGGAGGAGGGCTTGCAGCAAGGACACCCTCACACTCACACATGTCTCATATCCCAGGGCACAAGACAATCCACAATCAGATGCCTACAGACCAATAGCAGCCTTGTGAGAAGCAAGCCAAAGTCACCAGCCAGGCAGCCAAGCCACGATAAGGGTCAGGGATTCAGAGCAGCCGTGCTACAAGGGCCAGCCAGGTGGGGATCAAGCTGGGTTGCGCCCAGTGTCACTGTATGGCCCAGGAACGGTTGACTGAAGCAATAGGGTGGAGTGTCAGCCAGGCAGGGGCGCCCCCAGGAAGGACGCCCCAGCCAGCCTGACTGACACTAACACTGCACTCTCGCTCTGTCCAGTGCTCTGTCCAGTGCAGCCAGACAGGTTGCGCTAGACAGGTGCAGTGTCAGTCAAGTCAAGGTCAACCAGAGCACCTGGAGGCTGCGCTGGAGGGTGGGCTGGTGCAGGCAGGTGTGTGGGCTGGCTGGCGGGCGGGCCCCTGACTCACCTGCGTACACCTGGCCTGCCGCCTGGCACCTGCGTACCTGCAGGCCTGCCCCCGGGCACCTGCGTACACCTGGCCCCTGGCTCACCTGCGTACAGTGCCCCTGGCCCCACTGCCATGCCCACGTCCAGGGGGCCTGCGCTGGAGCTGGCCTGCAGGACGTCTGCAGCGGCTGCGGCGCGCACCAGGCCAAATGCCGCCACCACGCCACCCCTGAGGTGGGAGTTGGTGGAGTCCAGACGCACTGCGTACCTGGGAAGGCAGGCAGGCAAGAGGGCAGGCAAGAGGGTAGGCAAGAGGGCAGGGCGAGCAGGCAAGAGGGTAGGCAAGAGGGCAGGGCAGGGAAGCTAAGTCACCTAACAGCAGGGGCAGAGGGGGTTGCCAGGGACAGCAGGGGCAAGAGGCAAGGGCAGGAACACGTTAAGGTGGAGCAGGGGCACGGAGGCGTGTGAGAGTGAGCAGGGGGAGGAGGGTAGGCAAGCAACAGCCAGACAACAGACAACGGCCAACAGCCAACAGCCAGCAACCAGCCACCGTTCTCGCCCCACCACCCCTACTGCTTGCACCCCCACCACCCCTCATTGTCACTCCCCCTCTCACGTAACCCACCTAGTCTGATGTTCGCATCAGGCATGCGTCTGCATGGGTTCTAGAAACTCAAATACTCCTCACAGCTGCCCTGACCCTGTGACTGCCCACCACCTCCTTTGCTCGGCCTGCCCACCACCTCCCTTGCTCAGCCTGCCCTGCCCTGCCAGGCGCCACGCAGGCCAGCTGCCCTGCTGCCTTCCCCATGACCTCCCCACCTGTAGGTGGGCCCAAACAGGAAGCAGGACACTAGCGATGCCGCCAGGGCCAGGCTGGCGCTCAGGCCCCCCGCCTCCCCTGGCGCCAGCAGGAGCAGCGGCAGGGCCACGGCTGTGCCGCCAGCCATGCAGGCCACCCCGGCCTTCAGGGACTCTACACGCTCCTCATCCTGCAGCGCACTGCAGCGGCCTGTGGGCTGCCCACCGGGGTGGGGTGGGGTGGGGTGGGGTGGGGTGGGGTGGGGTGGGGTGGGGTGGGGTGGGGTGGGGTGGGGTGGGGTGGGGTGGGGTGGGGTGGGGTGGGGTGGGGTGGGGTGGGGTGGGGTGGGGTGGGGTGGGGTGGGGTGGGGTGGGGTGGGGTGGGGTGGGGTGGGGTGGGGTGGGGTGGGGTGCACAAGCACACAAGGACGGCAATCTAAACAGCCCCGGCACCAGGGTGTCAGATGTGTGTTAGGTGCGACAGCCAGAGTGAGGGCAGCCAAGGGCCACGCTGCGCCACCAGGGACGCCAAGTGCAGGCCGCTGGTTGCAAGAGCTGAGGGCCCGACGCCCTGCCCACCATGGCGGCAGACAGAGGGCCTGTGCAACCCAAGGGCGGAAGAGGGTGCGCCTGCTGCCCTAGGTCACACCATGATGGCTGTCTGAGCCTGTACCCAGCCTGCCTCCCTGAACGCTCCCAGCACACCCAGCACACCCCGGCTCAGGGTCACGTGCAGTCAGGCTCTCTACTCTAGTCAGCCTGGGCCCATCTCTCACTCTCTCACACACCCCAGCCACCCACCCCTGCCCCCTGTGGCCTCGCCCTCCTCCTGCCCCTGCCGACCCCGTCGCCCCTCACCCTCACCCTCACCCTCACCTGCCTGCTCTGCTCCTGCAGCTGGACCTGCGCCTCCGCTGCCAGCGCCGCCTCCAGCTGGGCAGCCTGCAGCAGCCGCTCAGCCGCCGCCACCTCGGCCTGCGCCATGACCTCGCTGGCCTTGGCCCGGGTGCGGGCGGTCTGCTGCGCCTCAGACTGCGCAGCGGCTACAGCAGCCTGCACCACCACAACCACCACCATCACCACCACAGGGCTGCGGTTGTGAGCGCACAGGAGAAAGAACAGCCAGCAGAGGCCTGCAAGGGCCTGTAAAACTTATAAGCAGCAAGCCAGCACAGTTAGCTAACACCACCACCATCACAGGGCTGTGTTGTGAGCAAACTGACAGTACACTGACTCCTGCAGGGGCCTGCACCCACGCTACCAGCACCACCACCAGCACACAACCTGCCACAAATCATCAAATGCAGATCAGTACACCAGCACAGTTAGCTATGTTAGCACAGTTAGCTAATGCCTTGTGACGTTGGCACAGTTAGCTAATGCCATGTGACAGCACCGAGAGCCCCGGGTAGCCTGAATGAACAGCTCGGGGCTGGTACAAAGACTATGATACAGTGATAGAATGTGTGATGCCTCCGCAGCATGCCCCAGGCCCTGGCTGCACTGTCACCTTGGCATACTGCTCCTCCAGGTCCTTGGCTGCGGCTTTGGCTGCTTCCACACGGGCTAGGGCTGCCTCATACCGCCTGGCAAGGCCAGGTCAGGGCAGGTCGGGTCAGGCATGGTACAGTATGTTCAGATCAAGCCAGGGCTGGTATGGTCAGGTCTTTTCTTACTTCAACTGCTCAGCAGTGTCAGGGTCAGCCATGATCATGCTTTGGGTCAACGCAGCTATGTCTGCTTGCTCTTTAGAACCCTTTTTGCCTGCAGGGGACAGGGCTGCCAGGGCTGCCATGGCAGCTGGGGACGCGCCTCCCTGAGCAGCCATCAGGATTGTGGTTGCAGCGTTAGGCTACGATGTGGCAGAGCACTAGTGCACACCCGCAGTGAATCCTACCTGCTGAGGTGCGGCCTCATCCACCGTGGCGCGCGCTGAGGTCGTTGTTTTTCGTGAACAGCGGAGGGCAGTCACATCACGGTAGGCAGGCGCTCGCACATTGGGCACCCAAGGTACGCAGCAAGCAGCCCCGCGGGAATGAAGCCTTGAGAAGCGCAGCATCAAGAACGCTGTTTGCCAGACCCGTCGTGACTGCTGCTGCTGCTGGAACTTTAGATACCACTCCACCCCAAATATAGTCTAAGCGTGAAACGTGCGAGAACCCAACATGTGCACCATTGAGGGTTGTGGGTGTACTAGCGGTAGCCCGCGCAAACTACGGAGTATATCCCTTTCCCCAGCAGTACTCACCTACAGTTCTCGCTAATCTGTCCTGCTTGGCTGATCACGGTGTGCTTTGCCCCCACCATGGAATGGCAATGTGCTTGTCATGGTTACATACTAGTTTTTACCTCAGCTCCACCTTTTTAGCTCAGCAGTGAATGGCAAGCAGCCCTGTGAGGTGGAGCTGCACACACTCAGTGCCACAAGACCCGCAGGCTGGAAGCCCCCAGCAGGGCAGGTGGAACAGCGCTTGCTGCGGCCAGCCTGGAGCCAGCAGCTTGACCAGCCAGTGCGGGGCATGATGTGGTGCCCGGTAGTGCCCCCCCGCAAGCCCCCACAGGCCCCACGCAGCAGCCAGGAAGCCACACCGACAGCAGCCTCAGAGCCAGGGCCCAGCACTCCCCAGCCAGCCAAGCGCAGCAAGCGCACCAAGGCTGAGCCAGGGGCAGCTGAGCCCACTAAGGGCAAAGGCAAGGGCAAGACTGCCAAAGCCAAGCCAGCTCCACAGCCAGGCAGGTGGCTGGACAGGGACTGCAATGCAGCGCTCAACATGCAGCGCATTGGGGAGAGCAAGTGGCGGCCGCTGGAGCTGTGCTACTGGCCAGACCAGGGAGCTCTGCCAGCCAAGGGCAAGGAGTACCCTGGCCTGGGCTACAAGCGGCTGCGAGACAAGCCCCCCAAGGCCCAGGAGCAGCAGCAGCAGCCTGCTGAGGCACAGTAGTGTGTGCCCCCCCATCAGCTTACAATCAGTGCATGTTTTGTCATGCCAACTCTACATCATAGCCCTGGGGTCCGGCAATATTGTAGGTGGTAGGCGGCTCATGTGCCATGTGCACTGGGTTTACTCCACACAGCCCAGTAACACTGTTTGAGTCGGATCCAATTAGTGGCTGCTAGTGGCTGATAGTGGCTGCTAGTGGGTACTACTGATCCGGCTCAAATGGAGGCCCTAGTAAGGGACAAGGGGGCTGCAGCCTGTGTTGACCCAAGCATAGTCTTATGCTCTGTCCTGCTCAGCCACTGCAGCAGGCACCTGAGCAGAGTCCTCCAAGGCAGTTGTAGCCATCCTGACGCACTCCTCCCAAAAGTAGCCCCCGTCACGCCACAGTGCCCCTCCACCAGCACGAGCTAGGGAGCTCATGAGGCCAGCAGCTGCTGTGCGCATCTCTGGCGACGAATCCTTTGACCATTGGAAAGGGCAAAACACACACCATTTTGGGCACAAGGTGGCCATGGCTGTAGGCATGCACAGCCACCTTGTGTGTAAGGGCTCAAAGTAGTAGGCTCAAATGGAGGCCCTAGTGAGGGACAAGGGCCCCACCATGGAATGGCAATGTGCTTGTCATGGTTACATACTAGTGTTGATCTACCTCCCAGCATCGTACATAGCTGTCGAGAGCGAGTGCAGGATGCGGCCAGACAGATATGTTCAGATTTGACAAGATGTTTTCCTTGATTTCGGTTGTTATGTTGGTTGTGCTGATAGCTAACTGTACTACGTTATACGGGGCCTGATGTGCTCATTGGTGTAGCCTGAGGGCTGTAGGGTTCAGTAGTTGTTATGTTGATGTTACACAGACCGTTCACGCCCTAGTAGTCACGAGTTTTGAATTACCGACGCAACGGAGCGACAACATTCCGCAACTTTGTCTACGGCCGCGCACCAAAACTGATCCAACCAAAGCGTGCAAAAATGTCAACTCAACTACACCATTTCGTACTGTCCCGCAACTATCCAAGACCACCCTCCCACAGCCAGGGCCAGCATGCTGCTGCAGGTCTACGGCTCAATCAAGGCACTGTACCCCTCCACATGCTAACCTAACCGCCTACCCGGGTCTGCTGGCTGCTGCGTGCATGCATGCAGTGCTGCTGCATGTACAGCTTTTCATGTGTAGCTGTACTGGAAGGCCGCCCTGTAGGAGGGTTGCTTTTCCTGCTCCGTGGGTGCCTGGTAGTAAGGGGCAGTGGGGTAGTACCCCGGCTGCTGCTGCGCCTCCTGCTTCTGACCCCCACCACCCCCAGTCACCAGACCCAGCAGGGCCCCAAACAGGCCCCCCCCCCTTGCGCTGGTGAGAATCCCCTGACGCGTCAGGCGGGGCGGAGGAGGGGTAGGCAGCGCTGGCGGCAGGGTACTTGGGCTGGCCGCCCCCCAGGTTGGCCATGGCCAGGCGGCGGGCGAGCACGTCGTCCTCTGCCTGGCGGGAGTTGCGGGACAGGGCCTGCAAGGGCATGGGGCACAGCAGCTTCTGACCAGGTCCAATTGTGCAGGCAGCTTCTGGGCAGCTTCCCTGAGGGGTACACAGGTTCACCTCCCAGACCAGGGAAGAGCTGCGGAACAATCCACCAGGCAGTCTGGGCAGCTACTATTCAGCTTCTATTCAGGTTCACATCAAACAGCTGAAAAGTTGCAGTTCAGGCGGGATCACTGCAGCTGGCACCTTCTTGGCAGCTTCTAGGCATCTTCCACACGAGTTCATTGCAGCTGGCAGCCCCTCACCCTGGCCAGCTCCTCCCTGTCCATGCGGCGCGAGGCAGCTGCGTCCTCACACTCCTGGCGGCAGCGCCGGGCCACCTCCGCCATGCCCAGGTAGAAGCGCAGGCCCTGGGGGGGTCAGGGGGGGGTCAGGGGGGGCCATGAGGGGGTCAGGGGGGGGTCAGGGTCAGGGAAGGGTTGGGTCAAGGGGGCAGGGGTTGGGGAAGAATTGCCAGCGCCCCTTGTGACCCCAGGCAGGCAATGGCCCCCACCATGGTGTGTGGTGAGGGGGTGGGTGGGGGATCAGGCATGTGTTGTCCCCACCTCTGCGCAGTGCTCCAGCAGGTCCTTGAACACCCCCACCTCCTGCCTCAGGCCCTGGGACGCAGCCTGGCACTGCTGGTGCCAGCCCTGGATGTCAAAGGTCAGGTGGAACAGCTGCGGGGCGGGTGGCCAGCAGCAGCAGCAGCAGCAGCAGCAGCAGCAGCAGCAGCAGCTCCGGGTCAGTAGCAGCACCAGCGGCAGAAGCAGTGGGGGGGTAGGGGGCGGGGGGGAAGAATAGTGCGAGGGGCGTTCTTTTGCCAGCAGCAGGTCGCCAGCAGCAGCAGCAGCAGCAGCAGCAGTAGGAGGAGCAGCGGCAGGTCAGATGAGGGGGAGGGGGTCAGGGAATTGCCTTGCCATCTTATCGCGACACTTTAGGGGGGAAGGGGAAGGGGGGTCAATGAGGGGGTGAGGGGGAGGGGGAGGGGGCAGGCTTCTCACCCTGTTGTTGCGGTCCAGTCGAGTCAGCAGGTCTGCCTGGGTGCTGCTGTTGCGCTCGATGGCAAAGGACAGCGGCTCGTACTTCTTCAGCTCACTGATGTACAGACGGTCCAGGCCCTGACGCCGTGCAGCAGCAGGGGGGGAGGGGGGAGGGGGGCGCAAGGGGGGCAGGGCAGCGGGTCAGCCAGGCGCTAGGAGGCTGGGGGGCGGTACCTACACCCACTGCCACCTCCACTGCCGCCACCCCTCTTCCTAGGCCCCTGGCCCCCTCCCCCTGATCCCCTGGCCCCTCCCCCCCCCGGCCCTCCCCCCCCTGGCCCCTTGTGTGCTACGAGGGTGGGGGGGGGCACCCACACCCACACCTACACCCTACTCCCCCCCCCCCCCTCCCCCCCTTACCTGTGGGCTTGTGGCCAGGAGGTGCGGCAGGATGTTGTCGCGGTCCTTGAGCGCCTGCAGGACGCCTGCAGCTCAGCCCGCTCCCTCTCAAGCCCCTGCGCCACACACACACCACACAGGGCAGCCAGCAGGGGGGGTGGGGGGGGGCAGCCAGCAGGGGGGGTGGGGGGGGCGGCAGCCAGCAGGGGGGGGGGGCGGCAGCCAGCAGGGGGGGGGGAGGGGGGGGGTGCAGCCACACAGCCCCTCACCTAGGCCACATCTCCCAGGGGCGCCGGTGGGGGAGGGGGGGGGTGGGGTCAGGGGTGGTGGGGCGCCTTAGGTCACTGCTGACATGAGGGGCGGCGGGTGTGAGGGGCAGTGCTGAGGCAGGTGCAGGGGGACAGGCTGGAAGACCCCTCCCTGCCCCTCCGTCTGCCCCCCCTACCCCCCTCTTGGCCCCCCCTGCCCCCCCCTGCCCCCTGTGAGTCACCTGCAGGTTGTCCAGGTCCCTGCGCAGACTGGCCGCCACCTGGCCTGGCTCCTCAGGCCCCACTGCATGCCGGGGGGGCTGCAGGGCAGGGGAGGGGGCACGCAGTGGGGCAGGGCAAGGGGGGGCAGGGCAGGCAGGGGGGGGGGCAGGCAGGGGGGGGCAAGGGCAGCCAGTGGGCAGGGCAGAGCAGGCCCAGGGGGGAGGGGGGGGGGTGTCGGGTCAGGGCATGGAGCTCTAGGATAGGGCGATGCAGAGGTTGAGTGTGCGTGTGTCTTGCCTGCAGTCGCGGCATGCTCATGGCCGCTGTGTCGATGTCCAGGCGCCTGAAGGCCAGCTCGTGGTCAGCCAGGCGCTGCAGCACCCCGCGGTCACTGTCACCAGCCTGGGCCATGGACCGCCTGCAGGTCAGGGGGGGGGGGGGGGCGGGGGGGGCGGGGGGTAGGGCCGAGGGTAAGGGAAACGGGGGTGGAGGGGGTGAGGGAGGAGGGTGGAGGTAAATGGGGGGGGGATGGGTTTGGGGGGAAAGGGAGGGGGGAGTATAGTCCAGGGGGGGGGGAAGAGGGAAGGGGAGGGAAGGAGAGTGGGGGGGAGAAAGGAAAGGGGAGGGGCAGAGGCAAGGGAGGGAGGGGGGGGGGGGGGGGCCACCATCCGCCTACTTTAGCTGCATGAGGTGCTCCTTGGCAGCGGGGGGTGCGGGGGGCATGCGCCAGGCCTCACCAAACTTGGTGCGCTTCTGCACAACACACCCCAACACCATCACTGCTGTCACCACCACCACCACCTTCCCACCACCTTCCCACCACCTTCCCACCACCTTCCCACCACCTTCCCACCACCTTCCTGTCCACACCAGACCAGCAGCACCCGAGGCCTGGACCAGAACATGACCACCACCCTGCCATTTACCTCCCCCCCCTCCCCCCCCCCTTCCCCCCCTCCCCCTCACATCCACGTCCTCCTGTGCGTCCCTGTCCAGCGCGTCCAGGGCGGCAGCCAGCTCTCGATCCACCTCCATCCTCACGTCACTGATCTCACTCAAAATCTGCACTCACACCCCCACACTCACACCAGCATCACCTGGACTGCCACCCCACCCCACCAGCACAAGGACCAGACAGCAGCAGGTAGGGCAGGTCAGGCACCCCCCCCCTGCACCCCTCCCCTCCTCCTCACAGCCAGGTGGGCTCCCCTACAGCCTGTCATCCACCCTCCCCCCCCGCCACAGGTCACCCCTGCCACCCCCCCAGGCACCCCCCCAGCACTGCCTTACCCACCCTATCGCAACAGCTTGGCTGGACCCATCCCCCCTGAACCCCCCCCCCCCTGCATGTCGCCCTCACCCACTGGGCCCCCCCCCCTGCATGCCACCCTCACCCCCTTCAGGTAGGACACCCCCCCCGTGCTCTGGATGTCGTACAGCTCCGCCAGCAGCGTGTCGGGCAGGCAGGCGGCCGGGTAGTTGCTGCAGCTGCGGGGGTCAAGCGCCTCGAGCGTCTCGGGCAGCTCCAGGTCCTGAGGGGGGCAGGGGGGTGGGGGGGAGGGGGAGAGGGGGATGGGGGGGCGGGGGGGGGGAGGGGGGTCAGGGGGGGGGGGAGGGGGGTCAGGGGGGGGAGGGGGGGAGGGGGGGGAGGGGGGTCAGGGGGGGGGAGGGGGGTCAGGGGGGGAGGGGGCTAGGGAAGGTTTCAAGGGGGGGTGGGCAGGGGCAGGGGGAGGGGGTGGAGTGGCCAGGGGGGCGTGATGGGGACACCCAACAAGCCCATCCGAGCTTGTCACTGGTCCCTCTCCTACCCTCCCCCCCCCCTGCCTATTCGTCCAGCCTATCTGGCCCCTCCCCTTACCCCCCCCCTTACCCTGAGCTTGCTGCTGGCGCTGTCGCTGGCTTTGGCCATCTTGTCCATCAGGCTCTGCACCACATCCTCCACCATGGCGGTGTAGCGCGCCAGCGCCCTGGAACTGCCGGTCAGGCGGGGGGGAGGCACACGGGGGGGCAGGGGGGGGGGGGCAGGGGGGTCAGGCAGGGGGGGGGGGGCGGCAGGGAACTGGGCAGTCAGGGAGGGTTAGGGGGGGGGCAGGGAAGGAAAAAGGGTGCAGTGTACGGGGAATAGTCACACCCAGGTCACACCCAGGTCACACCCAGGTCACACCTGGCCTCCGGCACCAGGCGGCTGAAAGGCAGCCTGCTTTCAGGAACGAAGTCGGACGCCAGGGCGTTGGGCTTGTTGACCTGCACCAGGCTGGCGGCCTGGGGGGGGCAGGGCCAGGGGGGGCAGCAGCAGGGGGGTGGGGTGGGGTGCGGGGAAGGGGGAGGGGGGGAGGGGGGGAAGGGGGGAGGGGGGCCAGAGGGGGGCATGCAAAGAATGAGCAGCACCCTAGCCCAGCATACTGGCACCTGCTGACCCCCCCTAGCCCAGGTCCTGCTATGCCCCCCCCCCTGGGCTGCCTGACGTCCAAAAGGTGACCAGGCAGCGAGTCACACTAGTCCTGGACATTCAAAATTTGCCACCTGCACACAGCATTCCCTACCCCCCCCCTCCTGCCCCCCCCCGGCCCCCCCCTCCACCCTGGGGCCTGCCCCCCCCCCCCCCCGCCCCCCCCTACCTCCACGCTGATGCCCGCGTCCTTGAAGGCCGGCACGCGCTGCAGGTACAGCGTGTTGTTGTCCTGCGGCCAGACCAGGGGGTGAAAGGAGTTTAGGGGGGGGGGGCGGGCAACCCGACGGCATGCAGTACGTGGGGGGGGCAGGGCAGGGGGGGGGGGAAGATGGTGTAGAGGGCGCCTGTCACCATCCAGCATAGCACACAAGCGTCAGCAGCCGCCCCCCCCCCCCCGGGTTCATGGTTTAGGTGCCCCTTGACCAGCCCCCCGCACCTCCTCCACCTTCCCAGCCTTGCCCCTTGGCCAGCCAGCCCCCTGCCCCCCCTGCCCCCCCTGCCCCATTGTCCAGCCCCCCTGCCCCCCTGCCCCCCTGCCCCCCTGCCCCCTGCCTCCTGCCACTCAGCCTCAACCTCGGGGGGGGGGCAGGGTGAGGGGAGGGGAAGGAGTGAGGATAGGGGGGGGCGGTGGGTCAATCTAAAAGCAGGGGGGGGGGGGCAGGGCAGAGCAAGATGGTTAAGTACGCCTTAGCCCCCCGCCCCCAGTGCAGCACCCAGTAAGGGTTGGGCTCAACTGACCACTGCCAACAAGTGAGATTAGCAGGTTAGCACCCCACCCCCCACCCCCACCCCCCCACCCCACCCCCCACCGCCCGTAGGCCTGACCGCTTGCCCCCCCCTCCTCTTGCCCCTCTGCCCCTCACCTTCTCAGCCTTCACCAGCGCCTGCGTGATGGCCTCCTGCACGCGCTGCACACTGTCCACCACATCGCTGGACTCGCCACGCGCAAGCTGCAACCACCACCACCACCACCACCACCACCACACCCTGACCACCCTGACCACCATACCCGCAGGGGCAGCGGAGGGCCAGCAGCAGCAGCAGCAGCCTGAAGTGCCCCCCCCAGCGCACAGGGGGCCCTCGGTCAGGTGCCAGGCCCCCCCACCCCCCCCCCACCCCCCCCCACCCCCCCCCTGGCACCTTCTTGGCCGCCTGCAGCCTCTGGAAGGCCTCACGCAGCACCGCCACCTCCACGTTCACCTTCTCCTCAGAGGCCAGGCCGCGTGACACCTGGGTCAGGGGGGCAGGGGGGCAGGGGGGAGGTGGCAGTGGCAGCACGCAGGGCAGGGGGGCAGGCAGGCAGGGGGGGGTTGGCTGGCCTCTCTAGTCATCCACTCCCCTGGGGGGGCGCGGCAAGGGGCCAGGGGGGCAAGAGGGAAGGGGGAGACTCCCCCCTCCCCCTTCCAAGGGGCAAGGGGTGCTTAGACTCCCCTGGGGGGTAGGGAGGGCTGGGATGGGCGAGGGTTGGGTTGGGCGAGGGTTGGGTGCAGAGGGGGGCGGGGGGGGGCACAGGGGGGCAAGGGCTCAGGTGGAGGGCAGGCGGGGTGGCAGGCAGGCGGCCAAGCAGGCAGGACTGAAGCCCGCCCCCGCCCTTGCCTCTGCACGCCCCCCGCCTGGACCAGCTGCACCTGGACCAGGGAGGAGGGGACCCTCCCCCACCTCCTCTCCCCCTGCCCCCCCCCCCTGCCCCTGCCCCCCCCCCCTGCCCCTGCCCCCCCCCCCCCCCTGCCCCTGCCCCCCCCCCGCCCCTGCCCCCCCCCCTGCCCTGCACCCCCCTCTGCCCCTGCCCCTGCCCACCTGGACCAGCATCTCCACATCGTAGATGACAGCCTTGAGTGTGTTGTGTGCGGCCCCACTGGCGGTCAAACACGGCGGACAGGGGGGCGGAGGCAAAGGCGCGCGCCACCTCCTCGTACATCACCTGCAAGGGGGGGCAGCAGGGCAGGCAGGGCAGCAGGGCAGGCAGGGCAGGTGGCCCCACTGGCATAGCACCTGGCAGCAGCAGCCGCTGCTCAGCTGGTCGGTCTGCATGATAGCACCAAGGCCGCTCCATCCAAAGGCAGAGGAGGCCCGAAGCACTGGGTTTCGGCTCAACCCACCAGACTAGCTTTGTATGTCGTGCAGAGGGGGTCGAACCCGTGACCTCCCACTCGCCGCAAAAGCACCCCGGTACCAACTGAGCCACTGACCCCAGGATGTTCACAGCGTCAACATGTTGACGTCACAAGGCAAGAGTATGCGCCGAGACCCAGCTGCTGGGTGTGGCTGTGCTGTTGTTGAATGGCCTGGGCAGCCTGCCTGATGGGCTGCATGAACAGCAAGGCACTTGTGTCTCAGCAAAGCAGGCGTGAGGCAGGCAGCAAGTGGGTAGGCAGGCAGCAGGCAGGCGGGTAGGCAGGCAGGCAGTCAGGCCCCACCTGGGTCTGCTTTGCCACCCTGGCCAGCAGCGCCGGGGACTTGTTGTCCATGCGGGCGTTGTGGTACATGCACTCCTGGGCCTGCAGGGGGGAGGCAGGGGGAGGCAGGGGGGAGGCGGGGGGCAGGGGTGAAGGTTAGGGGCAGGGGCAAGGGGGAGCCACACCTGGCCTGCCCCATCACAGGCAAGGGGGAGCTGCACCCACAGCACAGCCCCGGCATTGCCACACATACCACCTCACCCAGCTGTCAACCCCCCTGCCCGCACCCCCCTCCCCCCCCCTGCCTGCTGCCCCCCCCCTCCTCCCCCCTGCCCCCCGCCCTGCCCCCCTCCCCACCTGCGTCAGCATCAGCTTCTCCATCACACTGAGCGCCTCCGGGGTGAGGTCAGCAGGGCGGGGCAAGTCCACCTTGCTGGCCTCCTCCTCCCGCAACACCACAAACACACCCGCAGCCTCCTGCAGCGCCAGGGGCCCGGGGGGAGGAGGAGGCAGGGTCGGGGGGGGGCAGCGGGGAAGGGGAGCGAGGCAGGGCCAGGGGGGGCCAGTGGGGGCATAGGGCGGGGTGGGGACAGGGGGCAGGGCGGGGGACAGAACTGGTGGGAGTGAGAGAAGAGGGCTGACAGCAGTGTGGGAGAGAGAAGAGATGGATGTTAGTCGGTAGCAGGCTGCCTAAACTTTGCTTTCCCCCCCACACATTGGGTGACAGAGGGCAGGCAAGGGTGTAGGGGTACAAAGGGTCGGGCGGGGGCAGGGATGAAGGGGCACGGAGTGGGAGGAAGACGATCAGGGGAAATTGGTTGGAAGCGGAACAAGCAGTGACGCAATCCTGCCTGCTGACCTGGAACAGTTTGGCTGCGCGGACCAGGCCATCAATGCTGGTGCGGTCGCTGGCCAGCGCGTCCTGGGCAATGGCCGCGGCGAGGTTGAAAAGCACGCCCGCCTTCTCAAAGTGGATGTTGGCCTGCGTTGTCTTCTTCGCGGGCCGAAAAGCTTCGTACCACGTAAATGACACTGCGACTTGACCCCTTTCCCTGCTGATGGGGATGCGCGTCTCGATGAAGCAAGACACTGAAAATATCTGCGTGCGGGGCGCAGCACTACTAAGATGAGCGGCACAGCACAGTGCAAACGCGAGAAGGTGACGGGAGACTGTGATGGTTAGATTGAGAGGCTTGCCCGCTCACTTTGTCAGGCTGTCGCGCATGCCTTGCGCTCCCTCGTTGCTGTGCGCCTGTGCCACCTCATTGCGCAAGCGCTGGATTGTCAGCAAGTCCGCTTCTGCGTTTCCTGCGTCCGAGGCCGAATATGTAGCCCTGATGTAGGCAGTCAGGGGCCCCCTCAGGTCGATGTTTTCCGTCCTCTTGAAGTGCGTCGCGAGCTGCTTGCTGAATACGGTCGGCATCGCGCACGATTGCACGCGGAGACAGCAGATGCCAGTGAGACAAAAAGGTTTCGGTGAAGGCTAAATTGGACGCTTGGCCAAGTAGGGCGCGTGGCTCATCGTCTCACTCTTGTGCATGGCATTGTCATGCCGGGCCACGGCGGGTTTCTCGCTGCGCCGCTGCCCCAGGCACCAAATCTCATCAATGACAGCCATTCCTTTGGCACCCTCATTTATACAGTGCTCATCGTTTCTGCACTGTCATTCTTGCTTTTAGGCATCAGAACCCCTACACTCACCCAGGGCCTGGGTGAGTGTAGAACACAGGGCCTGGGTGAGTGTAGGGTTAGGTGTAGAACACAGGGCCTGGGCCAGGGCCTGTGTTCTCCGCCCTGCGCAATAGATGGTATCACTGTACTCAGGTATCACTGTACTCCACACACGTACCTCACCTTGCCGCATAGAAGCACGGATATGTGTGGATGTGCTGGGGGTAGGGCCCCAGACCCTGACCCTGACCCTGACCCTGACCCTGACCCTGACCCTGACCCTGACCCTGACCCTGACCCTGACCCTGACCCTGACCCTGACCCTGACCCTGACCCTGACCCTGACCCTGACCCTGACCCTGACCCTGACCCTGACCCTGACCCTGACCCTGACCCTGACCCTGACCCTGACCCTGACCCTGACCCTGACCCTGACCCTGACCCTGACCCTGACCCTGACCCTGACCCTGACCCTGACCCTGACCCTGACCCTGACCCTGACCCTGACCCTGACCTGACCCTGACCCTGACCCTGACCCTGACCCTGACCCTGACCCTGACCCTGACCCTGACCCTGACCCTGACCCTGACCCTGACCCTGACCCTGACCCTGACCCTGACCCTGACCCTGACCCTGACCCTGACCCTGACCCTGACCCTGACCCTGACCCTGACCCTGACCCTGACCCTGACCCTGACCCTGACCCTGACCCTGACCCTGACCCTGTGTCCTGGCTCAATGGGATGAGATGGATGAAGGGTGTGTGGTAATTCAATGTGAGTTGTGTGAGCTTTGTCTGTGTCCTGGGTCTGGCTCCATTGCGCCAGGGCTGCACGGAGAGAATTTGATCGAGTTGCATGACATTGATAGCGCGGCACAGCCTCCAGAGGCTGACAGGGGTGCGTCTGAGACACTGTGCTGCTGTCAGGCATGTACCGCTCACTATTGCAGCTCTGCCATACAACTACCTGTATGGCAGTAGATACATCTGGTGTGTGCGACTACAATGCACATGCACCCGAGGTCTCTCACCTGAAGGACTCTGCTTGGCCTGCCACCACGTTGGTGCGGGCAGAGCTGACCCGGCTGGTCCTGAACTCATGCACCAGCACCACACGCCCGGGGAACTGCTTGCACGCCTCCCGTAGCATCTGCTTGACAGGCACACCCTTGCTGCCAATGCTGCCAATGCCACTGTGGCCTGCTGCCCCATAGGCCAGGGCCAGGGGGCGACCTATGGCAGCCTCGCTATTGCAGCCGCCCAAGAATCGGAGGGTTGTGTGTCACACCGCGGTCACACTGGTGCAGTCACGCTCCGACGCACAGCCATGTAGCGACACTGCAACACAGTTGTAGAGCACACGCAGACGGTCAAGAGCATTACTTCAGCGCTAACTTTCACGTCACAGCAGACTTACGGAGAACACCAGTTGCGTCACAGCAACGACATGGACGGACCATCTCTGGAAGACATCGGCGCAGCCCGGCGGCACGTTCAGATCGGCAAGGAGCAGCTGCTGCAGCGTTTAACCGGTGAGTGTTGTTGAAGCCTCGGCACACGTCAGCCCGCTCACGGGCTTGCTTAAATGTAGTAGCAACTACGAGGGGAGGTAGAGGCGGAGAGCGATGCTGGCGAGGTTTGCGTGGCACCGGCACATTTGCACCGTTTGTTGACCTCGCAGCAGCATCGTGCACTCGCAGGTGGCAACAAAGAAGAGTCAGCCACGCATGGCGGCAGCGGCGAGAACCCCGTCCAGCACGGACTAGCCGCGGCGGCAGGTCTGGCCCACTCGCTGCAGGCCAAGGTGAGCGTCACGCCTGACTGGGGTACTCAGCCTAGGCCTCACAGCCGTGGCCCGCGTGCCAGGTGCCTGCCTAAGAGCTGCAGGACAGGCGACACTGCGTGAGGCCCCTTGTGTCTCAGTCAGGGCCGCCCTCCTAGGTGGCGCTGACTGTGCTGTCGCCCACAGGCCTAGCGCTGCTGCAGTGTGCACTCTGCCGCCTGCCACGTGCCTGGCTGGCTGGGCCCCCCCCTGCCTGCCTGACCTGCCCTGCCTGGTCTGCTTGGCTGTGTAGGTGAAGGAGGCCACCCATGGCCACATGGCCGCCCCCACCCCCCTGCCAGGGGCAACAGAGCAGCAGCTGACCCCCCCTGGCAACAACCCGAACGTCACAGAGGGTGAGACAGGGACGGGCGGAGAGGGGGGCTTGCTGCGGTGGGCTAACAGGGGGGCCTCGCGCTTGGGTGAGGCGGTGTGTTGTGGCTGGCGTCACCTGAGCAGTCTGATCAGCCTCCTGACCCTGCTGCTGCTGCTGCTGCTGTCACCGTTGCCCCATGGCTGCAGAGCCTGGCAGCCTGGCTGCCCATGACGTGCGCGCCCACAGCCCCATGGAGCTGCCTTCCCACCCCTCCCTCCTCCCCCCCGCCACTGCCACCAGCCTCACCCTCCCCTCCACCCCTCCCGCATCCCGCCTGCCGCCTGCCAACGACCCCTTTGCCGCCCCCCTGGCTGCCCTGGACAATGCCAGCGGCCTGATGGCGGAGGCGGTGCTGGCGGCAGGACCGGGGGAGGCGCCCCCCCACCGCTGCCCCAGCGGGGTCATCGTGTGCAGCGCCTTCCCGGGCGCCTCACCCAGTGGCGCTGCAGGTGAGGGGGGGAGGGGGAGGGGGAGGGGAGGTGCAGGGGGGCAGGGGGGCAGGGGCGGAGGGGGGTTAAAAGGGTAGAGTGGGAGCTGAGGTGGTCAGGGGTAGTGGGGAGGAGGGGGAGGGGGTGGCGAGCGGGGAGGAGGGGGAGGGGGTGGTGAGGGGGGAAGGGATGTGGCTGCTGTGATGAGGGGGTGGGGGAAAGGGGCAAGGCGGGAAGGGGGGGAGGGGGAGGAACAGTAAGCGTCCTGGGTTTGGTGGGGGTGGACATGGTTGCCCTGATCTGTTCCTTGGCTGCCACTGAATGAGGAGGTGGACTCCCTGCCCCTCACCCCCCACCTAGCGCCCCCCTGCCTGCCCCCCCTGCCCCCGCAGGCCTGGCCCGCACAGCCACCCCTGCCATGCCGGACATGCTGCCTGGCGGCTGCGGTGGGGGGGCCCGGGGCCGCGGCTCTGCCCCCTCCCCCCACGGCCACAGCACCCTGCTGCTGCACAGCACAGGGGGGGGACAGGCAGGAGCCGGCCTACCCCCTATGGGCTCGCCCTCAATGCTCATCTTCTCACCCTCCAGCAGCGGCCAGAACGGCATGAGTGAGTGGTGGTGGCATGGGCCTTGCCTTGCCATGCCATTCCTGCAGCTGGCTGAAGTGCTGCAGATCCCCTTTTGGGCTGCTGCCACTGGAAACAAAGTGCCAGTTGCTCGGTTGCTAAGCTGGCAACCTGCTTAAGTGCCCACGTATGGTTTGCCATCCACATGGGATGTCTGCCTCGTCCCCTGTGCAGGCCACCCAGGTCCCCCACCGTGTGCAGGCTGCCTGCACCTGCTGCTGGACAGAGAGCCCTGCTGCCCCCTGCTGCCCTGAAGAGGAGTTGACCAGGCTGACCCCCCTCACACCTTTCATACCCCTCACACCTCACACCACTCTCTCGGCACCTTTGCTGCAGGAGGTGACACCAGTGGTGTGATGCACAGCACTCACACTTTGGTGGGGCGCCTGCTGGGCGGCTTCTGCGCAGCTGCGGGGGGCCTGCCGGCCGTGACTGAGGAGGGGACCCAGCCCATTAGGTGAGGGGGAGGGGGCGGCTGTGAGTGAGGTGTGGGGGGTCAGGAGCTGACGTGGCTGTTGATGTGCTGGCGGGAGGGTGAGGTGGCTTGCGGCAGGGCAAGGAGTGAGGGGAGGGGTGGGGAGGGGACAAAAATCAAGGCATGGCACGGTGCATGGATGTAGTGCAGCTGCCGCCGCTGCTGGCCAGGTTTGTAGGGCGGATGGGGCTGGGGGGTGGGAGCGAGTGAGGGTGAGGGGCTGGTGAGGGGGGAGGAAGGGATGGGTGAGGTGTGAGGTGTGAGGTGAAGTTACCATCAGCTAGGTGGTGATGGGTGGTGCTGCTCACCCGCTGCTGTCGTGTGCATGGTGCATGCAGGAACATCGCAGCTGGCGGGGAGGTGCGCGCTGCTGCCCAGCCCTTCCTGAGTCACTTTGATCAAGATGTGGCGGGTGAGTGGGGGTGGACAGCTGCCAACGAGCTCTGCGCATTGATGTGGCTGAACGTGGGCAGTAGGGCTGTAGGGCAGTAGGGCAGTAGGCCCAGCAGCCAGTACCCTAGGGGTTAGGATGGCAGGGTAAAGCTTAAGTTACAAGCTTACAAGTCCAAATACTTAAAATCCGGCTTCATTCTGCGGATGTGAGGAATGTGATGTGGTCAAGTAGCTATGCTGTGATAGAGCCGGGCTGCCAGCAGAGCAGTCGTGGGCAATGCAGGCCACCACACCCATCCATGCTGTGCCCCTGCCTGCCCCTGCCTGCGTGCAGACAAGCCTGGCAGCTCCCCCTCCTGGACGGACCGCCTGCTGGCAGCAGTGATGCCCACGGCCAGGGCTGTTGGTGCAGCTGCAGGTAAGGGGCACCCTCCCCATGCTCCACCACCCCTGAGCCTGGGAACTTTCCCTGGCCAGGCCATCTCAGCATGGGATCACGCATGGGTGTAGTTTTGGGGGGGTGCATGGGGCATGCATGGGTGCATGGAGCATGGAGCTAGCTTTATACATGTACATGTGTTCTGCGTTCCTCTTTTCTTGTGTGCCAACTACATGTGCAGAACATGCGACAGCGGGAGCATCCACCATGCAACCTCATGCAGCCATACATGCATTCCAATACCCTCCACTACTCCTCGCCCCTCCCCTGACCTCCCCTCCCCCCTGCTGCTGCAGGCACGCCTACAGGGACTGATGGTAGTCAGAAGACCCCCACCATGGACTTTGGCGACAACACGTCCGGCAGGCCGGGCATGAAGGAGGGGGCAGGCAGTGCAGACGTGCACAACATGCATGGACCAGGAGGGGCGGCTGCACCCGTGGTGGGTGCCCGGCTACTGCTGCCCACCGGGCCTGGGGTGGCTTGCTCTGTTCTGAGAGTCTGAAGGTCATCCCTGTAGACTGGAACGAAGGTTGGGTGGGATCAGGCCAGTGCAAACAGCGGTGTCAGTTGGCCGCTTCGTGGCTACAGCATACTCCTCCCTGTTGGGAGGGTTGCCCTGCCCTGCCCTGACTTGGTCTGCCCTGCCCTGACTTGGTCTGCCCTGCCCTGCCTTGGTCTGGCATGGCAGTGCTGCAATGCATGGCAGTGCTGAATGCAGGCTGGCTGTGGCCTGTGTTGTGTTGCAGGCGCACCCCAAGCGCGCCCACACCAAGGACGAGGAGCCGCTGGGCAAGGACTCCACGCCTGAGCGTTACCTGGTCAACCAGCTGCGTAGCACTGTGCTGGGTCAGTGGGGGGGGGGCATGAGGGTGGTTGAGGGTAGGGAGGGAGGGGTCAGTTGTGGGATAGGCAGTTGTGGGGCTGTTGAGGCTGTTGTGGTGGAGGACAACCAGGACTCTTCAATGCACTCCTCTGCAGTGGCGGCAGTGGCTGATGCTGCCTTTATGGCTGCTGCCATTGACCTTACTATTGCTCCTGCTGCTGCTGCTTATACAAGTTCTGCTGCTGCTGCTGCTGCTGCTGCTGCTGCTGCTGCTGCTTATACAAGTTCTGTTGTTCCGCCTTTATAGCTGCTGCCTTTGCCCCTGCTGCTGGTGCTGGTGCTGAGGTAAGTGCTGTTGGAGGTGTGGGTGCAGCTGACGCGCAGCGGGTGCTGTTACTGCTGCAGGAGGGCCTGAGGCTGCCGGCATCAAGCGCAGCGGAGTGGATGCGCCTGGGGGCTATGAGGCCGCCTATGGGGACCTAGGCCACGCTGCAGCTGAGAAGACACAGGTCAGCAGGGCCAGGGGGGAGTTAGCAGGGCTAGGAGGAAGGGAGGTGGCAGGTCTATGCTAAAGCTGAAGGGAAGCTAAAGCTAAAGGGATTGAACCCTGGCGCTGCACCTTGCCTGGTCGCCAACTGTGCCTGACCACCTTGATGGTGTGTGAGGTTGCCTTAGGGTTGCCCAGCCTGCCAGCCTGCCTACACTGGTTGCCTCTGTGGCTGCAGCTGGGGTGTGTGGGGCGTAGGGTTAGCTCAAACTTCACCCTCACTGTCACTGTGGTGGGCCTCAGGGGTGTGACCTCAGCCGTTCCCCCTGCTCCTGAATGGTCTGATGTGACCATCCCTGCATGGTCGATATTCCTGAACCCAGACCCTGGATGATCAGTTATGTCCTGCCAGCCTTGCCTTTCCCTACTTGGCGTGCACCTCACCTCGCGACGCATGGCTTAATTCCAATAACCTTCTAATTTTAAAGTATCACTTACCTCTATTAATCAATATGCTCTGTTGTGTTTGGCCCTCACCCTTAGCCCTGGCTGCTGCTGCTGCTGCTGTTGTGCAGGCTGCTGTGGAGGGGCTGCCTGACACCCTGACCCGGGTGGGGGAGAGCGTGGGGGGCGTGGTAGAGCATGTGGCGGGGGTGGTCAGTGGCGCTGTGGCTGACCTGCCAAGCCATGCCACAGGTAAGGGGGGAGGGAGGGAGGGGGGAGGTGGAGAGAGGGGGGTGGGAAGGGGTGAGGGGTGGGGAGGGGTAGATTTGCTGATCATGGGAGGGTTGTGTCCAGGGTGAGACTCGATGCTGTGAGGTGTGTGGTGTTAGCAACTGGGGCCGTGAATGAGGGAGGTAAGGCAGGTTTGGTGGTACATGAGCAAAGAAAGAAGGAGAGGGTTGCTGCTGCTGCTGCTGCTGCCCCTGTTGCTGCTGCTGCTGCTGCTGCCGCCCCATCATGTGGTGTTGGTGATGTGGCTGCAGGGCATGAGAGTGTGGGCGCCACCAGCGCTGTCGACACCCGGGCAGGCACTGAGATGAGTGACGTGCGCCAGGCGCGGCTGGACAACTGGGTCCAGGTGAGGGACTGTGCCTGTGCCTGTGGCAATTGCTGTGGAGGTCAAACAGCACATGGTGTGACCAAAAAGGTCACATGGTGTGATGGGTGGTGGTGGGTGGCTGTGTTGGAAGGTTGGTATTGTGTGTGAGTGAGGTGTGATGTGGTGGGTGTGTGGTGTGAGATGCAGGAGCCTGAACCGGCCCGCAAGCGCGACACCCTGGTGGACAAGCTGCTCTACCCCTTCAGCAAGGACGCGGGCGACCCCAGCAATGCGCAGCGCCTTGCTGAGTCCTACTTTGACTACGTGGAGGAGAAGGCTGAGCAAGCCAAAGTGAGGGGTGGGAAGGGGCAGGGAGGAAGGGAGGTAGGGGGGAGGTAGGGAACGGGTGAGGGGTGGGCAGGGATAGGGACGGAGGGGGGAGGGATGGAAGTTGGTGCAAGGGAGGGTGAGGGAAGAAAAGGTGGGAGGAAGGAAAGTTGGGGTCGAGTAAGGGTGTGGGAGGGAGGAGGAGATGTTTGACATTGCCTTCACACTTTCAGGTCGCACAAAGCTGCTGTTGCCCCTGTGCCTATGCAGGCGACTGCCCCCCACCCCCATGATGCTGCCCCCAGCAGCAGCAGCAGTGAGGCTGCCCCCGGCCAGCTGTCCGCCTCGGAGCGGGCCTACCTGGCAGCTGACCCCGCCTCTGTAGAGGGTGACCACGCCCAGCCAGGCCACGGTGACAAGGCTGGTCTAGGTGGCCTGCTCTCCTCTGCCATGCACGCTGCCAAGGACCTGGGTCGTCAGATTGCCCACTCTGGCCAACACGCTGCTGATGTCGCGGGTGACAAGGCGGGGCAGGCTGCTGACGCGGCCCGGGAGGCAGTGGGGCAGGCGGGTGATAAGGTGAAGCAGGCGGGGGATGAGGTGGCACAGCGCACGACCAAGGCGGTGGAGGATACACGAGGGGCGGTGGAGGATGTGACCAACAAGGGTGAGGCATGGTAGTGAGGGGTGGGGTGGGGTGGGGTGGGGAGGGGCATGGAGGTTTGTTATGAGGATGATTGATATGCCTCTGTGTGGGGGAGGGGCATCCATATTGGGGTCCCGCATGGGGTGGTATGGCTTTGCTGCGGTTGTTGGGTGGGTGGGTATGGGCAAATGTACACCTTGATGCGTCCCCCACGGCCGGGTTGGGAATAGAGCCTGGGGTTTCCAGGTAGGGAGGTGTGTGACTCGGCTGTTCCCTGGCCTAGAGTGACCTCACTCCTTCCCTAGTCTCTGCTGAACCTGTTGCAAGCTTGCCCCTTTGTTGCCTTCATCACCATCACCCCCTGCCCATGCCCGTGCATCCCTCCGTTCCATGAACATCCACACCCACCTCCCTTGGTTGCGCGCCTGCACCTACAGACACGCACCGGCCCACTGGCCAGCCCCGTACTGAGGCCGAGGCCCAGAGCTCCATGCAGAACAGGATTGACACTGCCGCCGACACTGTCTCCGGCACCATGCGCGTGGCCGGCAAGGTCGTCAGCGATGCCGTCACCCAGGCCTCGACCGACCCTGACGCTCCGCCCCCACGCACGGAGGCAGAAGCCCAGACGTCAGTGAAGAATGCTGCGGACAATACTGTGGACACTTTGAGTGGCACGCTGGATGTGGCTGCGAAGGTGGTGGGCGATGTGGTCAGCAGCGGCGTGGACGCGGTGGCAGAGCCGGTCAATCACGCTGCTCGTGATGTGAAGGATGTTGCGAACTCAACTGGCGAGCGCGTTCACGATGAATTCAACAAGGCAGATGCGCGCGTGAAGGAGCAGCTAGAACGCGAGCATGCCAGCGAGCAGCAGGGTGGGGTTGTGCCTCGTCGGGGGGGTCTGCTGAATGCCCTGCTGGGCCGTGGCCAGGACGCGGCAGATCGCGTCACGGACTCCTCCCGTGACGCTGCTGACCGCATGTCGCATGCGGCCGGCAGCACAGCAGATGCAGGCCGCGAAGCAGGCGACCGCGCCAGGGATGCGGCCCATGACGCCGGCGACCATGCGCGTGCAGCCGTGGACAGCACGGGGGCGGCGCTGCAGGAGGGTGGTCGCAGCCTGGCGCAGGGCATCCAAGATGCGGCTGGCAGGGTTCGGGATGCAGTGGTGGGAGAGCCACGGGAGGGGGGTCGGCGGGATGAGCGAAGCGCTGGGCAGCAAGTTGGGGACGCTGCACGGGATGTAGCAGATCGCAGCCGCGATGCAGTGCATGATGCGGGTCATCGCTCCGCTGACTCTGTGCGCCACACTGGTCACTCCGTCGCTGACTCGAGCCGCGACAGCAGCAAGACCGCAGCGGACAACGTGAAGTCGGGGGGCAGCAAGCTGGGGGATGCGGTGCACAACATCGGGGACAGGTTGGCGCGGGCGGTGCAGCCTGAGCAGCCAGGGTATGGGGCGGAAACACGTCAGAAGATGGCTGACAGCACCCGGGACAACAGCAACCGCGCCGCCGACTCCATAGCTGACACTGGTGCCCGAGCAGCAGACACCCTACGTGGCAAGGGGCATGATGCTGGTGACAGCTTCCAGCACCAGGCTGACCGTGCAGCTGGCGCTCTGGATCGTACAACAGACTCAGCCGTGCATGGCCACACTGACTCCCCGCGGGCGCATGCACCAGCAGCGCCAATGAACATCATCGACAGTGCAGCCCTGGCCACGGGCAATGCGGTGGAGGGGCTGATCAGCGCGGTGGGTGGCATCTTCTCACACAGCAGCAGCCCAGTCACGCGCAACACCCTCCAGCACACTCCCCCAGGCCCGGAGCCCAGCCATGGGCATGCTGACCGGAACGCGACCCTGGATTCCGTCGCCCGCCCCGCGTCCTTCACCCCGCCCACGGCTGATGCTTCTGCGGCCGACGTGCAAGCCATGGCTGCGGCTACGGCGCGCGACCCGGAGACCGGTGAGAGCCATGCCGGGCAGGATATCCGCCGAGTAGCGGACGCTTCTGCTGGACTTGCTGGCCGCGTGGTTGGCACCCTGGCTGCATTGTTCAGCCCTGGTGGCGGTGCAGCAGACGACGACGTGATGCGCAAGGATGTTGGTTATGGCCGGGAGGACCGGGCAGGGATGGAGCCTGCGGGCGATGGGGTGGTCATGAAGGATCACGGGGGATATGGGCGGGGAGTTGAGGAGGTGAGCCACCAGCTGCCACCGCCTCCCGACATCCCGGTTATGCCCTACACCAGCACTGAGGAGCTGCTGAAGGCGCGTGCGGAGGGAAAGGCGTGAAGCAGTAACATGATGGGTGGCTGTGGAATGAAACATGCAGTAATGTGGCTGGCAGTTTGTTGAAACGAAGTATGTCGGTTGTGTTGCAACATTGCGGTATGATGTGGAAGGTGAGGTGGTGAGTTTGAACATGTTGCAAAAGCTACAAACATAGTGACCGTAGGACATAGGCTATGCATACATCTTAGTTTTATGTAAATCGGTGAGGACAATGGGGCTGAAAGCGATGGGGCAGGGCTTTGGACAGGTCTGAACAATGAAAATCAAAAGATTGGGTCTGAACAATTACAAATGAAACTGAGCTATGAGGGGGTGCAATGGAAGGAAAGGGAGTTGTGTGTAAGGCCAACAGGTGTAGTGGGGTTGGGTTGGAGTACAAATAGGTGGGGGTGGAGGTGGAGAGAAAGTGGGGAAGGGCAAAGGGAGCCTGCGTTGCTTTGCTGTTTACAGGCGCATTTGTGACTGTGACCCAGAGTAATTCCTCCTTAGAACATCAATCCCAGACTGTGCTCTTGCCAGCCTCCACGCCAAGCCAGGCCAGAATGATTGCAGTGCATGCAGGCCAGGCAAACAGAACTTATTCAACATGGAACAAGTTGTGGGTAATCTCACTCAGCTACTTTAAACCGGGGCGGGGCGGGGCGGGGCGGGGCGGGGCGGGGCGGGGCGGGGCGGGGCGGGGCGGGGCGGGGCGGGGCGGGGCGGGGCGGGGCGGGGCGGGGCGGGGCGGGGCGGGGCGGGGCGGGGCGGGGCGGGGCGGGGCGGGGCGGGGCGGGGCGGGGCGGGGCGGGGCGGGGCGGGGCGGGGCGGGGCGGGGCGGGGCGGGGCGGGGCGGGGCGGGGCGGGGCGGGGCGGGGCGGGGCGGGGCGGGGCGGGGCGGGGCGGGGCGGGGCGGGGCGGGGCGGGGCGGGGCGGGGCGGGGCGGGGCGGGGCGGGGCGGGGCGGGGCGGGGCGGGGCGGGGCGGGGCGGGGCGGGGCGGGGCGGGGCGGGGCGGGGCGGGGCGGGGCGGGGCGGGGCGGGGCGGGGCGGGGCGGGGCGGGGCGGGGCGGGGCGGGGCGGGGCGGGGCGGGGCGGGGCGGGGCGGGGCGGGGCGGGGCGGGGCGGGGCGGGGCGGGGCGGGGCGGGGCGGGGCGGGGCGGGGCGGGGCGGGGCGGGGCGGGGCGGGGCGGGGCGGGGCGGGGCGGGGCGGGGCGGGGCGGGGCGGGGCGGGGCGGGGCGGGGCGGGGCGGGGCGGGGCGGGGCGGGGCGGGGCGGGGCGGGGCGGGGCGGGGCGGGGCGGGGCGGGGCGGGGCGGGGCGGGGCGGGGCGGGGCGGGGCGGGGCGGGGCGGGGCGGGGCGGGGCGGGGCGGGGCGGGGCGGGGCGGGGCGGGGCGGGGCGGGGCGGGGCGGGGCGGGGCGGGGCGGGGCGGGGCGGGGCGGGGCGGGGCGGGGCGGGGCGGGGCGGGGCGGGGCGGGGCGGGGCGGGGCGGGGCGGGGCGGGGCGGGGCGGGGCGGGGCGGGGCGGGGCGGGGCGGGGCGGGGCGGGGCGGGGCGGGGCGGGGCGGGGCGGGGCGGGGCGGGGCGGGGCGGGGCGGGGCGGGGCGGGGCGGGGCGGGGCGGGGCGGGGCGGGGCGGGGCGGGGCGGGGCGGGGCGGGGCGGGGCGGGGCGGGGCGGGGCGGGGCGGGGCGGGGCGGGGCGGGGCGGGGCGGGGCGGGGCGGGGCGGGGCGGGGCGGGGCGGGGCGGGGCGGGGCGGGGCGGGGCGGGGCGGGGCGGGGCGGGGCGGGGCGGGGCGGGGCGGGGCGGGGCGGGGCGGGGCGGGGCGGGGCGGGGCGGGGCGGGGCGGGGCGGGGCGGGGCGGGGCGGGGCGGGGCGGGGCGGGGCGGGGCGGGGCGGGGCGGGGCGGGGCGGGGCGGGGCGGGGCGGGGCGGGGCGGGGCGGGGCGGGGCGGGGCGGGGCGGGGCGGGGCGGGGCGGGGCGGGGCGGGGCGGGGCGGGGCGGGGCGGGGCGGGGCGGGGCGGGGCGGGGCGGGGCGGGGCGGGGCGGGGCGGGGCGGGGCGGGGCGGGGCGGGGCGGGGCGGGGCGGGGCGGGGCGGGGCGGGGCGGGGCGGGGCGGGGCGGGGCGGGGCGGGGCGGGGCGGGGCGGGGCGGGGCGGGGCGGGGCGGGGCGGGGCGGGGCGGGGCGGGGCGGGGCGGGGCGGGGCGGGGCGGGGCGGGGCGGGGCGGGGCGGGGCGGGGCGGGGCGGGGCGGGGCGGGGCGGGGCGGGGCGGGGCGGGGCGGGGCGGGGCGGGGCGGGGCGGGGCGGGGCGGGGCGGGGCGGGGCGGGGCGGGGCGGGGCGGGGCGGGGCGGGGCGGGGCGGGGCGGGGCGGGGCGGGGCGGGGCGGGGCGGGGCAGGGCGGGGCGCAGTAGGGAGGGGGTGAGGCCAAGCCTCACCCCCTCCCTACTAGTCAAGGAGGGGCGCGGGGAATGGGAGTGAACTAAGCAAGGTAATCTGCGGTACCAAGCTCAGTTATGAATGGGTGAGGCAGAGTGCAGGGTACTCTGCAGCCCGGTGCAGCCATTGCCTGTCCTTGGCCAGCCGGTCATTGACCCGCATGTAGCCCTGCTGGTTCTCATTGCCCTGTTTCAGGACCGGAGCTAAAATTGGCGACAAGGAAGTTCCTAAGGACCAGGTTAGTTCCTGAGGACAAGGTTAGTTCCTGAGGAACCGGCCGTCCGATCCTGGAATGCGATTGGGTATGCTTCTCGTTCTGCTCAGCTTCTATTTCTTTAATGCCCTACTCCTTCAGCTTTAGTGCCCCACATGTATTGCGCTACTTGCCTTACATATACTACTAACACTTCACTTCCCACTCTCCACGATGAAGAATCCCCACTAATCTACACTTACAGGGCTGCCGTTCCTTTCTACTGCCCTACTTGCATTGCCCTGTCGCCACAATCATTCAGCTCATAGACATTCACTAGGCCAACACATACTAACAACGTGGCCTACACCAGAAGCCCAATGCCGAACACCCTTGCAACGAGCCCAGTGCAGCATCAGTCACGAAATGCAGTGTGATGGCTATCTGCATGTGACAAACGAGGCATAGGGCAGGCGGCTTTAGCTAGACAGGGCAGTTGATCAGCAGTCGTCCTTAGGCAGGTGTCCAATCTCAAAACCAACCCTGAACTTTGCAGGCTTGAGAGGGTTGTTGAACTTCTTGTTCATGGCCAGGCAGCTCGGGGAAGGCGCATCAAGTGTGTACACAGTGATGTCCAGCCACTTAGCCCAGGCCTGCTTGGCCATGAGCAGCAGCGACTTGCACATGGCTTCAGTGGCAGCACCCTCTGTGTGGAAGAACGTGACACGCTTGACCGTGGGCATGAGTTCCACCAGCTGTTGCCAGAACTCCAGGGAGGGGGTCAGGTTGCCGGTCTTGAAGTGGAGTGCAGTGCAGCCAGGGAACATCTCAACCATCGAGGGTATGTCAGCTGCACTCGCGTCCGGCATCCGGCACAGCTCCACCTCATCAATGCTACAACACTGCATTGCCTCCAGGAAAGGTAACAGGTCTTGGATGGCTGATCTTGAGATGTCAGTCAGCATGTGCAGCTGCAAGACCTTGATGATCACTGGAACTGGACAGGTGTATGTCAGGTTGAAAACTGCACATTCCAGCAGGTCATCAACCTCTATGTCAGGTGAGTGTATACCATTCATGAAAAGCTCGACATCGTAGTCCGCATACTCGATGTTGAGCCTGCCAAGCACCAGGGGCTGGGTGAGGTAATGAAGGGGCAGGTAGGCGGCAGCGGTGAAGTTGGTGGTGCCTGTGAGCTCCAGCTGTCGCCAGCTGCAGGGTGCATCATCACGTGGACTGGTCAGTCCGAGCACTGACTTGAGCTGAAGGTTGGTGATCTGGGTGGCTGCCATCAGTTCGTCGAGGTTGTCTGTCCCAACGACTGAGCCCTGGGGCAGCCTGAGGGTGTGCAGCTGGGGCAGCGCCTGCAGCAGCTCAGACAACTCCTCCAACTCATCGCACTCACAGTCCGCTGCCACTGTCAGCACCCGCAGCTGAGTCAATGGGACCAGAGCTGAGATGAAGGGGCCAAGGGGCCAGTCCTTGTGCACTGAAGGGATGGAGGCAATGTGCAGCTGTGTCAGATACTGGGCCAGGGGCTGTAGGTCAGGCAGCGGCGTCGTTTCACTGACAGCAAAGCCCAGCTGCTTGAGCCTGGACCCTTGGAACAGGTTAGCCAGGGCCACTGCCCCAGGCTGCTCAGGCTGTTGGGGCTGCGTGATGGTGCTGCCAGTGATGTCCAGCTGCTGCAGCTGCAGGACCAGCGACGGGTGGTTGATGAGGCTGGCCAGACCACTGAGGGTGAAAGAGACGCCGTGAAAGGCCAGGGTAGTCAAGCCAGGGAAAGTCTGAGCGAGGGCAGGAGTGCAGTCCAGGGGCTGCAGAGGTGTACTGCTCAGCGTGCACGTCTGCACTGCTGCACAGCTGCCCAGCTTGGCCAGGACGTGCGCCAGCACCTCAGTGTGCTGCCCACATTCCTGTGCCAGGGGTTGCTCTGTGGCTGCTGCGTCCCTGCTCTGTGCTGGCAACAGGCGCAGAGTCAGAGCCAGCTTGTCCGTCCTAGTCTGCAGGGCTGCGACGATGCGGGGCGTGAGCAGCTGGTCACAACCCTGCCTGTCCAGCCGGATGATGCAGGCTGGGGCGTGCAGCAGGGCCCACTTGAAGAAGGCAAAGCAGGTGCAAGTGAGGACATCTGCAGCCCCAAGCCCAAAGACCCGGCTGGCTATGTTATCCAGCAACGCAGCGGGCAGGTCCAGTAGTGAAGGGCCAGGAGGGAGGGCGCTGCTTGATGGAGCTGACCCACATTCGTCGCCTGCTCCTGCTGCTGCTGCTGCTTGGCTATGCCTGCACCTTTTGCTCATGGCTGGCTGCAGCAGAGTTTCCAAGGGTAGTGTGGTGTGGGGTAGCCTGCAGAGTAAGAACAGTAGCAGCCAGTGCGAAGGCCGATCCCAGGGCTGTTCATAGACTTTTTTAGTAAGCATAAAATGCTGGTAGGGGCAAAAAAAAACCGTGAATGTGTGGATTGTAGGTATGATGACAATTTCCATGGGTAGATGACATCTACTAGATGTGGCACGTTGGGCGCACCTTGAAGCCCTTGTTGTGATGAATGGTTCTCCCCGTGCGACACAGTAGAATGTCTTTTACTGGCCCTGCAGAGGGCGGCAGATGCAAGTATAAACATAGCGTGCGGTGGGGCCCTAACCTCTAGCTCTCGACAACCCGCACCTAGACTGGTCTTTGACTGTGACCGGGCATTGACTTGCACAGCTTGTGACGCGAAGCTAGATGAGTGCAGCCAACGACGACGCGTCAGACAGCTGTCATTTTTGACTTGCATGGTATGATGGTATAATTGCTTGCTTCAGGGGGACCATAACGCCCACAGCAGGTTATGCAGCAGGAGGTCTTGGAGCTGTGGGGGTTGGAGCTGTGGGGCTGGGAAAAACCAGGCAGGCTAACCCATCGTACATGTGATTCACGACACCACGTAACAGTGACAACGCTGTGCGTCAGCAAAACAAAACTCATACAACATGAAGCAACATGCACGACTGTGGGTAATCTACAGCTACAATTAAATTGAAGCTTCCTCGGTTACACCCTTCATGACTACAAACCCCACACCGGTGGCATTCTTTCCCCTAGGCCACTGGGCAACTCATCAAAACCAACAGCTTGATGCTTTGTAAGGCCAACGGCCTGTGTGAACTACTAGGGCCTATGCTTTGCTGCGGGCCCGGCCGTCAGTGCCCCAGCGGTACTCTGCAGCCGGGTGCGCCTGCCCTTGGGCAGCCAGTCATTGACCCGCGTGTAGCCCTGTTGGTACTCCTTGCCACCGGGAGGCAGAGCCTCTAAGCCCTCACAGCTGCACAGCTCCAGGGGCGCTGCATGCTCTCCCCAATGCGCTGCAAGTTCAGGCATCCGTTGGTGTCCCGGTCCAGATGTATTTCGCTTTAGACACTTCTGACATAAGCTGCCGCCCCCACTGGCCCTACCTGGTCACCCCCCCACTGCCCCCCCACTCCCCCCCACTGCCCTTGCCCCTGTCCTGGCCTCAGGCATGGCGGGCGGCGAGGCTGCCTTCCGCTGCCTTCCGCTGCATGAGGCTGAGCAGCGGCCCGGACCCAAGGACCTGGCCCTGTACGCCAAGGCCCTGCAGGCAGGAGGGACCACACAGGGGCGGGGCTGCTGCACAGGGGGCGGCAGGCAGCAGGAAGCTGGCTGCATGCAGCGCTGGCGTGTCAGGCCGCCAGGGGGCTTCAGGCTGGGGGCTGCCCCTCCCCCACTCAGCTCCCCCCTCCTCCCCTGGCTGCGCCTGTGTGTTGTCTGCAGGTGTCCTGGCTGTGGGGGGAGCTGTCAGGGGCGCGCAACGTGCGGCCGGGCTTCCGAGGGGGCCCATGCCGCCCTGGACCAGGTGCTGCTGCGGGGCAAGGCCTGGTGGACGCTGCACCACAGGTGTGTGTGGGGGGGACCGGGAGATAGGTGGAGGGCGGGGGTGGGGTGGGGTGGGGGCAAGGGGGAGCAAGAGTGGAGGTGTGCAGGAGGGTGGGCGAAAGGGGTGGGTGGGTGGGTGTGTTGCACCACCGCCTGCCTCTGCTGGGCCTGGTTCCATGTCTTGGCACTTCAAGCTGGGCAGGCACATGTATTTCATTTTCCATGATAATGTATTCCCCACTCACAGCCCAACTCGTCAGACCGTCACAGTCCTGACGGTTGGTTGTACTTGCTATAGGATACCTGAGCACTGGCTGTAGAGACGCACTGGCTGTAGAGACGCACTGGCTGTAGAGACGCACTGGCTGTGGAGACGCACTGGCTGTGGAGACGCATTGCAACATTGGAGACGCAATGTAACATGGTCATCTGATCAATACAGGCTCGTAGAGTTCTGATCAACCCTTTTGACTCAATGTTGTCTGGCTGCCCTGCTTTTGATGGGGCGTGCGGATGGCTGCTTGCAAGGCTTCCACAGGAGCAAGCTGACCAGGAGCCAGGTGCAGCATGACAGCGGCCTGATCCATGCTCGCCACAACACTCAGCGGTGAAATGGCAACGTCAAGCTCGGGCTGCAGCACCTGGCAGCAGCCACCCCAGCAGGCACCTCCCTGGTGGCCATCCAGCGGCATGTGGCCGTCACCCTGGCCACTTGGGATGCAGTGTGGGGGAGTACCTGCATCCCAAGTGGGCTGAGCAGAAGATGAGGCTGCATGGAGCGCAGGAGATGGTCCTGGAGCGCTACTTCAAGAAGGTGGGAGTGCCAAGGGTAGGGGGGGAGGGGCAGGACCAGAGGCTGATGACTGCCTCACATGTGACCTGCTAGTGTGTCCCACATGTGTCTCCAATCCATTTAAGAATGTCATCTGCATTGTGTGCCTTGTGTGCCATGCAGTTGGAGGAGGAGGCAGCCAGCGTGTCCCAGCAGCAGTGGGGGGCCCGCAAGCAGCTTGTGGTGTTCTTTGGCAACGCAGGCATTGGCACCCGGGGTGGGTGGGGGCCAAGGCCGTGCTACAAGCCTGCCGCAAGGTGGTGGAGAGGTCCAACAGCGGCAAGCCAACCGACAGGGTGCCAGGCTGGGTGGTGACAGTGGATGAATTCCGCATCAGCAGGGTCAGCTCAATCTTGAACAGCCCCCAGCCCTGTGAGGAGGAGCTGGACAGCAGCAAACCCACCAGGCCTGATGACTGGAAGCCCATGCCGGGTCAGGTGCAGAACCCCTTATCGCGGTCAGCCTGGAGCAAGCGGTTTGAGGCGCCAGTGCGGGGGCTCATGTGGTGCCCTTGGCTGGCCCAGGCCACCCCCTGGGGACCTTGGTAAATGGGTGGACAGGGACTGCAACGTAGCCCTCAACCTCCAGCGGGCAGGGGAGAGCAATTGGCGCCCATTTGAGCTGTGCAGGTGGCCATACCGAGGAAGACTTCCTGCCCAGGGCAAGGAGTACCCAGCATTGGGCTTCAAGAAGCTGCGAGACCGAGCCCCCAAGGCCCAAGCCCAGCAGCCTGTAGCACGGTAGCATGTGTGCACCGCGCAATGCTTGAACTGTTGCTTACATCAGAGCATGTATTTCATGCCAACATAGATTTCCCGGCCTTCGCAAGCGGGTTGGGGTAGTGAATCAGGTATTGGTGCCGGATGCTTGCTGCATGCAAACAGTTCGGATTACAAATAACACAGCCCCTTCCCATAATAGTAGGGGAATAATGTGCTGTCCTTTTCTTGTCCTCTACTGTCCTGCTTTTGATGGGTCGCCCCGTCACACTCTCCATGCAACGGGGCTGTTTCGCCCAACCACGTTTCTGTATCATTCGGAAAACTATCGCATCTTGCCTTCTTCGCGACGAGTGCATAATGCCTGCCGCTGCCAATGGTCATGTTGTTGCAAACGGCCACGTCGCAAATGGCCACGCTTCTCTCGCGAGCGTGTTTCCAGAAGCCATGATGCCTCTGCGTGAAGCGGACCCAGAGCTGTTTGCCATTGTCCAGGAGGAGAAAGTCCGGCAATGGTGCGTCGGCATCTGTCGTCGCTACCTAGCTCACCAACAGCTGAACCTGCGGCCGTGCCACCACACCTGCTGTGTATCCCTTGGATGCAGGAAGGGGATTGAGCTCATTGCGTCCGAAAACTTTACCTCAATGCCCGTAATGGAGGCACTGGGCTCCTGCCTTACTAACAAGTACTCTGAAGGCCAGCCGGGAGCTCGATACTACGGCGGCAACGAAAACATAGATCGCATTGAGCTTCTGTGCAAAGACCGCGCGCTGCAAGCGTTCGGCCTTGACCCGGCGTCATGGGGCGTCAACGTCCAGCCGTACTCTGGCAGGTGACAGCTCGCCCGTCCGCCCGTAGCTGTTGCAGCCTTAGACTTCCAGACATTACTCTATCGACCTTCGCCCCGCTCTGCAGTCCTGCCAACTTCGCGGTGTACACGGCTCTCCTGCAACCTCATGACCGTGTCATGGGCCTTGACCTGCCCAGCGGGGGTCACCTGACACATGGCTACTACAACCAGGGCAAGAAGATCTCCGCCACCTCCATCTTCTTCGAGTCCTTGCCTTACAAACTAAACCCTGAGGTACGAGGAGAGCACACACCCCTGCTTTTGTCAATATGCAGAACCACAAGTTTGTAAGCATGTGGGGTGCAGCTCACTAGCAGTGGCACTAACTGCAATAGACAAAAGCAAGCAACAGCAGTGGTGTTTTGCTTGACCCTGCAGACCGGCATTGTGGACATGGACAAGCTGGAGGAGAAGGCTTTGGAGTACCGGCCCAAGATGATCATCTGTGGTGCCTCTGCATACCCTCGTGATTGGGACTATGCACGCTTCCGTGCCATCTGTGACAAAGTTGGCGCCTATCTCATGGTCGACATGGCCCACATCAGGTGGGGCAACACCTGAGCAACAATGTTGCCAGCCCGCATGCTCGACAATGTTGCCAGCCTGCATGAACAGCTGTGTTGAGAGTTGATCACAGCATTGTTGTAAGTCTGCATACAATACCAAGGTATTCCTGCTTGTGGTTGTCATGTTTGCGTGTTCCGCCTGGTGTTGATCCATCGCAGTGGTTTGGTAGCTGCCAAGGTGCTGAGCTCACCCTTTGATGTGGCGGATGTGGTGACCACCACCACGCACAAGTCCTTGAGGGGTCCTCGAGCGGGGATGATCTTCTTCAGGAGGGTGAGGCAAAGTAACTAGCAGTTGCAGTTTCTATGTATGCAAGTACTGGGCAGCTGAAGGCCTGGTAGCAAGTAAACGCAAGCACCACAACCCCCCATTGCAAGTAGCATGCTCCACCCATGGACTGCAGGGGCCCAAACCTGCTGAGCGCCTTGCCAAGGGAGAGCCAGCAGATGCCAAGTATGACTATGAGGATAAGATCAACTTTGCAGTCTTCCCATCTCTGCAGGTGAGACCTGACATGGGCAGCAACCTGCAATCCCAGCTTGTGATGTGGGTGCCAAAGCCATTCATGTCAAGGCCATTCATGGTCTGTGGTTACTTCGTTGCATGCATGAGCACTGATAGCCAATCATCCATGGTCTGTGGTTATGTGGTTGCATGCATGAGCACAGACAGCATGTCCGAGCTGATGTTGTGTGCAGGGCGGCCCCCACAACCACCAGATTGGCGCTCTTGCGGTGGCGCTGAAGTGGGCGGCCACCCCCGAGTTCAGGGTGTACCAGACCAACGTACAGGCCAACTGCCGTGCCCTGGCTGCGCGGCTCATGCAGCGGGGTCACAAGCTGATCACGGACGGCACCGACAACCACCTGATCCTGTGGGACCTGCGGCCGCTGGGACTGTCAGGCGGGAAGATGCAGGTCAGGGGCAGGGTGCAGTGTGGAGGGCCAGATAAGCATGATGCAACTAGTGACAGTGAGGAAGTGGGTTAGTGAGTATCCCTGGGCCTGTCGTGCTGGGTCGTATGAACTCTGGTTGATGATGAACTGCTGCTGCTGCTGTTGCTGCTGCTGCTGCTGCTGCTGTACGAGAAACTGTGACAGTGATTTAGTTCACATGACTTGGTGCTCAGAGCCTGTGCTTTGGTCTGCTTTCTCCGCCCCTGTGCTTCTTGCAGGCTGCCTGCGATGCTTGCCACATCACGCTGAACAAGAACGCTGTTGTGGGTGACCACAGTGCCATGAACCCTGGTGCAGTTCGCATCGGCACGCCGGCCATGACAAGCCGCGGCCTCACTGCTGCTGATTTCGAGGTGGTGGCGGACTTTCTGCACGAGGTCACTCAGGTGGGTCACTGCGCTAGACATGGCAGCCCCCACATGCTGGCTGGCTATGCCCTACTACTACAAGCTGTAAGGCAGTAGATGTGTCCCTGCTGTGTGCTCAAGCCAGTTATGGCTTGCTGAGTTGGCTGAAACATCGTGTCCTGCCTTGGCTGCTACCTGCTGCAGGTGTGCCTGGCACTGCAGAAGACGAGTGGCAAGCTGTTGAAGGATTTCCAGAAGGCGCTGGAGGACAATGTGGAAATCGCTGCCATCCGGGAGCGTGTGGAGGCGTTTGCTGCAGCCTTCCCCATGCCGGGCTTCACCCTGCCATAAGTGACGCACAGCGGCTGAACAGTGATGCTGAGGTAGAAGCCCTGGACGCCACGCCCAGGCGTGCTCCTGACCTTGCTTCCGATACCCCAACATGCTCCGAGGAAGGGCTGGTCATATGGGCTGTGCTGCAGTAGGATTTAGGGGCTGGCACTGGAGCATGGCTTGGCAAAGGCCTGGTGGCGGGCTGTCAGTCTGGCCCTGGGGGTTGAGCTTGGAGCGGTGCTGCCCAGTAAAGGGTTGGTGGCCCATTGGAATGAAATGGTCTATTCGCAAGGAGCAGCTGCAACCAGCTGGCTGCCTATGGTATCTGTCTTGATAGCCTAGTGCGCGATGCATGATGGTCACACGGACTTTGGGTGGGGTGAGGGGGCTGTGTGTGATGTCTTGCCGTGCTGTCCTCTGCTCTGCTCTTGTTGTGAATGCCGTGATGGGGTGTAGTCTTGCACTAGCAGGTTGGGTGATGCTGTGGTCTTGCGATTTATTGTGCATATCAGTAACTCAACCGATTCTTTCTGCACCACTCACATCAACAGTATACAGGCATTACATGCATCTACACTGTCAGCATCAGTACAAGTCCATGCAGTCATGGTAGTGATTGATCCAAAACATAAAACTTACTTAGTTCTGACGGTATAGTTGTCTAGATCGTTACATGCACCATTGTTCAGGTTAGGTATTGCTTACGACGCTAGCACACAAGAATGTCGTCCTCAACATGCAGTTGCAGTAGTGAACTGGTACTGAGTCGGACGCGCGCAACAGTGGTAGCTGCGGCGAAACATGGTAATATTGCTGCAAAAACCCATTCGTCGTACATGTAAATAGGCTGAAGTGAACAGCATCTCTCCACAATCCCACGTATGTGACGGTGGACAAACATGAAACGGACACAACAATGGCGTGAGATAGATGGCACACACCGCTCAAGCCGTCAGCCGTTAGGCTGCTAGGCCGCCCTCCCCCTCTAGGGGTTCGGGATTTTCTGTAACGCATTTCATAGTAAGGTGCATAAACAAAGGTGCATATGGGCTCAACATGAAGTCATGCAAATTCTCATTATCGTTCTTGAAAAGTCATGGGAAATTGCGCCTGCTGCCTGATGGAACTCGTGATAGTGCACTCAAAGATGAAATGCATGGCTTCATCCACTACCCCCTCTGTGCATCTGGTGCATGTGCGATTAATGAAAGTTAGCCCCGCAAACCGAGCCTTCTCCACCCCCAGACCGCTGTTGCCTAACCTGAACCTAGTCAAGCTCATGCTGACCTCTGTAGAGAGGTGTCAGTTCAGCAGGTGTGGTGCCATGTGATTGATGCCAATGCCGTCCCCATGCCTGAATCATGGAGCATACGAGCATCTCTCCCGATGCGCCGTGTCAGGCAGCTTGTGGTCTCCCTCAAACCCAACCCAACGCCTCCCCCACCTCTCAAGCCACTTGAGTTCCAAAGCCTTGGTGCCTAGGACCATGTCCGGGCTCAAGGTGAACTCACCCCCCATCAGCTCTCTGGCGGCCAGCTGGAATTGAGCACTCTAACTGGCCTGGCACGTCCTGCCTAATTCCACATCTGCCTTGATCAACCTCATTCGTAGGTCGCTGTGAGATAGTTTGGCAGAGTTCCAGAACTTGCAGGCAGCTTTGAGCCAGTAACGCTGGAGGGGCAGCTGCCCCAACTCATGCAGCACCATCAGGCCTGACACTGAGCTACGAACCCTGTCAGCAAACCTAAGAAAGGTGAGCATGCGTGTTTGCGATGGGTTGGAGAGCTGCACACCATTCCCAAGGAAGGCAGTACAACAGAACAACAGTGAGAATTTTCATGACTTCATGTTGAGCCCATGTGCACCTTTGTTTGTGCACCTTGCTTTGAAGTGCGTTACAGAAAGTTCCGAACCCCTAGAGGGGGAGGGCGGCCTAGCAGCCTAACGGCTGACGGCTTAAGCGGTGTAAGCCACATCATTCCATTCTTTGACCGACCGATTGAAAACGCGTCAGTAAAAACGGTGGGATCTAATTACCTCTGTCAACAATGAAGTGAAGACAGCTTGAAAGCCTTATTAAATCTAAGTTAAGGTCAATCGTTTGTTTTGTGATGTGTATGTGTTGCCGGTTGGTGTTGCATGGTGTTTTACTGCATGACAAGTGGGCAAGTGCAAGAAATGATAGTCCGACAGTAGTAGGGCAGGCGCCTTGTATGCCGTAGCACACCTGTGGTGCATACATGTGGTGAGAGAGAGCTCACAACAATGCACGCCTGACAAAGTACCATGTAACCTGAGGTACCCAAACCCTGTGTCCGAGGGTGTGCATGCCTTCATTGCTCTTGAACACACCTTCACTGCCTTCATTGCTCTTGGACACACCTTCACTGCCTCCATTGCTCTTGGCTTGTGCCCCGCCCCTGCCCGCCCCTGCCAGACTGCTTTGATCAGAGCAAGGCCCTTGACCTAGGTGACAGCCTAGCAGGCACATCAGTAACTCTCTCCTTCACCTTGCTCTTCAACGAGCGTGAGCAACTGGTTGAGAGGCCACTGCTCGAGCGGGGGAGACGGGACGCTAGCAGGCACCTGGGCTTGCATTTGTGACTGCTCCTCAACTGCTGCCAACATGCCAGCCCACAACGATGAGCGCAGTGACGGGCACTCCGCGGGCAACATGTCCTTCACGACCTGACGCAGCTCATAAACCAGGTGCGGTTGATGCCTAGCAAGCCCGCTGAGCGAGGCTGGGTCAGAAAATGCTGGCTGTCCAGCAGCGGCGGCTTGCTCACTGGACATAACCAGAAACCGACGCGTCCATTCCAGGTGGTCATGCTTCAGCAACAGATCAGTCCGCCACCTCCAGCTACTTTCATAGTTGACGGCCCCCACTCTGCGCGGGGCGGGCAGGGCGACTGTTTCCGGCGTGCCCGGAGCTCGCAGAAAGCTGACGTTCAATTCCATGGGTTCCATGCCGCGCAAGCCGATGGCTGCGGCGACAGGTGGTCCAATCAGGAGCAGCTTAGATGTTGGTGGCATCGTCCTGCCACTCCTGCCATCAAACTGCGTCTGCCACTCGCAGCCAGGCGGCAGAGCCTCAGGCGCCCACGACAGCGGTGGCCGGCCAGCGTCACGCTGGCTCGGTCGCCGAGGCTTGCCGTTGAAGCGCGGACTTCGGACTGGTGAAGCGCCGGTGAAGCCACCCTCCTCGAGAGGTTGGGGAGCCGAGGGGCTGGCAAGCAATGCGGGACCGGGCGACAGCGCTCCGACTCCGTTTTTTGGTGTGGGTGCACAAGGACCGGTGTCGGGCGCTCCAACAGCCGCCAGCTGCAAATACAAGTGCCTGGGGCGCGATGGGTCGTCGTCGTCCACCACCGCGTACTTCCGCGTCCACGTCAGGCCTGGCTTGCGCAATATGTCGCACGAGAAGGACAGCGAATGCTGCTGATACCAAGCCACGCGGTGCGTACTGGGCGGTGGCATGGGGGTAGCGCATCCGGGCGCAGCGAGGAAGATGACGTGCAGGGCGTCCTCTTGTTGTTGCACCTGGGATCAACAAAGGGCAGCCAGGTTTAGCCCCAGAGTGGACAATCAGAGGCTGTCCCTCACAATGTGCCACTATGCCTTGGTTTATGTACCTAAAGAGCGACCAGGAGAGAAGAGGCAATGCTAACCTATGCCTGTCACATTTAGAAACACACATGCATCATTCACCCATCATGGAGTGCTAGTTGTACAGACAAGTGCTATGCCTGTATGTTCCCAAGCTTGCTCCACCCCACCCAGCCCCATCCTTTGGTTTATACAGTGCTATGGAGTCCTCTGCTTGTGATGGAGCAAACACTGCTCCACCCCGCCCAGCCCCACGCCCTACACTGCTCTACAGTGAGACTGACATCATGATGCCTTCATGAGCAGCAGCAGCCCCAGAGCCGCACTGACCACCCCACCTATGAATGGTGCTTTGCTGCACATCAGGTCAGCAGGGTTGTCCGCCAGCAACAGTAGCAGCTCGCTTGCATGTGCAGTGCAATCAAGGCTGACTTAACGTATATGAACTCCCACGGCTGCGTGAGCTGCATGAGCTGCATGAGCTGCATGAGCTGCATGAGCTGCATGAGCCTCAGCACCGTCACGTGCTCCTCTGACCTTGTGGCACTTGGGCAGCACAACAACAACATCTTGAACAATGTGAACGCCTGTGATTGATGCCATCTGGTGAAGCATGCTGTGATGTGATGTGGTCTAGGACGAAGACCCCTGCACTACTCAGCCCCTCCGCACTCACGTTCAGCTGTTGCGCAATGCCAGCCGGGATGCCTTGCAGCTTGTCGGTGGGTTCTAAGGCACGGCCTGACCTGCCATGGCGATGGACCTGCCACTCCTTCAGGCCGGGCGGGAGCTGCTCCTCGTCGGTCGACAGCATCTCCGCATCAACATCCGCGGGGTGCCACGGGGTGCAGGCGGAGGCGGAGGCGGGCGACCAGGGCGTCGGAGCGGACAAGAGGGGCGGTTGCGGGCTCAACGCCAGCTGCCACGTGTCGTCAGTCGCCGCAACGCAGCCGCTGGACTGCCACGTGCACGGCTCCACCTTCACAGCGCTGGCACCTGCAACCATCGCGCGGGAACGGCGCTGAAGGACAGGGCAAGGTAGTTGGGCACGTTCAGATCCGTCTTGTGGAGGAAAAGGCACCCTCCAACGACCTGCTTGCCTGTATAGGACCAGCGTACTGCTGACAAAGCTAAAGAGGTTCGTGCCCCCACCTGCATGGAGCCCGTGCGCCGCCTCCTCTTGCTCCCGCTCCACAACACTGTCTGCTGCACCCTCGCCCAGTGCAGCATGGCTGGACAGTGTTGCTGGCCTCCACCGTTTGGTCGCGGGCAACTCCGCCTGCCTGCCTGACAAGTGCCTAGGCTGCGGTGCCGGGTTCGACACCAGCCCTCGCGGCGCGGTCATTTCAAATTGCACGTGAGGTACCGCCGCGTCGTCTTCCGGCAGCAAGCGAAAGCGTCGGCTCCACAGCAGCGAACAAGCGGAGGGCATCGGCTCGCTTGTAAACATCCACTGACCCTGGCGGGACAGGCTGGCGCGGAGCAGGGTCGGTCCCGGCAGGGCAGCTGCCAGGTCCGGTGGGAGGTCGGCAGCTGGGTAGAAGCTGACAGCCACAGAAGTCGGGCTGGCTTGCAGGTTCAGGCAGTTGACAAGGGCGCGGGGCATGGCGCGCTGGATGCGGCCGGGGGGAAGTGCCTGGTAGTTGCGGCCATCCATCTGAGTCACCCAGGGCCCTGGCTCGCCATGGAGTGAGTGTGGGGGGTCTGGGGGAGGGGGGCTGAGGTCTAGGCCGGCTGGAAGGCCCCTTGCCCACATGCCCGTAAGAGGGTTGGGGAGAGTTGGGGTGGGGGTGGGGGGCTGGGCGGCGGCACTGACTGTCCAGGGGGAGTCGGGCCAGCCGTGGTGTGAGAACCCTGGCTCCGGTGGATGAGAGGAGGAGGAGGGGGAGAGAGGGGGGGAGGAGGAGGAGGGAGAGGGGGAGGGAGAGGGAGAGGGGGAGGGGGAGGGGGAAGAGGAGGCAGGATGGGATGCTGGTGGGGGTCTCCTAGGGGGGGCCGCTGCTGCAGCTGCTGCTGCTGTTGTGTGGGGGGGTCCAGCTGAGGGGTCAGGGTGGT
>JASKMD010000013.1:6920326-7055326 GCA_030144725.1 Haematococcus lacustris | reverse complement strand
GAAGATGTAGGCGGGGCAGGGAGCGCGGAAGACAAGTTTGGCTGCTTCAGGCCAGGAGCAGGATGTGAGGGCGTGACTGAGGCTGGGCTGGAGGCTGAGGTGCTGGCTGGAGGGCAGCGGGGGGCGGGGGGCACCTTCAGCTGTGGTGGCCCCTGTAGCACTGCCCCCTCTCCCTGCCCTGCCTGGGGAGCTGCCGCCCTGCCTTGCTCTGGCTCCTGCACCTGCTGCTGCACCTGATGCTGCTGCGCCTGATGCTGCTGCGCCTGATGCTGCTGCGCCTGATGCTCCTGTGCCCGCACCTGCGCCTGCTGCTGTGCCTGCTGCTGTGCCTGCTGCTGTGCCTGCTGCTGTGCCTGCCTCATAGCTTGCAGTGCCAGTGTGTTGGCCACCGGCTGCTGCTGGGGGGTCAAACGTTGCGGCAGCAGCAGGGGCATGTGGAGCGGGGCAAAGGGAGGAAACACAGGGAGACCCAGGGCAGGGGCCACTCCACCTGGGCCAGGTCTCTCCCTCCCCCACCCCTCCCTCCCCCACCCCTGCACCCCCTGGCCTGGCAGCTCTGACTGGCCCTGCACCTTTGCCTGCTGCGGTAGGTGTGGTGGGTGTGTCGGCAGCACAGCCTGAGACATCAGCGTAGGGCCAGTGGGGGGGAGACCCAGGGCCATGCCCCCAGCAGCCTGACCCTGCCCATGCCCCAGGCCTTGCTGACTTGCCTGCGACACATGCCACGGCAGCTGCCTGTGCTGCACCTGCTGCTGCTGCCCTTGCTGCTGCTGCCCTTGCTGCTGCTGCCCTTGCTGCTGCTGCCCTTGCTGCTGCTGCTGCCCCTGCTGCCTGCCTGGCCCACTCTCCCACCATCTGAGCGGCAAAGGGAGGCAAGCTGGGGCACTGTGATGAGCAGCCAAGGCAGCAGGGGGGCGTGCGGCCCAAGCCGCGGAGTTGCTCTGAGCAGGGGATGGCTGTCGCAAGATGTGAGGGGCTGGCGGGAACACAGGGGCAGGGGCAGGGGCAGGGGGAGGGGCAGGGCCAGGGGCAGGGCCAGGGCCAGGGGCAGGGCCAGGGCCAGGGCCAGGGCCAGCAGGTGCAGGGGCAGCAGCAGGTGCAGGGGGCTTGGCCCAGGGGGGTGAGGTGGTCACACAGCGCAGGCCAGGAGGGGCAGCTGTGGCGGCAGGGTACCCAGTGGCTTGAGCAGCTGAGCAGCAGAGCGGGTGATGAGGTGGTGGCAGGCCAGGGGTGAGGGTGTGAGGGTAGGAGGGGGGGACCGCTGGGGGCCTGGGCGGGGAGGTCTGGCCGCTGCCAGCCAGCACCAGGGGCCTCAGCTTGGAGGGAGAGGGGCGCGGAGGGGGCGAGGGAGGAGACGGGCCTGCCCCTGCCCCTGGCCCTGCCCCTGGCCCTGCCCCTGCCCCTGCCCCTGCCCCTGGCCCTGCCCCTGCCCCTGGTTCCTCTTCCCTGCTGCCTGGTCGCCTTGCTGATGGCTGCACCTCCAATTGCTCCACTGTCAGCGCCAACCTGGTGGGCATGGCAACAGCCATGAAATCACACAGCAGACCATCTGCTGCTGCCGCCTGCTGCGTGCTTGTTGCAGCTGCCTCCTGATGCCTGCCGGCTGCTGGGCCCAGCCCTGAGCCTCCTGCTGGCTGCTGGCTGATGTTCCTGGGCACCCTACCAGCAACTGAATCTGGGTGTCTCTGGGTGCTAATCGAGGCAGCGACCTGGCAGTTGGGCATGCCGCACCCCTCAGGTGCTGCAGACGGGGCTGGCTGGGCAGGGGCGGGGGCAGCAGGGGCAGCAGGGGCAGCGGTGGCAGCTGACCCCACTGCGGCAGGCGAGGCACTGGGGGTGCCTGTCAGCTGTACTGACTCAGCCATAGCCACCGCCGCCAGCCCACCCTGACTTGTGTTGGGTGCCGCCACCGCCGCAGCCGCCGTAGCCACCGCGGCAGCAGCAGCAGCGGCGGGCACAGCAGCAGCAGCAGCAGGTGTGCAGGGGTGAGATGGTCAGGATCAGGATCAGGGCCAGGACCAAAGCTGAGACCATGTTCAAGTGCAGGGCAGGGGTCAGGGGCAGGGCAGACTGGTTGCTGTGCTGATGGCTGGCTGCTGTGTGGGGTGCCCTCCTGTTGACTGGCCTGAGCCTGGGGTGCTGTTGCCAAGCTGCGACTCAAGTCAGCTGGCCTGCGCTGTGCCTGGGGTGGTGGCTGGGGCTGAGGTGGTGGTTGGGGCTGGGGTGGTGGTTGGGGCGAGCTATGTGGTTGCAGCACCTGCTGCTTTGCTGCCTGTGCCAGCTGCAGCTCCACCAGCACATGCCCTGGTGCAGTGGCTGTGGCCGGCTGCAACACAGCCCAGCGGCCCCACTGCTGCCCCTGGGACGCTGCGAGGGAGGGGCAGGAGGGGCGCCGGGCAGCTAGGCGGGGGTCGGTGGGGGCCCCACGCTGGCAGGGGCAGGCCAGGGCCACGCCTTGGGCATGGCACCACACTGCCACCAGGCTGGGGGGCCTGGGGTGCGGGGTTGGAAGGCTGGGAGGGAGAGTGGGGGAAGGTGGGAGGAAGCTGAGGTAGGTCAGGGCCACCGCAGTGGCTGGGCTGGGTTGGGGTGTTTGGGGCTTAGGCTGCAGGGCTGACAGAAGGTCAGGGGGGCAGAGGTGCAGGCAGGGGCAGCAGGGCAAAGGAGGCAGGTGCTGCCAGCTGCCAGGGGCAGTGTTGTGCCACTGTAGGTTAGGCGGTGGCAGGCAGGGGCTAGAAGGCCTCGGCCTGGATGCCGCACAGGCCAGCTGTTGAGTGACCGCCGACTGCTGGAATAGAAGGCAGGCCTCCGCATGAAGCTTGCTGACGGAGAAGGTCATTGGAGCGGTGAACTAGACCGTTGCTACGTAGTGTTGTAATGTTACGATGATGTCCTGGGCCCACGAGCCCAACAAACAATGGTAACGACGTTGTACATAGCTAAACGCGAAGAAGCGCCCGCAGTAGCCCGCTGAACTAGCTGGCGGTCACCACTCGTAACAGTGTAGCGTGCAGACGTGTACCTATGGTGCAGGCCGGGCGTATGTAACGGGCACTAAACAGTTTACCGGGTTATAGAAAAATATATAATGACAGGATGAGGAGTAGCATCTCTCACATCATAACGCTATGCGGTGTTGCAGCTTCAGATCGTTACTGCTCCGCTAGCGTCGGCTTCATCCTCATCCGTGCGTTCCGCTCACCGCGATCATCACGACTTTTGCTGCGATATGGAGGAGGTAAACTCGTGACACCATGCCGTTGCCAGTCCGGCAAGATATTCGGGACGGTGTGCACAAGGGGACTTCGTCAATGGGCTGCTCGGTGCGCTGGGCAGGGGTAAGGCCAGGGGCAAGGGCAGGGGCAGGGGGGGATGCATATGTAACAGTGTGCAGAGATGCTTGTTGCATCGTTGTTCTTGGTTGACACCGCTAAGCAGCTAGCCTTGTATGGCCATTTGGCATTGACTTCTCTGACTCCAACTCTGCACCAGCAATGCAAAGTGCACACAGACATCTCCTACTTAATGCACTAGAGGCTGGGCACAGCATGGTTGACACAGACTAAATGTTGGGAGGTGGCCAGGCAAGGTGGTGGAGCAGCGTAGCAGGCCCAGTGTCAGACCTGACATGCCGGTGATCGTGGGTGAGTTCCGCACCAGCCGTGTCAGCTCGTCTGTGCATGGCCCCCAGCCTTGTGAGCTGCACCTGCCACGTGACCGGCCTAGGCCAGCAAACTGGGCACCCCCCAGCAGGCCAGGTCATCCAGCGGCTGGTGCGCTCAACCTGGAGCCATCAGCATGCTAAGTATGTGCGGGGCCTGTGGTGCCATGAGGTTCCGCCCAACCCCAGAGCAGGCAGCTCTACCAGCCAAGGGCAAGGAGTACCCGGAGCTGGTATACAAGCGGTTGCGAGACCAGCCACCCAAGGCCCAACAGCAGCAGCAGCAGCAGCAGCCCGCTGCGGCACAATAGTGTGTGCAATGTGCAATGGTGTAGGTGGTAGGGGAGGGACCATGCAATGCTTTAGGTGGTAGGCAACCATGCCCATGTGTATGCCATGTGCATGCCATGTGCATGGGGGACTCCATACAGATAACACCGTTTTGTGGTGGTCCATGCCTAGTGGTCCACGCCAATGAAGGCCCTAGTAAAGGTCAAGGTGTTGTACAGCGGCCGTGACTTAGTAAAGCACAGCACCCGTGTCTTACCTAACCCGAGGGACCTCACTGCCAAAGCCCTGACTGCGATGTTAAGCCTATTATTAGGCCGGCTGCGACACTCCTGCGGAATTGTTCAATTGTTCACAACTGGTCGTAGATAGCCAGGCAGTCAGGGCAGCCTGGATAGCCAGACAGTCAGGGCACGTGACAGCAGCCTGGCACACCGCCCCATGTGTTCTCCAGTAAGGCTAGGGGTAAGGGCAGGGGCAGGGGGGCATGCATGTGGCAGTGTGCAGAGATGCTTGTTGAATCGTTGTTTTTGGTTTGCACGGCTCAGGCACCTTACTTCCCTACTATTACTACAGGGCAGGGGCTGTGTTATCTGTAATTCGAACTGGGTAACTGCGACCTACAGCCCGTACCAATACCTGATTCCCTACCCCAACCCACTTGCAAAGGCCGGGCAATCTATGTTGGCATGAAACACATGTTCTGATGTAAGCAACAGTTCAAGCACTGCGCGGTGCACACATGCTACTGTGCTACAAGCTGCTGGGCCTGGGCCTTGGGGGCTCGGTGTCGCAGCTTCTTACAGCCTAATGCTAGGTACTCCTTGCCCTGGGCTGGAAGTCTTCCTCGGTGTGGCCACTTGCACAGCTCCAGTGGGCGCCACTTGCTCTCCCCTGCCCGCTGGAGGATAAAGGCTGCGTTGCAGTCCCTGTCCACCCATTTGCCAAGGTCTCCAGGGTGGCCTGGGCCAGCCAAGGGCACCACATGAGCCCCCGCACTGGCGCCTCAAACCGCTTGCTCCAGGCTGACCGCAACAAGCGGTTCTGCGGATGTGGATAAATTAACCCACCTGTCTTCAGCTGCTGGGCTGCTGCCAGAGGGGTCTTCAGCTGCTGGGCTGCTGCCAGAGGGGTCTTCAGCTGCTGGGCTGGTAAGGAGGTAAAGTTTACCGACATGACTTTGCCTTGCAGTAATGTTAACCGACATGACTTTGCCTTGCAGTAATGACTAGCCTACTCCGATTGCAGTAAAGACAGGACAAGTTTACTCCGATTGCAGTAATGACATGACAAGTTTACAGCCGACTCCGATTGCAGTAATGACATGACAAGTTTAGCGACATGATTTTGCCTTGCAGTAATGACTAGCCTACTCCGACGGCCTGGACCCTGCCCCTAGCACCCCTCGCATCCCCTCGCAACTCTTTGCTCCCCTAACCCCTCACTAGCCTAGCATAGTCTTCAAACCTCCTTCTACCCCCTTATAGCCCCAACCCCGCTCTCCCATCCTCCCTCCCACCTCCTTCCACCCCCAGACCCGCCCTCCCACGCCCCCTCCCAGCCCCAGCCCCAGCCCCGCCCTCCCACTCCCTCCCACCCCCTCCCAGCCCCAGCCCCGCCCTCCCACGCCCCCTCCCAGCCCCAGCCCCGCCCTCCCACCCCCACCCACCTCTTCCCACCCCGGGGCGGGCGGGCGGGCGGGCGGGCGGGCGGGCGGGAGGGCGGCGGGCCGGCCGGGCGGCGGGCCGGCGGGCCGGCGGGCCGGCGGGCCGGCGGGCCGGCGGGCGGGCGGGCGGGCGGGCGGGCGGGCGGGCGGGCGGGCGGGCGGGCGGGCGGGCGGGCGGGCGGGCGGGCGGGCGGGCGGGCGGGCGGGCGGGCGGGCGGGCGGGCGGGCGGGCGGGCGGGCGGGCGGGCGGGCGGGCGGGCGGGCGGGCGGGCGGGCGGGCGGGCGGGCGGGCGGGCGGGCGGGCGGGCGGGCGGGCGGGTGGGTGGGTGGGTGGGTGGGGCGGGGTCAGGGCGGGCGGGTGGGGCGGGGTCCTTCACCCCCAGCTGCTGACTTTCTGCACCCCCTGACGGGGCTAGGGGCCTTGCCGGGTGCGGCCCTCCCAAGCCAGGCCCTGGACCCGGGCCAACTTGTTTGGGGGCGGCCAGGGGAGGGAGCAGCTGGTGGAGCAGACGGGGCAGTTGGCGTGGACAGGGTGGATGGGTGCGCTGCACCTGATGGCTGCAGGTTGGTTGGCCTGGTTGGGGGGGGCCTGGTGGGTGCTGGTATGACTGGGCTGTGGGCTGCTGGCTGTGGGTTAAGCAGAAGGGGGGGCGGGTGTTGGGAAAGGGTTGAAGGGGTCGTGGCGATCTTCTATCTAGATCATGCCTCGGTCTGTGAGGAGGAAGTGTTCAGGAGTGTTCAGGTGTGTTCAGGTGAGATGATGAGCTGCCGCCCAACCCCCTTCCCCTCCCCCAGCCCAGGACCCCCTTGCCCAGGACCCCCCTGCCCCTGCCCAGGACCCCCCTGCCCCTCCCCCTCCTCCCCCTGCCCAGGCCCACCTCCTACCTCCCCCAGCCCAGGACCAGCCCCCTGCCCAGCCCCCACCTGGCTCAGTCCCACGACCCTAGGCCCCCACATGGTCAGGTGGCTGGACCGGGACACCAACAGATGCCTGAACTCTTAGCGCATTGGGGAGGGCATGCAGCGCCCCCTGGAGCTGTGCCGCTATTAGGGCTTGGAGGCTCTGCCCCCCGTTGGCAATGAGTACCAGAAGGGCTGCAAGCGGGTCAATGACCGGCTGCCCAACGGCAGGCAGAGGCTGCACTGGGCTGCAGATTACCGGCGGGGCATTGATGGCCGGGCGTGCAACAACTAGTAGTTTACAGGCCGTTGGTTTTGATGGGGTGCCCAGTGGTCTAGGGGAAGAGTGCCTCCGGTGTGGGGTTTGCAGTCATCAAGGGTGCAACCGAGGATGCTTCAAATTGATTGTATCTGAGTGAGATTACCCACAATCGAGCATGTTGCTTCATGTTGAATGAGTTTTGTTTGTCTAAATGTCGCATATCATGAGCAGGACGAGAGAGTTGTGATGGGGGTGATGTGTTATGGTGCACATTCGCAAGTGTGTTGGCGCATGTCATAATGCATGTAACTGGCTAAGAGAAGAAGAAGACTGTATACTTGTCTCATTTTGTCTTAGAACAGCTGTATCTGATAATGCTGTACAACTCACTAGAGCACAGCACCCGTGTCTTGCCCAACCTGAGGTGCCTCACTGCCATAGCCCTGACTGCGATATTTCAGCCTGCTACTAGGTCAGCTGTCACACTCCTGAAGGAGAGTTCAGTTCTTCACAGCTGGTCCTAGCGATAGACAGGATAGTCAGGGGCACATGACAGCAGCCTGGCACATCGCCCCATGTGCTCTCCATGTCCCTCTTTTTCCACCATGCACATGATAAGCCGTCGTCAGTCGACACTATACCACCTACCAATCGTGGGTAAAACATGTGAGCCGTCATAACAGCAACAAGAGCACTCAGGCCACCATCAGCCGCCCCTGCCGCTTCCTCGGCGGTTCTTCAACGATTCCTCGGCTCCTGAAATCATACAAATCAACGCAGTGTGGTAGTGCGATGGGTGTGAATGAAGATGGTCAACTATAATGTGGCCTTGGTTGTGCTATCACCCACGACACCAGGAGGTATAAGGGCTAGTTGTACGCATTTCACTTAGTGCCAGGAAGGGGGTCTACATGTGATGTTGGCTTGTTGTGCCAACCAGCGCTACTGTCTATGTGGCGGGTTGTGCTAGTGAAGTACGACAACAGGAGCTATGTATGCTGTAGTAGTTGTTTCATGCACTTTACCTAGTGCCAGGAAGAGGGTCTACATGTGATACTGGCTGGTTTTGACAGTTGACCTACTGTCTATCTGTACTTGGATACACGATCAACCTATCAGTCTCACATTGCCGTCACATCCACTCAAGCAACTGAGTTACCACCACCAGGCTCGACTGTCACACCGCTGATGCCATACCATGCTGACGTCGGGTGTGCTGGGCGAGGTATGCCACCAAGGTGAGCCACAAGGGGACTACGCAACAAGCAACCTCTGTCACCTTAGGTCCAACTACGTATCATCTCTAACCATACGGTAAGGCCGTGCACAAGTGTGCTACAACATGGAGGGCCATCACATATGGAAGAGATGGTTTGGGTCGGTTACAGTTATGCCTAAGATTGTTTATCATTGCACTCACCTTCAAATGTTTCGTTGGCCAAACGTATCCAGCGCTCCCATTCAGGAGGGGTCGTCTCGCTGTCCATGTAGGATTTGTACTTCTTCTCCCACTCAGCCAAGCCTGCTCTGTTGGAATCTGCTTTATATGGGCTGCGCTTCGTGGTGACGACCTCGTTTGAGCATGCCCTACAATGCAACCACAGCACCCCTGTTTGTGAGCGTGTATTGGCGCACATCCACATCCACCAGCATGCTCCACACTGTACTCACCTTGCAATCGCTTCTGTCAAGCAAGCAAAGGTAACTGTGGCAGGCACATGGCCTAGGTTCTCACGCAGAGCTTCCAGAGTGCCTCCCACAACAGCCATTACTCCAGGCGTCCAAGTGCGCACGTCGCCGAGTGCAGGGTATCGAGCCCCAGGTTCCTGCACAAGCACAAAGTTGGACGTGCCATGCCATGCCATGCCATGCCATGCCATGCCATGCCATGCCATGCCATGCCATGCCATGCCATGCCATGCCATGCCATGCCATGCCATGCCATGCCATGCCATGCCATGCCATGCCATGCCATGCCATGCCATGCCATGCCATGCCATGCCATGCCATGCCATGCCATGCCATGCCATGCCATGCCATGCCATGCCATGCCATGCCATGCCATGCCATACTATCCTCACTGAACTGACTGTTGTGCTGACTTGTACTGGTGCTTCGGGTGTGTGCTGACTCCCCTACCTCATCTGCTTCCCGGAACATGAAGGCTTGGATCAGTGGAAGCACGTAGTGCTTTATAATTTTATTGGCCATATCCATACGCACCACGCGCAACTCCGGCCCACCTGGCCCGTTGACTGCCTTCAACACGGGCTGCATCAAGCACAGGAGTTAGTGTGCCGCAGAGGCTGGGTCAGGCAAACACCGGGTGGCAGCAGTGTCCAGTATGCATTTGGCATGAGCTGCCGGTAATGCAAACACAGGCGGCTGCATATGGACCAGGAACGCCCCGCAGAGGCTGGGTCAGACAAACAGGGGGTGCAACTGGCATGTGCTGCCAGCAAGACACAACCCATACCTCTTTTACTTTTGAGCCTCCTTTTGCCTTCACAGCCTGGCGTTTTGTGTATTCAATTCGTTTCTTCCTCGATGCAGGCTGCAATCAGATCACATGCACCAGACTATAACACATGACATTGTGCGGCTGTCGGGTTTTGGGGCCTGTGAGGGTCAAGCCTGCGAGGGTCAAGCGCAGCAAGGCTGAGCTGTCAGCTAAGACTGCAATGCAGCGCTAGATATGCAGCGCAATGGAAAGAGCAGGAGGCTGAGCATCTTCTAGCAGGAGGGCAGGTGCAGGGAAACAGCAGCAGCAGCCAGGTACTTTCATGCTAAATGCTCCATTAGGTGGCAGGCCTGTGTCAATTTGTGGACTGCAGCTGCCAGCCAAAAGCCCCATGTTGAGCTGTCATCCCATGTACCTTGATATCTTTGGTGCATGCCATGCCAACTCTGGGCTTCAGCCGTGTCATAGGGGTCAGGCAGTAGCATAGGTGAAAGGCGCCCATGCCATGTGTGTGGGAGGTACTCCACACAGACAAACACCACCCCTAGTGATGGGGCCCTATTATACCCTTGCATGGTTACTGTAGTGATACGCCTTACTGGTGATTTCACCACATTATTTTGTCACCAAATCGTATCACCACTTGTTTCAGCATAGAATTCGGGTCAGAAATCTGTGAGCATGAGATGTTTTTCGTCACCAAATTGTATCACCAGTTGTTTGAGCATGAGATTGGGGTATTCACCAAATCAGCGTATCACCAACAAGGCGTATCACTACAGTATTCTGATGAGGGAGGTGCTGCCTGGCCAAGGTTATACATAGTGTTGTGGTTTGTTTGCCGTGCACTTGGTGCTCTTCATACTCTTTTCTGTTCCTTCTCGTCCTCCTGTAACTCCTCCATGAGTAAGTAATCATAACTTACCAAAGCTGCACATCAGTGGCAATGTGATAGTCATTTCATAGGCCATTGCATCATCATGTCATTGAAACGCGGCTTGACTATGAATCCTTGACTTACCCTCCCTGCATGCCCGCCGCTTCGTTTCTTGGCCTTGCTTCTCTCCCTGGCTGCTTCCTGAGGAACACAGGATGACGGCCCGGCACAAACTCCCGATGGCATGCACACCCTTCCATGATGCTCAGACATGGGTGCATGCATGCTTGCATGCACACCCACACACCTCCTTAGTTCCCTCGTCCTCGCTTTCTCTGGACTCGGCACTACTGGTGGGTCGAGTGTGAGCTGACTCTGTCCCCAGCAGAGAGCTATCAGACCCAGCCGCTTCAACAGCCGTCTGAGTCTTGGTCGCAGGGGTGCCCTGCAGGTGAGCATGCCACATGACCGGCAAAAATGGCAAGCCCCATGGTGGCTTCATGGTGGCTTTAACAGCTGTCTGCTTCTGCGTTGCAAGGGACCCTACAGGTGCCAGTGCCAGCTGGCAGGCCAGGATGGCAAGCACCAAGATGGCAAGATGAAGGTGTTGTGGCGCAAGCATGCGTCTAGTGGTGACCAACGCACTAACAGGCTGTCATGGCACTCACCCTGGCTGGGCCGAGGACTGGGCCTGGTGGGGGCGAGGCTGCAGGAACCTGTTGGTTGTGGGGCACCGCTGGCCTGCCATTGACGGCGTGATGAGGGTCCTGCGGGGTTGCGCATCATGCCACCAAGGCCTGGTCCTGTCCTGTGTTGCGGTGTGCTGCTAGATGGCCTTAAGTGTACTTCCCTCCTCCACACACACTATACATATGTATATGAAGATGCCTGTGTGCCCTCCGCCCACGATTATGATGGGCACTGGTTTCTCTGACTGACTGACTGGTAGGAACTCTGACTGATACAAGGAAATGCAGATGGAGGATGCAGATGGAGGTCCTCAGGTCCTGACTAGGAGATGTTGTGCAAGGGTCCAAGGCTGCCATCGACCTGCCATGCTCTCACAAACCTGCCTGCCATTAGTAGGGTACATAAATGTAACAAACTCTTGATGAAGGGTGAAATGGTGACAGCTTTGCCTTCTGACAGGTGACAGCTTTGCCTTCTGTCAACATTGCCACCCACTAGCAGCTACTTGACGTTGGGAGGTCGTAGAGAGGTCACCATCACCATCACCATCACCAACACCATCACCATCACCATCACCATCACCGTCACCATCACCATCACCATCACCGTCACCATCACCATCACCATCACCATCACCATCACCATCACCATCACCATCACCATCACCATCACCATCACCGTCACCATCACCATCACCATCACCATCACCATCACCATCACCATCACCATCACCGTCACCATCACCATCACCATCACCGTCACCATCACCATCACCATCACCATCACCATCACCATCACCATCACCATCACCATCACCATCACCAGCAGCAGCATTTCCTCATTACCCACCGGCACATACTCTTGAGATGACAGCACCTCACCCTCTCCAGCTCCCTCATCATAGGTGTTAGTGGGTGCCAGCTCAGGCTGCACACCAGCGGCTGCAAGCAGCAGGCAGATAGAGCTGTCAGTGGAGCCGGTGGGCTGGCGTACTCCACACAGACAAAACACACCCCCTGGTGAGGGACCCTATGATGCTGCCTATGCGGGGGTATTGGTTTCCTGCTGGGCCACTGAGGGAGGTGCTGCGTGCGCTTGAAGGGGGCAAGCAAGCTTACTCTGGATACTTCTCAAGTGATGTCAAGGGCTGAGATCTTAACCTGGGGTGTGAGGTTTGAAAGTTTGACAATGAGGCCCGTCTGCAAACTGCTGCAAGCCACCTGAGAGGAAGCATGACATAGATGAGCTGAAGGTGTAGACTGCGGCTGGATGTGAAAGACATGGAGGGGTTCTCGTGTCGCCCTAATGCTCCCAACAGCCCTCCATGCCCTGCATGCCCTCCATGACCTCCATGCCCTCTATGCCCTCAATGCCCTCCATGCCCTCAATGCCTCCATGCCCTGCATGCCCTCCATGACCTCAATGCCCAGCACTGGTCCTGATGGCATGTCTTACCTGGCACACCTTCTCCCACAAACTCCGTCACCTCCTCGTATGCCACCTCCAAACGCTGCCACTGGGGCTGCTGCTTGTCTTGTTTCTGCAGCGCCCCTTGCCCCTGTCGCTGTTGCTGCTCCTGCCCCTGCTGCCCCTGCCGCTGCTCCTCTCGCCCCTGCTGCTTCTGCGGCGGCTGATAACGGTGCTGCGGTGGGGTCGCCTTGTTCCCTGTGGGTTGACTGGGGCCCACCTTGGCCTTGGCACCTGGGGTTGGCAAGCCCCGGCCCACAAGGGTGCCTGAGCCCAGCCGCCGGGCCCCCGGTACTGCCAGAGCAGCGCTGTGCCCCTGGCCCTGGGCGCCAACAGGAGGGAGGCCAGGAGCAGCCTGCTCAGCCTGACCAAGGGCTTCCTGCAGCAGCTGCTGCTGCCTGTTCTTGACAGACGCATCACAAGCTCGACTCTGGCGCACCCTCCCGCCTGGGGCAGGTTGCTGGTGAGGCTGTGTGAGCGCTGCTGAGGGGCTCAGCTTGCTTTGCAGTGGCTGACGGCCTATGATGCTGAACAGGTTGGTCTTGGCTACGGGTCGTGGCTGCAATCCGGCTGGGCCAGTTGAAGGGTGCTCTTCATTGGGTGGGCATCTGCTCCCCCACCCCACCCCAACCCCCACCCCTTCCCCCTGACCCTGCGCAGTCTCTTGACCTCGCCTTAGCCTCAGGGGCCCCCTTTCCGCCTGATCATCTGTTGCCTTCCCCTCCTCTTCAGCTGCTGTCAGCGGGCTCATGGGGCTCACATTGCCCTGGTGTGAGGTGTGGTGGGCGCGTTGGGGGGAGGCATGAGGGGACGGAAATGACCGAGCAGCAGGAGGTGAGTCTGGGGCAGTGGGCAGGGGCGGCGTAGGTGCGGCTGGTAGGCTGAGGTGCCGCTGCAGGTTGTTGGCATTTGCTGCTGACTGGTGTGTGTGGTGAAGGGGAGGGTGAAGGGACATCTCTGCGGCAGGGATTGGTGTTCGAGGGATGGGCCTCGAGGGTGGAGGGGTGGGAGAGTGGGGAGGGGCAGCAGGGGGTGGGGTGTGGGATTGGGGTGGGATGGGAGCAGGCGGCTCAGACGCTACTGGCAGGTCCAAGTGCACTGCCCCTCCACCCTGACCTTCCTGCGACGCTACCCGCCTGTCCTGCCCTGACTGCTGCTGGAGCTGCTGCAACTGCAGGTGGAACAGCTGTTGCATCTTCTGCATCTGCTGCATCTGCCCAACCAGCTCCTGAATCAAGGACAGCTGCTGCTGCTGCTGCTGTTGCTGCTGCAGTGGCGGCTGCTGCGGCTGCGGCGGTTGTGGCTGCGGCTGCGGCGGCGGCGGCGGCGGCTGTTGCTGCCTGGCACGTGGTACCAGGAGAGGCTGAGTTCTGACCAGGGCTGTAAAAGGTCGGGTGTGGGGTTCATCAACCACCCTAGCGCTGCCCCGCGCCCCATCCTTACCCTGACCATGGCTACAACCTTGCCCCTGACCTTGCTGACCCTGCCCTGGCTTTGGCTCTGGCCGGCCATCTCCCGTTGCCCCTGCTGCCATTTCCTCCTTTACCTCCCCTCTGGCCTCGGACTGAGAATGAGAGGGCATTTGAGGGAGAAAGCTTGCCCCTGCTGCTGTCCTTGGCTTCTTGTGCTGCACATTGTGTTGGGGCTGAGCAGCTGATGAACATCGCTTTCTTCCTGCCGCTGCTGCTGTCGCTGCTGCTGTTGCTGCTGCTGCTACTGCTGCTGCTGCTGCTCCTGAACCTTGGCCGCTGGCCGCTACAGCTGGTCTGACTTGATTTAATTGATGCACCTGGCTGCTGGCTGTAATCTGGCCATGGCTGCCGTCTCCCTTGAGCTGCATGTTTACCCCTCTGCCCTGCAGCCAAACGGTCATGACACCCAAGCCAGTGCAGGGCAACTGTGACACATTCCCAACTGCACCCAAGCAAGCAACACAAGCACACTCAAGCATTGCGGTGTAAACACAAAGAAGAGCCCTGCATGCCTTTGTGCTTGACTGACATTGGACTGAGGAGGAGCTTGACAAGGCCAAGGACCTCCCGGTCAAGTCATAAACTCGCAGCACTTGTGCTCACTGGCTGATGGGATAAACTCAGTGCCAGCTTGGGTGGTGTCCTCACAATCATTGGTGTGTATGAAATGGAGCTGAGCTTGGGTAAGGAGGTCAGCTGAGGTTGGGCTAGGTAAGAAGGCGGGCAGGCAGGCAGATCGCCCCCACTTACCCTCACCTGGTGGACCCCTCCAACCCCCCGCCCGCCCGCCCCCTCCTTCACCCCCAGCTGCTGACTTTCTGCACCCCCTGACGGGGCTAGGGGCCTTGCCGGGTGCGGCCCTCCCAAGCCAGGCCCTGGACCCGGGCCAACTTGTTGGTGGCGGCCAGGGGAGGGAGCAGCTGGTGGAGCAGACGGGGCAGTTGGCGTGGACAGGGTGGATGGGTGCGCTGCACCTGATGGCTGCAGGTTGGTTGGCCTGGTTGGGGGGGGCCTGGTGGGTGCTGGTGCGACTGGGCTGTGGGCTGATGGCTCTGGGTTAATTAGAAGGGGGGGCGGGTGCTGGGTGGGGCCTGAAGGGGCCGTGGCTGAGCGGCCCTGCTTGGCTACTGCCAGCCTGCTGCTGTGACTGGCCTTGTGCTTGAGCTTGGCGGGAGGTGGCATGACGGACGCAGGGATGGAGCGGGCTAACTTGGACTGGGCCTGAAGTGGGGACTGGGGCTGGGGCGGTGTGTGAGGCGGCGTTTGCTGCGCTGCTGCGTGCGATGGCTGCAGGTCAGCTGGGGCTTGACCGGAAGTGCCACTGGTGGCCGGCTCCTGGGGCAGCTTGATGACAGTGGCATTCATGGCAGTTGGGCCGCGTCAAGCTGAGGTGCTGTGGTGCGATGCCTGACTGTCTTGTGGGGGTGGGCAGAAGCACGTGCTCGTTTTAGCGATGACAGCGCATGCGGTCTGTGCCAGAGGCGGGTTAGGCAGGGCAGAGGCGACAGGGCGTTACAAGGGCGAGGGAACCTTGGGATTTCAGGCAGCAAGCGTCGCAAACCGAAGGCCTTTGCTACAGTGATGAAACACGAACGAGGGTTCTGTGACAACAAGGGTTCTGTGACAGAGACGCGCTTACTTACGGTCCTGGCGTAGGATAGTGGTGCGGTTGAATTGCGAGCACCGGGTTCATCTGCCTCCCTCAACACCATCCATCTTGTTTACCTGTGAAAGTTACACCGCAGCAGAGTAACCCCGCCCTTCCCCCCTCGGCCTAGCCAGTCAACATATCAACAGCAGGGCACTTCTGGATATGCGACCAACCACAACAAATCCACCCAGCGTCCAATACATCCAACCTAGAGTGCCAGAAAAGAAGGCAGGCCAGCAGGCAATACAGGTGTTCAGATCAGCTTGGCAATCCGCTAGTCTACCATGCAATCTATCATGTGATGTAGCAGAGCACATTATTCAACCATATCTCAACCATATTCTCAACCATATTCTACCATAGGATACAGCACATTATTCCCCTACTACTACGACAGGGCAGGGGATGTGTTATCTGTGATTCGAGCTGGCTAACTGCGACCTACAGCCGGTACCAATACCTGGTTTACTACCCCAACCCGCTTGCGAAGGCCGGGCAATCTATGTTGGCATGAAACACATGCTCTGATGTAAGCAACAGCTTCAGCATTGCGCGCTGCACACATGCTACTGTGCTACAGGCTGCTGGGCTTGGGCCCTGGGGGGAGTAGGATAGAGCAGCTGCGGCACAATGAGGGCAATGCCTTGGTTCAAGGAAAGCTGTCATCAGCCGTGTCCTCAATGGTCACCTCCATCAACTGGCATGCTGCTGCCAGTTGTTCCAAGTACCTTGACTGATCCTGCAAGGCCTCAGGGGTGTCCCCCTTCTGCATACGCAGCTTCTTGACGATGACAGGGACCTGGCATGCATGCGTGATGTTGTGGATCACAGCTGCCATGTCGAGGCGGGGGTCATCATGCAGATCAACATCAAGCCTACCGAGCACTAAGGGGCTGGGTAAGCGAGTATAGGGGCAGGTAGGCGACAGACATGGCGTCAATCGCATCCACCTCCAGCTGCTGCCAGCTGCAGGGCGCATCAGCACGTGATGTCTCCAGACAACAGACGCCCTCCAGCTGAATGCTCATCAGCTGGGTGGCTGCCAGCAACTCATCTAACGCCTCATCGCCTGTGACTGTAGTGTTTGGGAGATGCAGATTACGGAGCTGAGGCAGATCTTGCAGGAGCTCCGCAAGGCCATCGACCCAGAAAAGTTCACTGATGATCAGCACCTGCAGCTGCTGTAGCGACGCCAAGGCCTCACTCCAAGCGGTAACGTCCTCAATGTACTCATCGTCATCGTCACTGTCATCTTCATTGCGAGGAACTATCCAATCCGACAGTGTGAAGGGGTCTATTCTCAGCTGTGACAGCTTCAGCCCGCGGAAAGGGGTGGGCAGGGTTGCTTTCCCAGGCTTAGTAGGCTCCCTGACGGTGGTGTCGGCGAGGTCTAGAAATTGCAGCTGCATGTCCAGCTGTGGGTGGGAGAGCATGCTAGCCAGACCGCTGTAGGTGACAGAGAAGCCGCGAAGGGACAGGGCGGTCAGGTTGGGGAAGCTGTCCAGCAGGTGCTGGGCTAAGCCAGGTGAGCACTCCAGAGCCTGGTGGGAGTCACTGCAGCGGAGTATGCAAGCCTCCACCCCTGCACAGCTGCCCAGCTTCACCAGGACATGGGCCAGCACCTCATGGTGCTGCCCACGTCCCTGTGCCAGAAGTTGCTCTGTGGCTACTGCGCCCCTGCTCTGCGCTGGCAACAGGTGCAGAGTCAGAGCCAGCTCGTCCTTCCTGGTCTGAAGGGCTGCAACGATGCGGGGCGGGAGCAGCTGGTCGCAGAGCTGCTTGCCCAGCTTGATGCGGAAGGAAGGGGTGAGCAACAGGAGCCGCTCACACAGTATAGAGCAGGTGCTGGCCAAAGCTGATGTGGCCCCATCTTGCATTGCACGGCTGACGATGCTATCCAGCAGTGATGTAGGCAGGTCCAGGAGTGAGGTGGTGGGCGGATGGGCATCTGCTGCTTCGGTGGGCGCAGTGGTGTCGTCTTGACCCAGATTGCGCCTGCGCCGCTTGTCCATCTGTAGCGTGTTGTGCATGTGGTGCTTGTTTTCAGCCTGGAGTGCCAGACAAGAGGGCAGGTCAGCAGATATCAGAGGGAAAATGGCAGCGTGTGGCATTGACATCAAGGCATGCCATGTCCACTGCCACTCTCTGTCTCATGCTTCTCAGCTTTTCAGCCAAGTCTACAGATTCATGCGCCTCTGGCAACGCACCGTCGGAAGCACGTGTCCACAGCAATGGCAACCTTCACTCACTAGCCGGACGTCGCATCGGCTTATCTACAGAGCCTTGCAATAAACCGGCGATTTGGCTTCATTCGCATGCAGTTGCATTTGTTTGGTTTGTTACTATAACATGTTAGAGCCGTCATTGTGGCTGAGATTTGTAGTGTAGCTACTGCTTCAGCAGCACAACACCCCACCCTCCACCAAGCCCTAGGAACATGCCAAGGTGCTGTCTCAGGTAGCAAGACCTTTTGACCGTCTGGCATAACGTCTGGTATGGTGCAGCCGCAGCATCAAGGTGTTGAGCAAAGCATTACAGTGGCGTAACAGCTGAAGGTCCGATACTTGGTGACACTGCAGCGTAAACATAAGTCATTCAACATGGATTCAACGTGTTTGAGTCAGGTGTTCCCAACTAACAGAAAATGTCAGGAAACCTTTCACCCATTTAGAAAAGTTTTACACTCAGTTTCTGGCGTGGGATGTTCCTGGCGTAGGATAGTGGCGAGGCTGGATTGCGAGCACCGGGTTCATCTGCCTTCCTTAACACCATCTTGTCAACTGTGAACATTACACCGCAGCAGAGTAACCCCGCTTCCTCCTCCCTTCCCCCCTCGGCCTAGCCAGCAAACATATTAAACATCAAAGATGAAGCACACCGAAGTACCCCGAATAGAGCTGTGCATTCCCTCATCACTGACCACTTTTGAAGCTTGCTACATAGTTTCAAATGCGATTAACAACAACAAATTCACCCATCGTCCAATACATCCACCCTGGAGTGCCAGATAAGAAGGCAGACCAGCAGGCAATACGGGTGTTCAGATCAGCCTGGCAATCCGCTACCACAGGGTGACCCACAGTCAAACAAATTGTTCCATTTGGAACGAGTTTTGTTTGCCTGGCAACCCGCTAGCCTACCATGCAATCTATCATGTGATGTAGGATAGAGCAGTTGCCAATGCCTTGGTTCAAAGCAAGCTGGAAAGTCCCGTGTCCTCAATGGTCACCTCCATCAACTGGCATGCTGCTGCCAGTTGTTCCAAGTACCTTGACTGATCTTGCAATGCCTTTGGGGTGTCACCCTTCATACACAGCTTCTTGACGATGACGGGGACCTTGCATGCGTGCGTGAGGTTGTGGATCACAGCTGCCATGTCGAGGCGGGGCCAGCAACGCAGATCAACGATGAGCCTGCCAAGCACCAGGGGCTGGGTGAGGGAGTGCAGGGGCAGGTAGGCAACAGACGTGGCGCCAATCAAATCCACCTCCAGCCGCTGCCAGCTGCAGGGCGCATCTGCACGCGATGACTCCAGACACCAAACTTCCCCCAGCTGGATGCTCATCAGCTGGGTGGCTGCCAGCAACTCATCCAACTCCTCCTCGCATGTAACTCTAATGTCTGGGAGCTGCAGAGTACAGAGTTGAGGCAGAGCTTGCAGGAGCTCCGCAAGGCCATCAACACAGAAAAGATCACTGATGATCAGCACCTGCAGCTGTTGCTGCGACGCCAAGGCTTCTCTCCAAGCAGGAACGTTGTCAATGTATTCAGCGTCAGCGTCACTGTCATCTTCATCGCAATAAACTATATAATCTGAGAGTGTGTAGGTATCTATTTTCAGCTGTGTCAGCTTCAGCCCACGGAAAGGGGTGGGCAGGGTTGCTTCCCCAGGCTTAGCTGGCTCCCTAACGGCGGTGCCGGTGAGGTCCAGATATTGCAGCTGCATGTCCAGCTGCGGGTGAGAGAGCATGCTAGCCAGACCGCTGTAGGTGACGGAGAAGCCGTCAAGGGACAGGGCGGTCAGGTTGGGGAAGCTGTCCAGCAGGTGCTGGGCTAAGCCAGGTGAGCACTCTAAAGTCTGGTGGGAGCCACTGCAGCGGAGTGTGCAAGCCTCCACCCCTGCACAGCTGCCCAGCTTGGCCAGGACAGGCGCCAGCACCTCAGTGTACTGCTCACTGCTCTCGACCAGTGGCTGCTTCAAAGTGAGTGCCAGTTTGTCTGTCCTGGCTTGCAGGGCTGCGACGATGCGGGGCGTGGGCAGCTTGCTGTCCAGCTGGATGCGAAAGTCTGGGGTAAGCAGCAGGAGCCGCTCACACAGGATAGAGCAGGTGCTGGCCAATGCTGAGTTGGCCCCAACTTCCATGGCCCGGCTGACGATGCTATCCAGCAGTGGTGTAGGCAGGTCCAGGAGTGAGGTGGCAGGAGTGAGGTGGGCATTTGCTGCTTGGGTGGGCGCAGTGGTGTCATCTTGACCCAGATTGTGCCTGCGCCGCTTGTCCATTTGTAGCGTGTTGTGCATGTGGTGCTTGTTTGCAGCCTGGAGTGCCAGACAAGAGGGCAGGTCAGCAGATACTAGAGGGCAAATGGTAGCGTGTGGCATTGACATCATGGCATGCCATGTCCACTGCCACTCTCCGTCTAATGCTTCACATGCACCTGGCTGCAGCCTGACTACCAGATCTATACATGCGCCTGGCTGCAGCTACAACAACTATTACAGCTAAGGCAGCCTAAATGTTTGAGAAGTCTCTGAAAACGCACCGCGTAAGCACTTGTCCACAGCGATGGCGATCTTCACTCACTAGCCGGACGTCGCATCGCTTTGTCGCTTTACAGTGCCTTGCAACAAGCTGGCGACTTGGCTTCGTCGGCGCCCGTAGGGTCTGCTGTGCTGTTTCAAACTTTGCATGTCCATTAGAGCCTGAGATGTCAGACAAAAAGGCATGTCAGCAGGCTATAGAGGATAGATCCATGCACGCAAGAAGAATGGCCGCGGTTTGTTACTAGGAAATGTTTTAAGGAGCAGCCAGAGTGCAGCCGTCATTTCGGCTGAGTTTGCAGTGTAGCCAGGCAAGACAGTGTGGTTTACCAGATGCTAGCTGGCTGGTTTTAGCTGGGAGTCTGAGAAGGAGTTTACAGTGCAAGGTCATACGCTGCTCTCAGTGCCACACCCCACAACGCAAGTACACACAACGCCATGCAGGTATACAACCTGCCAATATGTCGATTATCTTCCAGGGAATCGAATATAGCTTGGAACTCGTCCTTACTCCGACACCCCGTGGGAGCTGCCTGACCCATGATGCTGTTTGATGGGCACCAAGAGGCTTCCCAAGGCAAACCTATTTGGCTCAGCCGTACCTGGGATCAGCCAAAGGGCAGACCCCACAACCTCACTACTCGCACCTCAAGCATGCACACAAACCCCACTGCATGACTACCCTGAACCTCCAAACCGTCACCACCTTGCCTTTGCTTCCACAGCCACCTCAGCCTTTACCTCAGCCTTCCTTGCCTTTGCTTCCACAGCCACAAGCATCACATGTCCTAACCTGGCCATGCTTTGTATAGCCATGCTTTGCATTCCTGTGTACAGCCACATTATTCCCCTACTATCACTACAGGGCAGGGGCTGAGTCATCTGTAATCCGGCCTGTTGGCATGCAGCAAGCATCCGGCACCAATAACTGATTCCCTACCCCAACCCCACAGTTAGTCATGTAGCGGTGATGGTGGCGATGGTGATTCACCACCTTCAGGCACCCAGTGCCAGCTAGCCATCATGCCCTGTGTTGGCCTTTTGGCCATGAGCTGCGCACGCATGTCACGAAAGCTTGATCCAGGCGCCGTCCATGTTGGCCGAACCCTCAGTTTCCCAGGAGGCAACCAGGCAAGACGAGGAGCCGCTTCTGGGGGAGATGCCGACTTTGACCCACCCAGGGCCTGCCCCCGGCCCGGGGTACTCAATAACGTGCCGCCCCCGCCGCCCTCGCCGCCCCCGCCCCCCCACCCTGCCCATGATATGGTCTCCTAAGAGCCGCAGACAGGGTGTCATGGGGAGGCGTACATGGCTGACGGTGGGCATGAGCTGCACCACCTGGCACCAGAACTTCAGGGAGGGGGCCCGGCGGCCACCCCAGAAATGAAGGCGAGTGCACCCCTGGAGCATTGGGGCCCAGGCTGAGACGCCCTCAGCATCCTCCTCATCATCTTCATCATCTAGATAACCATCATCAACATCATCATCATCCAAGATGCCCGTGATCTCCACTTGCTTCAAGCAGCAGCCTTCCCGAGTGCGCAATGACACCACCAGCTGCTCCAGGTCCTCCCACACCGTTTTAGGGATGGAGCCTGTCCACCCATGCTTCTCCATCTCCATGCTCTTGACGACGACCGGAGCCTTGCAGGCATGTGCCAGGTTGTGGATCACATCCGCCACGTGTGATGCGGTGAAGTCCCAACTCATGTCAACGACCAATGCCTCAAGCACCAGGGGGTGGGTGAGGGAATGCAGCGGCAGGTAGGCAGCAGCGAAGGAGTCAATGCTGTCTGTCAGTTCCAGGTGCTGCCAGCTGCAGGGCGCATCGGCACGTGATGTGACCAGGTCCCAGACGGAACACAGCTGGATGCTTGTGAGCTGGGTGGCTGCCAGGAGTACGTCCAGCTCTTTGTCTTGGGTCACGGGGGTGTTTGGCAACTGTAGGGTGTGCAGCTGACGCAGTGCTGGAAGCAGCTCGAGCAGGCCCAGCAAGCATGGAAGCCTTGTCAGAGTGAGCCCCTGCAGCTGGGACAGCGGCTGCAGTACTGCCACGAACAGGGTCAGGTCATGCTTGGTGGGTAGGCAGTCCACCAGGCGCAGCTGTGTTAGATGCTCAGCCAGGGGTCGTAGGTCAGGCATGTGCAGCTGCGGCAAGTGCTGTGCCAAGGGCTGTAGGCTGGGCATCTCCCGAATGCGGGTATCCAAGCTCAGCTGCTTGAGCCTAGCCCCTTGGAACAGGTCGTCCAGGGTCGCTCCCCCAGGCTGCTCAGGCTGCGTGATGGTGCTGCCAGTGATGTCCAGCTGCTGCAGCTGTAGCGACAGCTGTGGGTGGGCAAGCAGGCTAGCCAGGCCATTACAGGTGACAGCGAAGCCGTGGATGGACAAGGCAGTCAGGCCGGGGAAGCTGGCTAGCAGGTGCTGTGCTTGATGCGGGGTGCAGTCCAGGGCTTCAAGAGTGCCAGGGACAGGAGCTGACGCGCTGCCTTTGGGCTTGGGTGTTTTGAAGAGGGGAACTCCTCTGCTCCTCAGCTCACAGCTTTCTACCGCTGCACAGCTGCCCAACTTGCCAAGGACATGGGCCAGCAGCCTGGTCAACTGACTGCTCTCGTTGGCCAGTGGCTGCTGCAAAGTGAGGGCCAGTTTGTCTGTCCTGGCTCGAAGGGCAGCAACGATGCGGGGCGTGAGCAGCTTGCTGTCCAGCTGGAAGCGGAAGGCTGGCATATGCAGCAGGCCTGCCTGGAAGCACGCAAAGCAGGTGCCAGCCAGGGCTACCACAGCCTCCAGGCCTGCCCTGACGGCAATGTCTGCCAGAAGTGCTGGTCACCCCGGCCGTTGGTCCCGCCAATCCGTGCCAGGCCTGACGCTCACACCACGCGCTAGCGAAGGGTAGCTGAGGATATCGCGGTAAGTCACGCGCGCTACAACTCGCGTTTTAGACTGAAGCCTTGTCCCAGATCACCGCCCGCCACCAGGTTGGAAATTGAGATAGCGCAAACAAGCTGCGACCCACTCACAAGAGCAGGGTGGCGAGGCGCTCCGTGGCGTCCGTAGCTAACTTCGCACTAAAGAGGCAGCCCTCGTAGTGCGCCGCAGGCCATCGCAGTGCGTTATGCCACCACGCTATGTCACTACACCACGAGACTGAGTCACGCCACGCTTCGTTGAAGTCGGTGCAAGTCGGGTGCATGGCACTGTTAACTTTTTCGGCTCTATTGGCTCACTTCCTCTATTGGCTCAGTTTCTCTATCGGCTCAGTTGTGCTGTTATGGCTAAGTTGCTGCTACTGGTGTTATCTAAAGGTGCTTTGCCTTACATGTCATCTGCCTCGTTCCCGCCACATTTTAGGCTTCCGCCACGGCCACTGCCACTGCTTACCAGCTTGGCACTTATCGCATTTTCGCGTGCCAGGGCAGCGCGGCGTCGGGGTCCAGGAGGGCTCATCACACTTTTCGGTATCAACTTCGCGCACAGTGCGAGAAATGCAGCGATGAGGGCGCCCAGCGGCAGCACAGAGTCCAACCCATCCGGGTTGTGCTCAAGGACGCCGCCAATCGCCCCTGTGATGAGATCGGCCCATGCCACATTCACCCGCTGCCACATTTTGTCATTGTGTGTACCACACAAGGTGATGGAGTATGCCTGGAGCACAACCCGGAATAAAGACCCGCCTAGCTATCCGACAAAGGTGGAAGCACGCGGAAAGGACCACTGGCCGAAAGGTTTAAGCTCTTGACAAAAGCCTCAAAATGATGGGGTCAAGGCGTGAGCAGAGTGCACGGTAGCGAAACAAAGTCCACGCACGGTGCTGCTGACACCTCAATGAGATGCTGTGCATGCTTGGAGGCAGGGTCAGGCAGGTCCCGGCTCAGGTGTCAGATAGGCCCGGGCCAGGTGTCAGGAAGGGGCCGGGCCATGAGGGGTCCCAACCCAACCCAGGGAATATTGCGCTTCGACCTGCGACCCACGTACGGTCGCACCCCGTTGAGCCCCAGGCTGCAGCGAGCGACCATGTTCACAGTCCGCGGGAATGGCGGGCGGAGTGATCTGGGACAAGGCTTCAGTCTAAAACGCGAGTTGTAGCGCGCGTGACTTACCGCGATATCCTCAGCTACCCTTCGCTAGCGCGTGGTGTGAGCGTCAGGCCTGGCACGGATTGGCGGGACCAACGGCCGGGGTGACCTGCTGTAGGCAGGTCTAGCAACGAGGTGGAAGGAGGAGGGGCATCCGCTCCTGAGGCGGACACAGCGGTGCGGCCTCGTGCACGACTGTGGGTGCGGCCTTGTTCGCGAGTCTGCCTGCGCCGCTTGTCCATTGTAGCTCGTTTAAAGCCTGGAATGTAAGACAAAAAGGCATGTCAACAGGACATAGAGGGCAGATGGGCGCAAGAAGCAGGGCGGTATCAAGGCTAGGGATGTCTAGCAGTGCGAATCGTCTACTTCTGCACTACGTGCACCTGGCTGCAGCTCCTCGATAACTGTTGTCCTCGAAGTCGACAGGGCCTACAAATGGCCTACATGTCTGAATAGTGTCCGTCGTCGCACCGTTAACTAGCAGCAGGGCGCTGTATGCTGGTGGTCACTGGACTGTTCACAGGCGATGTGGCGTCGGTCTAGTGAGCAATGGTTGACATCTAGGTCTGCGGTTACGGCCAGGGCGAAGATGGCATGTATCGTCAAACATCGTTACGATGGGACCTATGCCCGCACCAATCGCCGCACCTGAGTCCCGGTGGTTGGGTGTGCAGCCTGTCGTTGCGCTCCCCCCCTCAGCACTTCAGCGCACTCCAACGATTGCTGCACTTCAACGATTGCTGCACAAGTGGCGGCGCCAGTGGTGGCGGTAGCCAGCTACAGCAAACCAACCCCAACATAAAAAGAGTAAAAAAGGGTTGTGTGTGAGCAAGAGCTACAGGATGTCTAGCTAGAGGCACACACACCAGATAGACGGGCTAAAAGAGCTAAAGTAGCATACTAGCAGTAGCCTTTACGATGTTAAGCTCTCAGCCTGTCTTTCACAACTCTCGCTTGATTTTGGAGCAGCATGACGGCTGTAGAGTTCAAAAGTTGTTCTCCACACGTACAACACTTGAGCTACATTTCCGTGTTGTCCCACGCAGCCGTCAACTAAGTTCCGTTACCCGCTGAAACACAGGTGCCTCGTCAGCGCTGTCTCCATAGTGCACCCACCATCCTGCATCCCCCTGCCCACTGCCGTGCAGGCTGGTATCCCCAGCAGCGTTGTAATGAGGGAAGCACTGCAAGGACAGCACTTCACCTAAGCGACCGCCCACAAATCTCGATACACCCACATCAGCCATCAGTAGCCGCCCACCACACCTCTCCGTCATGCCATGCTCCTGAATGGTGTGGCCCACCACGACACGGCTTACCCCTAGCTCGGCCGCCACTCGAGCAACACCCGCGCACACCTGCACCACCATGTAGCCACGGGGCCGTGCACCAAACATCAGCTGGTGCACACCCCAATTGCACCATCACAGGCGACACAGCCCCCTAGGAGTACTTGTACAAGTGGGGTGGAGAATAAGGTGGCAGAGTGCTAAGCAAAGGGTGCAGGGTACAGGGAGGGAATGCGGTAGGGGAGGGCAGCAGGGGAGAGCAGCAGGGGAGGGGAGGGCAGCAGGGAAAGGGAGGGCAGCAGGGGAAGGCAGCAGGGGAGGGGGGGGCAGCAGGGGAGGAGAGGGCAGCAGGGGAGGGGAGGGCAGCAGGGGAGGGCAGCAGGGGAGGGGAGGGCAGCAGGGGAGGTAGCAGAGGACCACCTGGGTGTCAGGGTCAGCTGTGTAGTGCCGGCTCCACACCGGGCCACTGCCCCCAAGCAGCTGCCCTGCGCAGTACACATCACACCTCAAGCATCACACTCTACACACCATCACACAACACATCACACCAATTCACACTGAGGCTACAGCAAAAACCTGCCCCCACTCTAGGAGGGTGACCATCAAGGTGAGCAAAACTAACCCACCCCATAGCTGCTGCCCCTCCTTCTTGATGATGATGATGATGATGATGATGATGATGATGATGATGATGATGATGATGATGATGATGATGTTGGTGATGTCCGCCCGGCCACTCTGCCTGAGCCTGGTCCCAGCCCTGCACCTGCTCCTGCACCTGCTCCTTCACCTGCTGGCCCCTGCCTGCTGGCCCCTGCCTGCTGGCCCTGCCCTGCACCTGCTGGCCTCACCTGCCAGCCCTTGCACCATGCGGCAGCCCCGGTCCTGGCAGGCAGCCAAGGCCTCCCCGACTGCCTGGTTCCAGGCAGCCACCAGGGCCAGGCCGCGGCGCCGCTGCCGCCCCCCAGCCTCCTCCCCTGCCTGCCAGGCGCCCTCAGTGCTGCTCAGGGCCCTGCGTCGTGCACCCGCTCTGCTGCTGGGGTAGGGGTCCTGACTCATCATGCCAGGGTCCCAGGCAGCAGTCCGGTGCGCCCCTGCCTGCTCTGTAGCTGGCATCGCCCTGGCCTTGTCCTGTGTCAGCCTCTCTCTTGACTCATCCCTGGTTGCAAGGCTTGGAGACACTGTTGGGTCAACAAGGGAGGTGCTGGTAGTGCGCAACTCCCTGCCCTGGCCCGACTGAACACCAGCTTCCTCTCCCCTCACCCTGCCGCCCCTCTCCTTTCCTTCTGCAAGGTCGACACCCTTTACTGCTGGTGCTAGTGCTGCAGCTGGATACATGTGGGTGCCACCTGCTCCCCCTGCTCCTCCTGCTGCTGCTGCTGCTGCTGGGTCAGTAGAGTCGTGTGCAGGAGGAGCAGCTTGGGGTTCTTTCGCCACTGGGAAGAGATCCAGCATCCAGGGCAGCAAGGCAGCGTGCACAAACAGGGTGTTGCAGGGGCTGCCTGGGTAGGCAACATGGGCTATGGGGCGGGCCCGCAACAGCTGACCCAGGGGGGCGCCTGGCTGCAAGGCCTCCATGAGCCGGGCATGCCCTGCCGCCCGGCTGCCACCCCCTCGCCCACCACCGCTGCTGCTGCTGCTGCTGCTGCTGCTGCTGCTGTGGCCACTGCCATGAGCGCTGTTGTTGGTCAAGCCCAGGAATGGGTGTGTGTCCAGGCGAGCCAGGTGCTGCAGCTCGGAAGGGTTGAAGTACCTGGCAGGGCAGGGCACTGAACAGAGGGTGACTCCGGCAGGCCCTCAAAGGCTGCCAGGGCTGCTGATGTCCGGTAAGGGTGAGACAGTGAAAGATGGTGAAAGGTGGTAGCTGCCAACAGGTAAGGGTGAGACAGTGGAAAAATATGGAAAGGTAAGGTGACCCAGTAGTGACCCAGCCAGCCGGCCAGCCCTCAGTGGTGCAGGCAGGGAAGGGCAGTGGAGCAATGAACCGACAGGGTGGTGGTGAGGGTGATGGAAGGTGGTGAGGATGAGATGGTGGGGTGCAGGTGAGGGCTGAGGCCGTCAGGTCTCCCGCACCGTGTGTCCCCTTGGAGCAGCATCAGCTCGTGGTTGCCTAACAGCGTGACCACACCACCGCCAGCAGCTGAGGCCTCCGCCTACAGGGGCAGCGCTTTACTCCTGCTTCAGGGTGCATGGCCGCATGGAAACTGGAAAGGGACAGTCCAGCTGCCTTCTGAGGCTGGCAGGCAAACCGCCTACCCTTGAGCTGCGCAGTACCCTCCTGAGGCTGGTTGCCGAGTATGATGATGTCCGCTGTTCCACCCAAGCGTATAGGCCCCATTTTGCTGGCCCACCTATGAGTCCGTGAACATGAGCCGTAACAATCCTAATCTGCTTGGCCAAGTCGCAGACCTATTCATCATAGCACCTAGCGGGGTGGGGTGGGGGGGTGGGGGTGGGGTGGGATGGGGTGGGGTGGGGTGGGGTGGGGTGGGGTGGGGTGGGGTGGGGTGGGGTGGGGTGGGGTGGGGTGGGGTGGGGTGGGGTGGGGTGGGGTGGGGTGGGGTGGGGTGGGGTGGGGTGGGGTGGGGTGGGGTGGGGTGGGGTGGGGTGGGGTGGGGTGGGGTGGGGTGGGGTGGGGTGGGGTGGGGTGGGGTGGGGTGGGGTGGGGTGGGGTGGGGTGGGGTGGGGTGGGGTGGGGTGGGGTGGGGTGGGGTGGGGTGGGGTGGGGTGGGGTGGGGTGGGGTGGGGTGGGGTGGGGTGGGGTGGGGTGGGGTGGGGTGGGGTGGGGTGGGGTGGGGTGGGCCCTCCGGCCTACCTTCAGGCGATGGAATAGGTGTAGGGCCGCCAGGCTGTCTGGGCCACGGTCCACTATGTCCCCTGTCTGCACCAGGCTGCTGCGCCCACCCGCCCAGGCCAGAGCCTGCAAGCAGCCAGTACTGCCAACCTCAGCAGCGATGTGGAGCCATTGCAGTCACACACATCTGTTCCACTGTGAAAGTGATCAGTGAAAATGATACATACAAAGGTCGAAAAAAGTCAAGAGATGAAAAGGAACTAGAACATAGGGTAACATGTGGCTGGACATCACCACCTTTTCTAAACGTGGACCACTACAAAACGGTGTTTTGTCTGTATGAAGTTTCCCATGCACATGGCATGGTCGCCTACCACCTACTCCATTGCCTTACCCCTGCGACAGGGCTACAGTCTAGAGTCGGCATGACAAACATGCGCTGATGACAGCTCAAGAGGGGGCACACACTACTGCGCAGTGGCAGGCTGCTGCTGCTGCTGGGCCTTGGGTGGCCGGTCTCGCAGCCGCTTGTAGCCCAGCTCAGGGTACTCCTTGCCCTTGGCTGGCAGAGCTCCCTGGTCTGGCCAGTAGAACAGCGCCAGAGGGTGCCACCTGCTCTCCCCAATGCGCTGCATGTTCAGCTCTGCATTGCAGTCCTGTTCTACCCACCTGACTGACTGTGGTGCTGGCTAGGGTTCGGCAGCCTTGCCCTTGCCTATGTCTTGCCTGTGCCCTCGCCCTCGGTGGGCTGGGTAGGCTCAGCCGCCTGCTCAACCTTGTTGCGCATGGCTGGCAGGGGAGTGCTGGGCCCTGGCTCTGAGGGTGCTGGCTGTGTGGGTTTCCGGCTGCTGCATGGGGCCTGTAACAGTTTACGCGGGCCACTACCGGGCTCCACATCAGGCCCCGCACTGGCTGGTCACGCTGCTGGCCTCAGGCTGGGCACAGCAGGCGTTGGTCCACCTGCCCTGCTAGGGTCTTCCAGCCTGCAGGCCTGGTTGGCCCTGCCCTTGTCGACCTTGGCTGCAGGCCTACCTCCACGGCTGCAACATCCTCCACCGGGTGGGTGGCCTCACCATGGCCTGCACCTGGCACCATGCTTACTCTAGTTTGCGTCCTGAGCTGTCACAGGGCTGCCTGCCATTCACTGTTGAGCGGTGATCTTCCGCTTCTTCTGGGACATTGCGCCACTAGGTGCTATGCTATGTGGCATCTATGGCTATTCGAAGCATTTCAGAGTTCCCACAACGCATTTAACGCACACAACACATTTATCGCATTCTTACGGAGTGGTTCAAATGCAGCCTTCCAGCGCATGCAATGACACCACCTGCTTCAAGTCCTCCTACCGCTGGATATCAGTCTTGACATCCTGTCTAGCTGGCTGCAGAGGCAGGCATATCTCTTTCTCATGCCATGCTTTGTGGCATCATGGTAGTGTTGTGTTGTCACATGATTGGGTGGCAGCCAGGCTCCCACCTGACCTCATCAATCAGACCCAGTCGCTTCAGAGCATGCAGCGCTTGCTGCAGGTCGCCGTGAATGTCTGGAACCAGGGCCAGCCGAGGAGTTGTACGCCAGCTGGCTGACAATTGGAGTATGCCTGAGGCACAAACAAGGACAGTTAGTTATGTTTCAGGGAAGAATGTAGGGATACCTATAAATACCCTTCACACGTCAAGGGGGCACTAGGCACACTAGCAGTGGCCTTTACAAGAATGAGCTCGCAGCCTGTGTTCAATTACGGTTCATGCTTTACTTTTCTGCAGTTAGCAGGCGATGCCATAGGAGAAGCGCAGGCCAACTGTACCTTCCCCGGCATTCCCCGGCACGCCGTCCTCCGCTGCGTGTGAAATGAAGCCTAGGCCGGCGATAACCAGGACAGCGTACACCACACAAACGAGCACACTGACTGCTGTTCGGGACATCCCGCGTGCGATGGTGCGCTGGGTTTTCAATCTGGCTGCCGTGTCAAGATTAACGAGCTCGCACCTATGATATGCGCTGCCTAACTTAATCCCTACAGGTGGAAATGGGTGGCCCTGGCAGTGAGGTGGTGGTGATGGTGGTGACGGTGGTGGTGGTAGGGGCAGGGGCAGGGGTAGTGGCAGGGATAGGGGGGCCTGCATACGTGGCAGTGGCCAGAGATGCATGTTGAATTGCTGCTATCCTCGTATTCGTATGTTCACAGCTGGCGTATGTTCACAGCCTCTCCCCTTCCCAAGTTTTAATCCCTACAGCCCTCATGCAACACCACAATAACAATGAAAAAATGCAACACGAAAATAACAATGACAGGATGAGGAGTAGCCTGGCCCTGCCGGCTGCGCTGCTAGACGACATTGCTTTCCGGGCTCTCCAGCTCGGGGCTGGAGATGCGCTATCCCTCACCTGCCAGGCTTTTTCCAGGGTCATGCTGCTGCACGCTCCAGGCTTCCGCATTCCCCATAGACTCTCAAGTTTTAATCCCTACAGCCCTCATGCAAAACCAAAATAAAGCATGAGTTGTAATCAAACACAGGCTGCGAGATCGCTGTTGTAAAGGCTACTGACAGTGTGCCTAATGCCCACTTCAGCTCAGCCTTCTGGTGTGTGTGCCTCCAGGCTACTACTAGCAAGAGCTCTACCCTACTCTATAGCTCTTACTCACACACATCCCCTACAGCCCTCCAGCCCTACAGCCCTCATGCAAAACCAAAATTGCAAGGAGCACTCACGTGGCTGTCTTTGGGCCCTGCAATGAAGTTGCCCGGCACCGCTGGGTCAGGTAGGGCACCGTTCCTGAACTTCTTCAAGGAGGTGACCCCCTCCTCCGTCAGCACCCCCAGCATGCCGGCGTCATGCATCATGCCGTATAGGCCCTTGGTGTCTATGAAGACATGCCGAGCCTGGCACTTGCTGGTGGGTGTGAGGGCATAGGGTGTGGGGGGGCGGGGGGGCCTTGGCAGCAGCCCTGGGTTGGTGAGCTCAGCCTGCTGCCAAGGCACCATATCCAGCTGCCAGGCTGCCATGGCTGCCTCCATCTCTCTGGTAGTGTGCACCGCATGGCGCAGCAGCCGGCCCCGGTTGACTGGATCCTCCACCCAGTCATCATTCACCAGCTCCCCCTCCTCAAGCCCCAGCAGGCCCCGTTGCAAAGCCACCTCAGCCTGCATGGCTGGAGTCGGCACCAGCCCACCCTGCTCCAGCAGCCAGCTGACGTCCAGGCCGCACACCATGCGGCGAACATAGGTGCACTCCCGCTTTGACCAGGCTGGCAGGTGCCCACCACCCACCCCCCAGAATCCAAATCTGCGCCGGTGTTCCTCAGTGCCCAGCAGGACCTTTGCCCCAGCCAGGGACACAGACTTCTTGAGCCTGCCAGCGAAGAGGAGAGTGAGGATGTTGCTGAAAGCTGTCTCCAGCTGCTTGCCGACGTGGTCCACCATGTTGGTGTCAGACAGGTGGCGGGGGATTGCTGCGAGGCGGGCGCGGAGGTCAGGGTGCGCGGCCAGCACAGCAGCCACTGCCGCGTTTGGCTGAGTGTTCGCGCCGTTTCCGGGCGGGCCGCGGCACAGCTGCAGGTACAGGTTCCGGCAGCTCAGGTCCGGGATGGCTGCCTGGGAGACTGGGATGTCTGTGTACACGGGCTGGTCGTGCAGGCCGAGCGGGTCGGCTACGTGAATTGTAAACAAGCCGCGCACGAGTAAGCCCAACAGCAGGCTGGCGAGCACCCCACGCTCGCTGATGGCCTCCACTCGTGGCTGCACAGCGTCGTCCAGAAAGGCATCCCAAAGCTCTTGCGGGAGGTGGTCGATGAGGTGGGCTATCTTACACTTCCTGCCGTGGTATGTGTTATCCCTATCGCGGGCAGCGCGGGCCTCTCCGGAAACCTTTCTATTTTGCTGCGCCTCGGTGAGGTCCGGCTGTAGTGCCTCGTCGCGGTCCTCAATGTCACTGTCCGGGTCCTCCGGCACTGGCCTAGGCACGGTTCGTCTTTTTTTACTAGCCATAGAAAGTAACATCGTCAAGCCAGCACAAATACTATGAATTATCGGTTTTGTTTTCTTAGTTTATAATAACAATGACACGGTGAGGTCCCTTGGCAGTCAGGTTCAGAACGACGATGTGGAGTGGGCGACAGATAGCGATGATGACAGATACGCAAATTATGCCATGTATTGTGGGCGTGATAGCGACTGCGGCATTGACCCTGAGCATCTCTTCACCGTAGAGGATCTGGACTGCTCCCCTGACATTGCTCAGCGTCTGCTAGACAGCTTCCCCAGCCTGACAGCCCTGTCCATTCATGGCTACTCTGTCACCCGCAGTGGCCTGGCCAGCCTCATTACCCACCCACAGCTGCACCTACAGCTGCAGCGGCTGGACCTTTCAAGTACCCGCACTAAGCAGCTGCAACGACCCGAGCAGCCAGGCGCAGTGACCTTGAACAACTTGTTCCAAGGCATCAGGCTCAAGCAGTTGAGCTTGTACACCGGTGACCAGCACCAAGGGGGCGCTGTTTCACTCCTAAAGGCACTGGGGTCACTGCCTGAGCTGGAGGTGCTGACGGTCAAGGGTGCAGGGTCTACTAGGGGCCTGCCCGAACTGCTACCGGCACTGCCCGGGCTTCATACCCTTCTGTTTCCCGACGCAGGGCTCAGTAGCCAGCAGGAGTTTGACGCACTCCTGGCAGCCACCCAGCTTACCAGCCTTCTCCTGTCTGACGTCAAGTAGCTGACTGAGTCGAGGGCGGAGAGGGCCTGCAGCTGGCAGCGATTGGAGGTGACAGGCATCCTTGACTACATCTCAGCTGCGTACCTGCCCCTCCACTCCCTCACCCAGCCCTTGCTGGTGGGCAAGCTCCGGTTCAGCAACTACCGTTACTGTGACGAGGAGCATGATGAGAATGAAGAGTATGAGGACATGGGTGACGTCAGTGAGGTGGTGGCAGCTGCAGTCCACAACCTGACGCAGGCCTGCCGGGTGCCAGTGAAGATCAAGGTGCTGAGTCTAGGCTTAAATAGTATGTATGTCTCCGCCCCCTCTCCAGGAGCTGCCGGGGTGCAGCAAGGGAAGGGGTGTCTCTGGTGCAGCCGCTGGCAGGTCGGCTAGAGAAGGTGGTGTTCTTCAAGATGTACTGTCTCAATGCAGCTGATGTCCCAGCCTTGGCTCAGCTGTGCGAGGGCTGCACTGGGCTTGAGTTCTGGGCTGGCTGCCATCGCCCTTCCCTGAAGTTATGGCGCCAGCTGGTGCAGAGCATGCCCACAGTCAGCATTGTCATGTTCCGTCGGGTGTATGATGCCTGTTCTGTGCCCATGTTCAAGGTGCTGAAGCAGCTGGGCAAGCAGAGCTGGGCTCAGCACCTAGATGTCACCATCCTCCCTAATCGCGATGAGCTGCAGCACGAGCACAGGGTTGAGAGAAGGGAGTGCCGCACCAGCAACAGCCTGTACAGCAAAACCGTTCCCGGCCAGTTCAGGGTGTGGTTCAGGGTCCAGTGAGGCACAGGAACAGAGTGAGCTGAGTTGGGGTTCAGGAGCGGTGCGACGCTGGCTATAGCAGCAGGGCTGGGCTTGCATCTGTTGATCCCTGCCCTTCAACCCTTGCATGCCTGACTTGCATGCGTCATGGTCCGGACACGGCATGTCCAGGTGTGCTGGAAGTAGTGTGCCTGGTGCAAGTGCATGGTACGCTGACTTTGGCCATGTTGAGTGCTGTGTTGACCATGCCAGCACATTATTACATTGACAGCCGTCGCATTGGATGATGCATTTGGCAGCCATTGCATTGGATGATGCATTTGAAGGCCGGGCAATCTATGTTGGCATGAAACACAGCCAGTTTGACAGCCGTTGCATTGGCCTGGTGCAAGTGGTGCTACATCAGAGCAGGTGGCCAGGTTTCGGACAGTGGTGATTTAGTACAAAGGGCCAGGCAGTGACACAAGGTGCTGTCAGGGTACTGGCTGGTAGGTGGGCTCCTGACAGGGGCTGCAGTTTGCCAGTGTGTGGTGTTGATAAGAAACGGTAGCCATGGAGTGCATGTTGTGCTTTACGCGTTCCGGCCATAGTTACCACCACCTCCAAGACCCACGCCACTCAACTTCCCCGACGTGTTGGGGTGGGACATGTGTCCAGCAGGAGTTGTCAGGGAGGGCGCCTAGTCCAAGAAAGCCTCTGCAGCCCTGGGCAGACGTGGTTCCCGCCTAAACCAACACACCCTGTGCACCTTCCTTCCATGGCGTGATGTAGCCAGCACCTCCTCCCTCGCTAGGGACCACTACGAAGGACCACTAAGGACCACACGTGGGGCCGATGCTTTGTCTGTGTGAAGTTCCCATGCACTTGGGCAAACGCATGGCATGCACATGGGCATGGTCGCCTACCACCTACACCATTGTCTGACCCTGTGACAGGGCTATGACCTAGAGTTGGCACGGCATGCATGCGCTAATTGTAAGCTGCTGACATCTCATAGGGGGGGCACACACTACTGTGCTGCAGCAGGCTGCTGCTGCTGCTGAGCCTTGAGTGGCCGGTCTCGCAGCCGCTTGTACCCCAAGCCTGGGTACTCCTTGCCCTTTGCTGGCAGCTTGCCCCGCCCCGCCCCGCCCCGCCCCGCCCCGCCCCGCCCCGCCCCGCCCCGCCCCGCCCCGCCCCGCCCCGCCCCGCCCCGCCCCGCCCCGCCCCGCCCCGCCCCGCCCCGCCCCGCCCCGCCCCGCCCCGCCCCGCCCCGCCCCGCCCCGCCCCGCCCCGCCCCGCCCCGCCCCGCCCCGCCCCGCCCCGCCCCGCCCCGCCCCGCCCCGCCCCGCCCCGCCCCGCCCCGCCCCGCCCCGCCCCGCCCCGCCCCGCCCCGCCCCGCCCCGCCCCGCCCCGCCCCGCCCCGCCCCGCCCCGCCCCGCCCCGCCCCGCCCCGCCCCGCCCCGCCCCCGACTGTGCCATGCCGAACCTGGGGCCACCATGTCAGCCACCATGTGTGTGCCTTGCGTGCATGACTGCAGCTGCAGAAGTATGTGGCGGAGTTGTCCATGAAGCGCCACCAGCGTGCCAAGCAGCTCGTGGTCTCCTTTGGCATAGCAGGCTTTGGCACCCGGGGAGGTTGGGTTGCTGATGCGGTGCTGCGTGCCTGCTGCAAGGTGGTGTCAACGACCAGCTATAGGGCAGGATTGTGTTTGTGAATGAGCACCGCACCAGGCAAGTCAGCTCAGTGAGAGCCAGCTAAACAAACGCCGGGCCGCTTGGCCTGCAGACTGGTAGCCCCTAGCAAGGCAGGTGGAACACCGCCTGCTGCGCCCAGCCTGGAGCCAGCAGCGTGACTAGCCTGTGCGGGGCCTAATGTGGTGCCCGGTAGTGGCCCCCCGCAAGCCCGCACAGGCTCCATGCAGCATCCAGGCAGCCACACAGCCAGCACCTTCAGAGCCTGGGCCCAGCACTCCCCCGCCAGGCTAGCGCAGCAAGCGCACCAAGGCTGTGCAGGCAGCTGAGCCTACCCAGCTCACCAAAGGCAAGGCCACAGGCGAGGCTGCTAAAGCCAAGCCAGCCCCACAGCCAGGCAGGGGGATAGACCGGGACTGCAATGCAGCGCATTGGGGAGGCCAAGTGGCGCCTGCTGGAGCTGTGCTCCTGGCCAGAGCAGGGGAAGCTGTCAGCCAAGGGGAAGGAGTACCCAGAGCTGGGCTACAAGGGGCTGCGAGACCGGCCACCCAAGGCCCAGCAGCAGCAGCAGCAGCAGCAGCAGCAGCAGCAGAGGCAGCGGCACCAGCAGCAGCAGCAGCAGCAGCAGCAGCAGCAGCAGCAGCAGCAGAGGCAGCAGCAGCCTGCTGAGGCACAGTAGTGTATGCCCCCCATTGAGCTGTCATCAGCTTACAATTAGAGCATGCATGTCATGGCAAACCAAGATCATAGCCCTCTGGGTCAGGCAACGGTGTAGGTGGTTGGCGACCATGCCCATGTGTATGCCATGTGCATGCCATGTGCATGGGAACTCCACACAGACAACACTGTTTTGTAGTGGTCCACGCCTAGTTGTCTATGCCAATGAAGGCCCTAGTGATGGTCAAGGTGCTGCCGTGTCGTAGAGTATGATTCAAGCCCTGCCCTCAAGACCCTGCATGCCTGACCTGCATGCGTCGTTGAGGTAGTGTCCCTGACTGCATTGCCTGACTGGGTTGCTTACATTGTGGATTGTCTAGCATGGTGTTTGGCGCAGTGAGTGCAGAGTCACAGTTGGGATGTGCAATGCATCAAAACTTGTGAAACACTGCAAAGCATATCACAAGCCAGCTACTGCTACTGACCCCAGCAAGGCTCGCCGTGCACGAGCAAGTGTGGGTCATCGGTGGTGCTTGGAGCTGAGCACACAGGAGGTAGAGCTTTGCAGTGCTCCACAGCCTGATGCATATGCCTTTGCATCATCCATCCCCGGCTCTATGAGCATGCACTGCTGCTTCTTCCCTGCTGCAGGGATCCAGGGTGAGTGGTCACAGACTGCATGTGCATGTGCCCAATGCATGACCCCACACCAAGGGGTCTGTGTACTAGGCCCTCCATCGCAAGGCCCTTTGTGGCCATGCCCATGTTCGATCAGAAGAGGGATGACAAGCATTGGGATGATGAATGCCTCACCCTTCTGTGCTCATTTGCACCAGACAGCGTGAAGCAGCTGTGCACCTTGGGCAAGAAGCTGAGCGTGAAGATGTAGAACGAGTATTGCAAGGCAGTGGGGTTGTATGTGCCAGCCGGCACCTTGCGTGCTGACCTACGATGAATGAGCAGGCAGAGTGCGATCGAGCTGGCTGTGTAAGATGACGTTGAGGAAACTGGGCTCCATGCGTAAAGTGTACCGCAGTGTACCGCAGAGGAGAACTCTGCATCCTGCGTTGTGGGTGTTGTAAAGCAGCACTTTCAAGGCCCATCGCGCAGAGCGGAATCGTTCGCGTGCCTGGCAGACTGCCGGTCACCGTAGGGCGCGCAAGCGCAAGCGTGACGCACAACGCTCAGCTCTCATCAGGCACGCCGCAAAATCTAAGCCCGGTACTTGTACTTGAACGAAAGTACCCGCCCGTCATACTACATCACACTTTTTCAATTCAAACGCGGCGGAAAGGTGGCTAGGTGAAAATCATTCCATGACATAGATTTGACTAGGCTAGCCTAGATTGCGCTCCCTACATGCGTGGTAGTTGTTGCCGGTCAGTCAACTTGCCTATTTCTGCTGTGTGGAAGTAGTGGCAGCGGGTCCGGGTTCTGTCCGGTACATTCCGTGTGCGATGGTGCTATGGACCCTAGCACTGCCTGCCGTGTCAAGAATACAAAATACGCACCTAGCATTGATGTTCACTGCCTACCAGGGGCATCAGGGAATTGCAAGCTGGTAACAACAGCTCGCCAAATGAGGAAAAACATGTTGGCGAAGAAATGCTGGTATGGGTTGTCTCGGAGGACTGGCATTGATTGGGTTAAGGCTGAGCATAGAAGCTGACTTGGATCATCCACAATGAATGTCACACTGGCATAGCACAGCTGGCGGCGACTGCATTGGCACTTTGGCAGCATTTCCCAGCAGCAGCCACTACAGCAGCTTCTCCATGCAGGCGCCAGTCAGGCTGCCGAAGGGGAGCTTCTTGATGGTGTTGTACCCGTTCTTGTGGTAGAAGTGGACTGCGCAGTGGACAGGCAGGCACCCTCGCCTGTGCAGGGAGCGTCGTGTCTGCGCGCCATGCCTTGACCAGCAGCAGCACCACCATTACAGACCATGTCAGGATGGCATAAGGAGCACAATCACTCACTAGCGGGGGGGAAAGCGGTGATGAGCTGAACACGGCGAAAGCCCTTGGCGCGTGCCAGCTCCTCCGCCGCCGTCAGCAGTTTGCTGCCCACACCAGAGCGGCGTAGCCTGCAGTGCCAGGCAGCACCGCAAGGGTGACATCAGCAGCAGCCATTTCAGCTACGGAAGCCACAGTGGCAGCAGTAGCAGTGTTTGCCAGCAGTCATCTGCCAGCCATTCCCCTCTCCTTCCCACCTCATAGCCACCTGCTAGTGACCTCCTAGCCACCCCTCCTTGCCACCTGCTAGCCCCCCCTGCGTCTCACTGCTCACGTCCTGGAGGTGGTCATACGGAAGATGAAGGCGTCGTTGTCCTTGACGTCAGCCTTGTCAGCGCTGGGTCCAGGGTAGTCCTTAGGGCCCAGGTGCAGCCCAGTGGCGCCAACAACCTGCCCAGGCACACCACCAGCACAGCCCCAGGCACTGCCTCAGCTAGGCACGTACAACAGAGTACTCGAGGCGCAGTCGCCCTGTCTACCTTTCTCCACAGTCACTTCAGTTTTCCCCTATTCCCATATCTCATGAAGCAAAGCCCTAGACACCCCTCATGCCTCAGCTACAGTGCATCACTCTCTAGCCTGTCACCGCCCATGCGGCGCTGCAGGGCATCAACACTGCCTCACTGTCTCCCCTACTGCCCCGCCAGCCCACTATACTGGCCCAATGTGTTCTACTGTTGATCACGGCTGGCATTGCTTGCGAGTTATTGTGATGCTGCCAATTAAGAATCTCAGGGAGCACGGGCAGTGCTGCAAACCTGGACAACCAGCTGCACATATCTGTGCTGCTACCATCCAGCTGCGCATGTCCCTGCTCTATGTCTCCCAACCCTGCCTATGCTCACACCTTGTCGCCTACTTGGGCAACCCAGAAAGCCCTGCACAGAGCATGGCAGAGCACATGTGTAACATCACTGTAGCCGCAACAATGCAGCCACAGCAGCAACGCCACCACCATCTTCACCAAGGATGCCTCCTACCATGTCACACCTGTTGCTGTGACTTGCCCAGTTCTTCTGAATGTCGTGCATGTCGCTGTCCTTGAACATTTGCTTCATCTTCCTCATGGAGTAGTTGAACAGCAGGGGAGGGAAGGCAAAGTAGGCAAAGGTGATGCCAAAGGCGAGGCCCAGGGAGGGCAGCGCTCCCAGGTAGCCCAGTAGCCTGCAGCAACACAGCTTACAACGAGCAGCTCACAGCTGGGTAGATGCACCACAGCTGGGTGGAGGCTCTGAGGCTCAGCCTCACCACTGAGTTCACAGCAGGAGGAGATACTGGTTCCAAACACAAGGAGCAAAATGTAAACACCCAGTACATCACATACTACTGTGAACCACTCTTGTTAACAGCCTCCTGCACATGTACACCTTGCTGTGCACCTTCCCTGTGGCCCATGTCCACGGTTAGAAGGTGATGACCTGAGAGCCTGTACACCAATGCAACCCTGCCACAGCGCTGCATAGTGATCATGAGCAGGAGGTTGCGAGGTGCTGGTGGCCTGAGCTGATGACCCGCTGGGAACGACTTCACGACTTTAGGCAGTGTGGATGATGACACACATACATCCACAGGGCACAGTCACCTGCAGGCAGCCGCGATGATGACGCAGGTGACCACCAGCATGCGTGTCAGCGGCTTGCGCTGGTATGCCAGGGCTCCTGCAGCACCAGGCCATCTGTTGATGAGGCTCCTCACAACACGCGACCTGGCCACATTGCCAGGTAGGGAAGGCAGACTGCAGAGGGCAGACCTGACATACCTTCCATGATGGTCTCCTCAAAGCCCTCCACCCACATGTCATACAGGACTTGCTGCGTGTCAGCAGCAGCAGCAGCAGCAGGCAGTTCAGGAGTATCAGGTGGGGTATGGGTCAAGAGCAGCAGCAGCAGACGAGGTAGCAGGCGAGGCTATTGGGTCCACCTGGCTCACCCACCTGGTCGTCCTCCTTGAACTCTCGAATCACCACCTCTGGCTTTGGGCGTGCAACACGGGGTCGTGGTGGTGCTGCGGAGTCAGCTTGGCTAGCTGGAGCTGCCTCAGCCTGTGGTAGCAAGCAGCATCAGCCCCAGGAAGTAACCTATACCATGTTGTGTGAGGGAGCTAGGAGGGGGTTAAGCTCGATGCAGTGTGGTGCCAGGGTGATGCAGGGGTCCCATGAGTGGGCACGATGGCAATGGGTGCACTAGGAGCTCACACGTGAAGAGCTGGTGGAAAAACTACATTGCATAGAGTGCAGGAAGGGATGCAGGTGACCTGAGGGCAGTGCATCCATAGACTAAAGGCATAAATGGGCATTGCGAGCACCAATGAAAGCAGGCGAGCTACGCCGTGCACGAGGAGGGCGCTATTATCGGCGGCACGTGACAGATTTGTAGGCTGGCTGGTACCAACCTCAGCCGTCGATACTTCGTCAGGGCGGACTGCAGCTTCAGTCACAGCAACTGCTTCCACGGTAGCCATATTGACCACCTTCAACCTATGAACGCACGCTCTAGGGCAAATGGGTGTAACGCGTATACTCTGAGCAGTAGCAATGTTCAGGCGTGTGTACGTCATCACAAATTGCAATGTAATGCAAGCCATGTGCACCTCGGCATGGAACAACGGCAAGTATGATTTTCGTTGTCTATCCAGGGAGCCTAATGTCTGCTGGCTGAGCCAATGTGAGCCATCTTCTTTGCATTGCTCAATTTACCGCTATCTACTCGTTGTGTGGGGCAGCTGTTATGTGCCGACTACTAAAAATGGTGCTAATGATGTTGTTTGCAAGTTTGTTTTTGCTTCTATGACTAGTTGCTTTTGCGGGGAACACTGAAGGAATGATCAAGTGGTAAATTCCATTGGCTGCCTTTGCCTTACTTTGCCTTCCTTGCCCTTGCTTCAACAGCCACGTCACTCCCCTACTATTACTAGAGGGCAGGGGCTGTGATATCTGTAATCCGGACTATTTGCATGCAGCAAGCATCCGGCACCAATACCGGATTCCCTACCCCAACCCACTTGCGAAGGCCGGGCAATCTATGTTGGCATGAAACACATGCTCTGATGTAAGCAACAGCTTCAGCATTGCGCGGTGCACACATGCTACTGTGCTACAGGCTGCTGAGCTTGGGCCTTGGGGGCTCGGTCTCGCAAATCTCTTAGCACTTATGCTTGGCCCGCCCGGCAAGGGCAGGCTAGCACAACTGCTTCTGCAGGCGCATGCTGGGCAGGCCCCCATACATGTACATGCCCAGGCTCATGTACTTGTTGGCTGCATAAAAGTTGACTGCGGCCAGCACACAACAGTGCAGGTCTGCCTGGCGCACTGTACAGAAAAGAAGGCTATGATGTCTTCACAGTGTGCAACATCATGCAGCAGGTCACCAGAAGGATAGGGTGGACAAGCAGGAGCGTCAGCAGTCAACCATGCGTGGCTGTCGGGTGTTGAGCAGGCGCATCTGCACAGTGATGCACCCTGAGCACCAACGCACCTGTACTCCCGTCCTGTGTTATACCTAGGTGAGAGTGATACTGTGTGATGACTGGTCGTGGCACGGCTGGTGGTACTGGTGGCGGCTGAGTATGACAGTGCGTGGTGTGTTTTGTGTTGTCACTGCTTGGCCCACACTCAGTCCTGTAGCGGTGACGATGGCGATGGTCGGGCTGTGAGGTGGTGGTGGTGTGGTGGTGGTGGTGGTTGTGGTGTGGTGGTGATGGTGGTGACGGTGGTGGTGGTGGTGGTGATGGTGGTGACGGTGGTAGTGGTGGTGATGGTGGTGGTGGTAGGGGCAGGGGTAGGGGTAGTGGCAGGGACAGGGGGGCCTGCATAAGTGGCAGTGGCCAGAGATGCTTGTTGAATTGCTGCTAGCCTCGTATTCGTATGTTCACAGCTGGTTCCAGTGTGACACCTGTGGTCATTTGCACCCACTTGCAGCCTGGTTGGCGGTGTGCAGCAGCATGCTCTGGTAGCCCCTGGCCTTGGCATACTCCTCAGCGGCGCCCAGCAGCTTGCTGCCGATGCCTGCGCGCCTGACACTGCAGTCCAGAGGCAGGCCAGGCCGAACCAGGCTCAGTCAGGCCAGATCTCCCAGCCTGCTGTGTCAGCTCTGCTTGATGTCTACTTGATGACACTTCATTGACTGTTCCTGATATCACTTCATCATAACAACACAAGATAAAGTGAGGGTGGAAGCTTTGACACTGATGTCATGCACTCAGCAGGTGAGGTGTTGTGAATCTGACAGCATACGCATAAGCATGAGCACGGTAACCATAAGCATGATAACCACTCAGCACTCATCAGAAGCAGGGGCCATGTGGAAAGGCAGCTTCATGCACTCATGACCCTACAGCCACATAGACAGCAGGCTTAGACACCCTCGAAGCCAAGGCATGGGGTGGGGTGCTGAAGGTTGGGATGGCAACCCTGACCGTCATGGCACAACGGTGGAGTGTTGAGGGGCGGACCTGGAGTCAATGGTCATGCGGAAGATTGAGGCCACGCTGCCCTGGAGGTCGTCCTCAGTCACTGGGGCCTCACTAGGGTAGTCCACTGACCCCAAGTGCACGGCAGTAGCACCCACCACCTGCATCCCAGACGCCGCGCGCGGTACATGCACTCATGCAACCATGCAACACACCAATTGCCACGCACAGGTAACTGCCACACAAGGAGCAAAGCCCACAGGCTGTGCCCCATGCCGCGCATGGAACCCCTCATGGCCTGCATGCCACATCAAACCAACCCTGCCATGCGGGGCACAGGCACCAGGGAGGGTGCAGGCCAGGTGTATCGGCTGGGATTAGCCTCCCTAGTGTGGTCCCCATTGCCAACCAGGATACATGAGGTGTTAGTGAGACTGGGCACAGTCAGAGAGGGAGGGAGGGAAGGAGGGAGGAAGGTAGGCGTTAATCTGATTGTTCAAGCAAAGGCCCTGAGACAAGAGCCATGAAAGAGTACCATACCCCCTGTGGTGGCCCCTGCATGCCCCCAGGTGCCAATAGTTATAGTGCTCACTGTAAACCACTGTGGCTCCTCCGACACAACTCCCTAGGGAAGACCCCGTCCCTGTATGTGAGGAGGTACTTGGCATCAAGCTCTGTTACTGCATGCTGGCGATGACTGAGGGGCAGTGCCAGCAGTGAGTGCAACATGTATCGGCTAGGTCCACATGAGCAAAGGGAGACACCCCAGGCCCCACAGGCAGGCAAGGGGGGTATCATGACAGAGGCAGCTGCAGTCCCAGTGCTGCCTGCGGTGTGCTAGTGGCAAGGGCCTCACCTGCCCTGCGAGGTCAGCCACCAGGAATGCCCTGCAAGCAAAACACAGCCGGTGTGCTGGTCTGGACCCGCAGCCTGATACCTGTAGCCCCCAAGGCCCAAGCCCAGCAGCCTGTAGCACAGTAGCATGTGTGCACCTTGCAATGCTGAAGCTGTTGCTTACAACAGAGCACTGGTCTGGTCAGGTTATAAGACAGGCATAAGGTGCCTGTGCCATGTGTGTGGACTCCTTACAGACAGACCACCCCCCCTAGTGAGGACCCTATGATTCTGCCTTTGTGTAGGTACTTTGTTGGTAGGGTCTTTGTTGCCCGCTGAGCTGATGATGCACGTCATGGGTTGTGTGATGTGTGCGCTTGGATCAGGCATGGTCATGTGTACTGCAAGGCTGGAAAAGTGGCAGGAAGCATAAGGCATCTCTGCATGTTGGGTTCTTGCTGCGGTGACCTATCTCGCAGGAGGGTGGTGATGGAACCAGGGCTAAGTACAAGGTCCGCGCAGCCCTGTGGCAATTGCTGCTGGCTAAGTGGTTGGCTGGCTGGCTGGTACGAAGGGTGCTGAGGGCTGAGGGGGGAAAGCAAGGTAGGCAAGGTAGGGTGGCCATTGCTTCCAGCTGAGAACCTGGATGGCTGATTGGCTGGCTGGCTGGCTGGATGGCTGGGGCGAGCGCTGTGGGAGGAGAGCAAGGGAGGAGAGCAAGGCCCCTACCTGCTATTGTGGCTAGCCCAGTTAGTACGTATGTCACGCATCTCACTCTTAGCAATGATGGCTTGCATCTTGCGGTTCAGGGAGGAGTACACCAACAGCGGCCCTATGAAGTAGACTGCCCCCGATGTGGTAGCCAGGCACAGGGGAAGCAGGACTGAGCCGTGGCCCAGGAGCCTGTGTACACACATTATATATGCATGCGCTCATAAAATTGACCCCTCTTACCAGCCATAGCAAGTCTTGCGAGTGCATCAAGGACACAAGAAACGGTGCACATGACGTGGGGTAGCATTACTGGTGCTGGGCGCTAAGGTATTGGTCGTTCAACAACGGAGGGTGGTGGAGGCTAGGATTGGCTAGGCTAGCTGGGTTGTAATGTGCGTGGACAGTGAGCTAGCTACCTGCACATAGCCGCTGCGGCTAGGCAGGCACCGACCAATAAACGGCTGGACCAAGAGCGTCGCCACGCCAGTGCACCTGCAGTCAATAAAGGCATCAGCATGTGCATGTGTTCATTGGTCTGCAGCTGGTCTGGCGCACCACTCTCCTAAGATGGATACTTCACGTCCCTACCCGACCATTATCTCACCATTCCAGCAGGCCTCTTTCAACCCATTGGCCCATATACAGTATTCGCATTCGCGTTCGCATTCGCGTCCCGCCCGTCCTGCGTGTTTTGTGCGCTCTGGGTGTTTGGGGCTGCATGCGTGGCTGACAGGTGCACCTTCTCCAACAGGTCCACGATGTCATCCACCATGATGCACTCTAGGCCACAGTGTTACATCAACATCCATCAAGCATCAACCATCTCAACCAGCATCAAACATCAAGCATCAACTCACAGTAGTAGCATCAACCATCATTCAACATCACCAACAAACTACATCCATCATTCAACATCACCAACAAACTGTTGCTGAGCTGCCTTATGCTTGCCTCAGGCTCCCAGGCTCCCCGGCCTTGCAGTAGCCCACAGCACATCAAGCCGACCTTGCTTCATGCGCTTCTGCCGTGGCGTAGCTGGCCCAGCAACCTGGCTCTGGCTCTGGCTCTGGCTCTGGCTCTGGCTCTGGCTCTGGCTCTGGCTCTGGCCTGGCTCTGGCTCTGGCTGTGGCTCTGGCTCCGGCTCTGCTGCTGCTGGCTCTGCTGCTGCTGGCTGCCTGGTTGTCTTTGTCCCATATATGCTGTTATGGCTCGCGCACAGCACGTTGATGGCCTGGCCAGCGACCTGCTTGTACGACTTGACGTCGGAATTCAGCCGGTTGACGGTGCCTGGCTTTCCGCATGCCTTCCCGTTAGGCATCACCACTTCGCACGTAGCGCGCGGCCCATTCCATCCTTGAGGATACATGGACACCTGGAACCTGCAATGCATTGGCAATGCAATACGGCCTCCGACCCCGCCGACCGAATAAAGACACCCTCTGACCCCGCCACCCCGCCACCCCGCCGCTTCGGACGCTGCCCCCTTGCATAGCGAGCACCTCCCCATTGTGACCCTGTCATATAATATCTGGTGACCCTGCCATATAATATCTGGTTGCATGATTTCAACCAATTTAAATCAATATTCAACCGAGTGCTGGAGGTGGAGGACTCGGTCCTGGTCGCCGCTCTGGAACTCCCGGATGTTTACTTTGGGCGCCGCCTCCACCATCGGCGTCCGGAAATCTTATGTGCACAAACGTCCAGGCCGGCAGAAGTAATCACAAAACCTGAAGGTGGTGACAGTGGATGGAGCCTCATTGGTGCGTTGTACCGCGCAAGCGTGTGAGACTCGTGACCGTAATACTATATGCAAGCGCATGAATCGTCGCTTTTTGCCTCGCTGGCTCAAGGCTGACCGCAACAAGGGGACCTCAACCTCTAGGCTTCAAACCTGCAGGCCTGGTGGTCTTGCTGCGGTTCAGCCGGCTCTCACAGGGCTGGCGACTGTTCACAGCTTAGATGACCAGACTGGTGCCAGGCAGCCCCCTTGTCCCTCACTAGGGCCTCCATTTGAGCCGGATCAGAAGTACCTACTAGCAGCCACTATCAGCCACTAGCAGCCACTAACTGGATCCGACTCAAACAGTGTTATTGGGCTGTGTGGAGTAAACCCAGTGCACATGGCACATGAGCCCGCCTACCACCTACACTATTGCCTGACCCGAGGGCTATAGCGTAGAGTTGGCATGACAAAACATGCACTAATTGTAAGCTGATGACAGCTCAACAAAGGGGGCACACATTACTGTGCCTCAGCAGGCTGCTCCTGCTGCTGCTCCTGGGCCTTTGGTGGCTTGTCTCGCAGCCGCTTGTAGCCCAGGCCAGGGTACTCCTTGCCCTTGGCTGGCAGAGCTTCCTGGTCTGGCCAGTAGCACAGCTCCAGCGGCCGCCACTTGCTCTCCCCAATGCGCTGCATGTTGAGCGCTGAGTTGCAGTCCCTGTCCAGCCACCTGCCTGGCTGTGGTGCTGGCTTGGCTTTGGCAGCCTTGCCTTTGCCCTTGGTGGGCTCAGCTGCCCCTGGCTCAGCCTTGGTGCGCTTGCTGCGCTTGGCTGGCTGGGGAGTGCTGGGCCCTGGCTCTGAGGCTGCTGTCGGTGTGGCTTCCTGGCTGCTGCGTGGGGCCTGTGGGGGCTTGGGGGGGGGCACTACTGGGCACCACATCATGCCCCGCACTGGCTGGCCACGCTCCTGGCTCCAGGCTGGGCGCACCAGGCGCTCTTCCACCTGCCCTGCTGGGGGCCTCCAGCCTGCGGGTCTTGTGGCACTGAGTGTGTTCAGCACTGAGTGGTGCCAGGCAGCCTGTCTGTTGGTTTGCCACTGTTTCACCTCTCCAGCACCGCTTCTGACTTCTTCCCATGTAGCTTCTGACTTCTTCCCATGTAGTTCAAGTACTTAGGCATGCACTTCAACCCCAGCGCCACCCCTGCTTTTGCTGCCACGCATATGAGGGCTGGCATGTTCCTCGCCATGCGCCAGGCGTGCAAGCGTGCCAGAGAGTATGGGGTCCTGCATGATCCATATGCCCTGTGTCACCTCATTAGAGCGTTTGTGCTCCCCTTGGGGCTGTATGGCAGCCAGGTATGGGGCACTGCTTTCCTTGGGCATGGTGTGCAACTCTCCAACCCAGTGCAAACACGCATGCTCAGCTTTCTCAGGTTTGCTGCCAGGGTACGTAGCTCAGTGTCAGGCCTGATGGTGCTGCATGAGTTGGGGCAGCTGCCCCTCCAACTTTACTGGCTAAGGGCTGCATGCAAGTTCTGGAACACTGCCAAACTCTCCCACAGTGACCTGCTAATGAGGGTCATCAAGGCAGATGTGGAGTTAGGCAGGAGCTGTCAGGCTAGTTGGAGTGCTCAGTTCCAGCTGGCCGCCAGAGAGCTGATGGGGGGTGAGTTTACCTTGAGCCCGGACATGGTCCTAGGCACCAAGGCTATGGAAGTCAAGTGGCTCGAGAGGTGGGGGAGGCGTTGGGTTGGGTTTGAGGGAGACCCTAGACTGCCTGAGACGGTGCATCGGGAGAGGTGTTCGTATGCTGCATGGTTCAAGCATGGGGACGGCATTGGCATCAATCACATGGCACCACACCTGCTGAACAGACAGCTCTCTACAGAAGTTCGCACGAGCCTGACTAGGTTCAGGTTAGGCAACAGCGGTCTGGGGGTGGAGAAGGCTCGGTTTGAGGGGGTAACTTTCATTGATCGCACATGCACCAGATGCACGGAGGGGGTAGTGGATGACGCCATGCATTTCATCTTTGAGTGCACTGCCACGAGGTCCATCAGGGAGCAGCCGGAGTTTGCCATGACTTTACAGAACAATAATGAGAACTTGCATGACTTCATGTTGAGCCCATGTGCACCTTTGTTTGTGCACCTTGCTATGAAGTGCGTTACAGAAAGTCCCGAACCCCTTGAGGGGGAGGGCGGCCTAGCAGCCTAACGGCTGACGGCTTAAGCGGTGTAAGCCACATCATCATCATGTAGCGGGCCAGATCCATTACTCTTGCTGCAGTGCATCATGTAGCCCTGTCACCTGCGCCAAGCCGCCCACGTTTCCCCTACTTGACCTCGGCCACGCTCTTCTTACATTTCTACGGCAGCAGGACTGGCGTATCTCTCATGACTGAGCTTGCACGTGAGCAAGTTTGGTGTCTAGCTTTACATATGACGTTCGCAGTTCAATATTTGAAAGTGGTGTTGCACAGCAAGCCGGGTGGTGTCAGGGGCAGAAGGACTTCAAAGCTATGGCGGGAGGGGTGGCTGTGGTGCTTGGCACAGCCCCTGTGGCCTGCTGCAGCCCTCCACTGTGGTTGGAGGCCGTTCCATTAGCAGCGACTGCGGCTGCCTTCAGTGCCGCCTGAAGTCGCTGCTTGCTGTTGCTGGGCAGTCGTGCAATTGCAGCTTTGATGCAGGGTCCTGTGCAGGGGCACGCAAGCAAGCAGCAGTATCACATGATGAGCCATGCTCCTCTAAGAGGTCATACTGACGTGACACGTCATACTGATACAACACACCGATGGCTCAGTAGCAATGGCCAATGGTTCATGCGCTTGCCTACTGACATCCTGCTCCAACCTTCTTGACTTCTTGTGCCCTTAGTGCATATGAAGTTGAAACAACAGCAGTGATGCAACACTGGTGTCAGCATTATCAGTGTCATCGCACCGTGAAATGCAGCATCACCAGTGCACACACAAACACAACTTGCTGTTGGATAAGCAGGCGACCAGCACGTACCCAGCACTGGTGACAGTGGGAGTGTCGTGATGAGGTGCAGGGCCAGGCTGCTGAGCTGCTGGTCAGGCCGGGACCCAGACGCCGGTGCTGCAGCCTCCACCAACAGCGACAGCAGCAGCTGCAGGTACGCATCAGCGGCAGCAGCATTGCCACTGCCAGCCGCTGCTTCTGCAGCCTCAACACCAACGCTGCCAGGGCTGCAGGCGCAGGGGGCCCCTGCAGCCAGCAACTTGAGCACTGCTCCAGCCAGCTGGCTGCCGTCTGCAGCTGGTTGAGAGGCATTGGTGGTTGACAGCGTGCCTGGGCTGCTTTGCTGGTGAGGGAGGCACAGGTGGGTGCGGATGCGGGCCACTGCCAGGGGTCCCAGCTGGCAGAGCAGCTGCCAGGCCCAAGCCCTGTGGCTGGCTGTGCTGGAGCTGGAGGGCAGCTGCTGCAGCAGATAGCTGAGGGCGCTGCACGCAGCTGTAGCAGCAGCGATGGCAGTGGCTGGCGGTGGCTGCTCTGGCTGGTGCAGGGTAGGTGGCATCTGTAGCGCCACAGTCAGTGTTGAGCGCAGGTGGCGCTGCACACGACTGGCTGTCTGGAGGGCTTGACCCAGGCTGGGTGTGCATGGTGAAACTGCTGAGAGGGCTTGAGCTGATGCTGCCAGATGGGCGGCTGCAGTGACAGCCACCTTGGCCAGCACTGCTGCCCTTTCGGCCTCGACTGCTTTGTCTGGGTCACTGTTGCTGCTGCCTGACAACTGGCTGTGACCCTGGTCGTTTATGGTTTGCTCTGCTGGCATTTGAAGCTGTTGATGCAGGGTATCAAGCACGCTGGCAAGTGACAGGGCGCTGAGCTGTAGCATCATGGAAGCAGCGCAGGAACGCTCACTTACACCATTCACGACAACAGCAGCTGCTGTGCTGCTCTTACTGGGTGCCACGAGCTGCACTGGGGTGGAAGCCTCTGAGGGCATGAGTGTGCACTGCTGTGCAGCAACTGCCTGAGTGGCGGTGTACAGTGAGGCAGCTGCTTGCAGCTGACCTGCGCTGCCTGCGGCCAGCAGCTGCTGCGTTGAGAGCTTCAGCAGGCCAGGGAGCAGCTGCTGCAACTGATCATTGCAATAGCCTGCACAGCATCAACATGTACCACAAGAGGCGTTATTTGACAGCCTGGTGTGGAGGAGGATACTCATTAGCTTGCACTCACCCTCTATGCGTTCATACATACATGTGAACCTACATCCCTGCCCTGCCTGTTGTGCTTGTGAGGTTTGCTGCTGTAGTGCATTTCCTCACCTTGATCAAGTCGAGCCAGCAGTGTGCCGGCACAGCCCAGGGCTGTGGCCAGAGCTGGCTGGAGGCTGTGGCTGATTGTCAGGGTCTGGCTGGGGCAGGTGCTGCTGGCTGTGGCTGCGGACTGCTGGCTGGCAGGCTGCTTCGCATCGGAGGTAATGAGGCTGGTCAGCTTAGCCACACATGACATGACCGCCGTGGGCAGCAGGCTGGCTGGCTGGCTGTGAGGGGCATGGCTGCTGTGCTTCAGCAGTTGCTGAGGGGCGTTGGGCTCTGATGCCTGAGCACCCAGGTGCAAGGGGCCCAGCAGGCTGTCAGGGCAGTGCTGAACCAGGGTCATGAGCAGCTCAGCCGTGGCGGACAGCACGTCTGGTACAGCCTGACATGCGCCTGCAGGACAGTGTGGGCGCAGTCATAAGGGAGCCCCGATGGAGCACAGTGGAGCAGTTGGTGGGTCATGACAAACAGGGCATGGACACACAATTTGCTGGTGTGAGCTGTAAGGTAGGAGCTGCATATGTGGTGCCTGGCATGTTGAAGAACCTAGGACATCTGATGGCCAATGTGACGTCGGTGGTGCTGTAAACACTTGTGTGGATCGTCAGTGCAACGATATAGCAGTAAGACATGCTGGCCAGCTCATGGGAGGGAACTGTTCTACATGCACAGAGGGAAGTGCCTGGGCTTGAGTCGAGAGTAGCGCACTCACTGGGCAGCTGGCCTGCCAGGACAGCAGTGCACAGTGGGGCTGCTGCCTTGCTGAGCAGGGTCTTCAATGAGGCCACAATGCCACGGTAGAAGGCAGGCGGGGCCTGATGCTGAGTGGTCTTGCCAAGCCCCGCCAGCCTTTGTGCTGCCCTGCAGCAAGTGACCACCTTGTCCACGGCAGCAGCCAAGACACTGCTGTCACCCTGGTGGGTGTCACTGCCGCCAGCCCTCTCCAGCTGTGCCACCCGCTTGGCAAGCACCTGGCTGGTCTGGTCCAGCAGGAGGACGATTGCGTCGGGCAGCATGGACAGGGCCGAGTTAAAGTTCAGGGACTGGGCTGCAGGGGTGTGAGTGCGGCTGAGGCTGCAAGTCAGGGCGTCAAGCACAGCTGGCCAGGCTGCTTTGTATGCTGGGGCTATTTGTGGCACCAGCTCATCTGATAGGGTCTGTGCTGGCAGGGGGGCCTCAGGCCCCAGCCCTGTCCCAGCTGCTGACACAGCCCCATTAGCGGGCACATTGCTGCTGCCATTTGCAGTCAGTTTGATGGGGTGCGGTGTGGACGTTGCTGTGTCTACTGCTGGGTCATGGTCTTGGTCTAGTGTAGGGCCGGGTGGGGCAGGGGTGAGCAGCGCGACGGGGTACTTGCGACATACAGTGGCATGCTGGGTGCTGAGCACCACCCAGTCCTGCAGCAGAGCCGCCCAGAGACTGTGCAGCAGCAGCCTGCACACAAGCAGGGCAGTAGGGCGGGACAGGGTCATAACCATGAGGCTCTCCTACATGGCACTGCGCAGCTTAACCAGGCGGCAGGGGCAGTGATTGTGAATAGCCTGCCAGGTGGAGAAGGCAGAGTGGTGCAGATCAGCCCGTGAAGGTCTGGCAAGTGTTACTAGCACTATTCAACAGGTCAGCTGACGAAGGTGTCTTCCCTAGGAAATGTTGTGATCAAACTGCTAGTAGGCAGTTCACTGACTGTTAGCCTTGATTTCTCAGCCTTGACACAACTGTCAGCAGGCATCAGGCAGTCTGTCATAGGTAGGTCCACTGGCTCCAGCCCACCAGCGAAACCACTGGCCCTGCAGCCCCACCTGTGTGGCCGCTGGGCCTGGCCAATGATGGCTGCAGCCTGCGCATCTGAGCCCCGCCACTGCAGCAGGGTGCACTGGGCATGGGCCTCCAGCAGGGCCACCCGCTGCTGCAGCCCCACCCACTCGCCGTACTGCTGCTCCGCACCCAGGGCATGCCAGGAGGCTAGCGGACTGACCAGCAGCTCCAGCAGGCGGCGCAGCACCACGCCATCACCTGAGACAGGTCAACCAGCCGCACCCACCCAGGCACAGTGGGTGGATGACCCTGGGATCTGGGCAGCGGCGCCCAGGTCAGCAGATGCACGGAGTGTTTGTGAGGCTGTGGACGCTTGTGGCAGGGTAGCAAGGGGCCATCCCTGTGATACCCCTCTCCCTGTCCCACTGCTGCAGCTGGTGTGGCTGTAGGCTCGACGACAAGGAGGGCACTGACCAGCCCCAGGTTCCATGAATCGATGGAACGGGCTGGTCTTCAGGCAGCAGGGGGTCAATGCAGAACTAGCAGCTCACACCGGAGTTGGAGCAGCGGAGGCTGTGGTGGCAGACAAGACAGGATGGCGGAGTGTGCAGTGCAGCCCTGAGGAGCAGGCAGAGCCATGGCTGACCTGCTGTGAGGCCACTGGCTAGGAAGCAGGTGCTCAGCCTCCAGCCAGCTGTGAGCAGTGTGGGTGCAGAGCCAGGCGCCAGGGCTGTGCGCAGCGCACTGACCAGCTGGGCCTGGTACTGCTCCAGGAGGCGGGCCCCTGCAGGATGGGCAGACAACAGACATGAGCGGCAAGAAGGGAGGGAGAGCACTTCACACAGGTCGTGAGCAAGCATGAAACAGACAAAAATGCATGTCAGCAGGTACACTCAGGTTTGATCAGCACTTGCAGGCCATGTGCAGGGTGGAAGAGGGCAGCAGTGGAAGGGTAGGAGGTTCACGAGTTTCTAAGAAGGCTTAACAGCACGTTGTGTTGTGTGCTGCATATCGTATTGTTCATGTCACTCATGCTTATGCCTTGCTCAGCTATATTTCATTTTCTATAGGTGTCTTGCGTCGGTGCATGGACACAGATCCTTTACCCAGCAGCTGCTAAGTGGCCAGCTGGTGGGGTATGCTTGCCTGCACAACCGTGGCTCACCTGGCATAAGTGGGTCCTCCACCTGGCTGAAGCCCTGCACCAGCTGGTCCAGGAGCTGCACCCCAGCTGGCCGCAGAGCCTCCAGGGGGCCAGTGGCCAGCTTGTAGCCAATCTCCACCAACCGCTGCACACCAACCACCACAAGCCTCAATGAGTGCCAACAAGCCTCAATGCGTAGGAGCAGTGGCAAGGAGTTGAACCAGCATTGCTCTAAATGCAGAAACAGGTGGAGGACAGATAGACAACCCCAATGGCCAATCTTCATGGCTTGATGGGAATGTCTGACAGGCAATGACAAAGAGCGCCATACTCTCAGCTAGTAGTGCACATGTGTGTACTGTATACTTGACTAGTGCTGCTGCAACTCCTGCCTCAGCTGCAGCTACCCCAGACCTACACCAGCAGCAGCCCCACCTGTAGCTGATGAAGTGTGCTGCCAGCAGGCCCCTCCTCCCCGGTTTGCAGGCGCCCCAGCTCAGCACTGCTGCCCAGTGATGCCAGCTTAGTGCTGCCACCTGGTGTCGCCTGCTCACCCTGGGCCATCCCCTGGCCTGCCTGGGACCCCAACATCCCCAGGGAATGAGAGCTCAGGCTGCACTGCAGCTGCACTTGCGCAGCACCTGGAGGGCGGGCCAGCAGCTGGGCCAGCCGCACCAGCAGCTGGGCAGCCACCATGCGGGTGTGGATCCTCAGAGCACCAGCAGCAGCCAGGCCCTGTAGGCCAGCGGCACTCGCTGCCACAGCGGCTGCCGCAGCAGTCAGGGAGAAGGGCCCTGCCCCGGGCCCTTGGCTGCCAGGCCCCACCCGGGCAGTGGTAGGTGTGCGAGGCTTTGAGGAGCCAGGGGAGGGCATGGGGGCAAGGACAGCCTGGGACCCTACAGTGGAGTGCTGGCTGTGGCCCTGGCTGTTCACAGGGCGAACCTCCGGCTCCGGCTCATCGTCATCAAACCCAGCTCTGGCGGCAGTGGCCTTGTCAGCGCCAGCAGCTCCTCCACTGGCGGCTGCGCCGGAGCTGGTGGGAGAGGGGCTGAAGGCTGCTTGGGTCAGGCAATCCAACCAGTAGTCGGGTGAGGAGCAGGCGCCGGCATCCAGCAGCACCTCCAAGATGTCCCTTAGATGGGCTGCAGACACAGGTGGCCGGGCATACACAGGGAAGTCGTCAAGCTGATCATGATACCTTTTAGTAGTAATAGCTGTTGTGTTGCTTATGATGGCAAGGTGTATGCACATCTTATACTCTTCTACCTCACTGTCACTAGGCATTACAATGGGGATGTCAGAAGCAACATGCTGGTGATGGGGCGCACCAGCCAGGACGGCATCTGTCTCGCTGTCCAAGGCCGTGATCACCGCCACCTCAATGCGCCCTGACAGCACGGCCTGGGCGTCTTTGCCAGCCAGCAGCCGTAGGGTGCCCACCGCAGCCTTGTGTAGTGCGTGGTGCTCAGACAGCAAGGTGGCCTGCAGCGAGCCAGGCGCATGTGTCAAACGCTGTGAAGCTGAGACGAGGAGACGCGTTATCAGCAGCACAGCATCAGGGCACCTGCAGCATCCCAGCCAGACAGGAGTTGCTGACGGGCGAGTTGTCATGTTGGAGCAGCCATACTAGGTTGACAATCGCAACAGTGGAACACCATCATCACCATCACGAGCCAGACGAGGTAGAGGAGCTACAGGCCGGGCCGGCTGTGAGACCAGGGTTGCAGTACATAGTCCAGACACAAGAAGGAACACCACAGGCAGGAGACCTCACCCCCACACCCTTGCCTCACCTGCAGCACTGCCAAGTGCTTGCTGATTTGCACCGCCTGCCCGCAGCACAGCACCAGCTGTTGAGTGAACAGCACTGCCTGCAGCTCACACTCCAGCGTGCTGGCAGCAATGGGCCAGGGGGCCCGCACAGCCACCTCCTGGCCGGCCTTCCCTGTTTCCACCTCCTCCACTTGGCCCCCTGCCTGAGCAGAGATCACAGCTGCCAGCAGGGCTGGGTCGTGCACGACCAGGGCTCCCGAGGTGCAGAGGTCACGGGTCAGGCACTTGGCCAGCAGGTAGGTTGCACTGCCCAGGCTGAGTTCTGGGCCCATCACGCCCACCACTGCATTTGCTAGCCGGGCGGCGGCGGGGCGCAGCTGCTCGTCAGCTAGCTGGCAGGTCAGCAGCAGGTCGCGGGCCAGGCGCAGGCTGCCGTGGATGTGGGAGGTGAAGGCGGGGCCGCTGGCCTGGGCGCACAGGCTGAGGGCATGGAGGGCCCAGACCGCGGTGCAGCCGGCAGGACGGCGGGCCACGGCCATGAGTGCACCAACAGAGACGGGCACGTGTGCCTGCAGGTGGTGCAAGCAATGCCTCAGGGTGCTGGACCATGGGTTGAGTGTCCTTAAGGATATAGATCAGGCAATGCGAGTGGTGGAGCAGCTGCTTGCTGTCTACTACTGGCTACCATTCCCACCACAGGCACGATGCAGGTGGCATGGCATGTTTTGTCCTCCGGTGCTGTGTGTTTTCATGAAGTGCTGCCTGTGCATGAAGCGCTGCCTGGTGGCCTCACCTGTAGGGCCAGCCCCCCCTTGGCTCGATGGATGCACCCCAGCGCCAGTGCCAGCGCTGCTCTGCGGTGTGTATACCTGCCCTCACTGGTGCAGCGCACCAGCTCCTCACTGATCACCGCCACCAGCTGCACCGCCCACGCGTCACTGCCTATACAGGCACTGGCAGCCAGCAGCTGCGCGCCTGCCCTGGCAATGCCCAGCTGTGCCGCTCCATCTTCGTCCAGCAGGGCATTGGCCAGGTGCAACACCTTGTCAGCTAGCTTGTCAGCCTGGCTTGTGTCTGTTGTGCGCACACTGGCCAGGAGGGAGGTGATGTGCAAGGGGGCGGCAGCGGCAGGGCCACTGCTGCTGGTAGTGCTGGTGGGAAGGGTGGAGCGGTGCCAGGGCAGGCAGGCAGCCAATGCAGCCAATGCCACGAGGGCAGCGGAGCCGTGGCGGCGTGTGGAGGATGCACGGTCGGAGGCTGTGGTGCGGGTGCTGGTGGCCACCTTGCGGCTGCTCCTCACGGCCAGGGCTGCATCCAGCAGCTCCTGTGGGTGCAGAGCAGGACATGGTCTAGGAAGTCTAGTCCTGAGAAATATGTGTGTCATCATGGAGCATGACACACATGAGGCAAGGTGAAGTGCAGGGTGGGTGGTAGTGGCATGAATGAGGTCGTCCACCTTGTACAAGGAAGTCAACAACCACGCAGGTGAGGGTTGGGAGGATGACAATGCAAGGCAGTGGGGAATTGTCACAGAGAGAGGAAAGACAGACAGGCAAGGAGAGAGGAAGGGAGGGGGTGCTGAAGGGAGGGGGTGCTGGATGAAGGGCATAGACACAGACTTACATCCAGGAGCTGAATCTGCACAGGGGGGGACATCTGCGCCAAAACCTTGCCCAGGCATATGGCTTGCATGGCAAGCACCGACACTCCCTGGAATCAGACATTTACAGCACAGCACCAGACATCAATGTGTACTTGGCGAGCTGGCTGGGTAGGTCAGTGATGTACAGCTGGTGTAGCTGTTGCTGGGGATGGGCACCAGGGTTGTTTCCCTGCGCTACACATAGCGTTCGCTATGAAATGCTATGTTTCAGAGGTCATTTTGCGCTATGCAATCGTCGCTTTGTGAGCTGCACTACCGTGCAGTAACAAATGTCACTTTGAGCTATCAATCATGCGTCAGGGTGAAACGAGAAGTAAAAGTGATGGGCACTAGCACCAACATGCCTCTCTGGCACCAGCGTGCATCCACCACTCACCAGCCCCAGAGGCTGAGGGTACATAGGAGTCCAGCTGCCGTGTGGCAGAGCGCCTGACTGGTCTGCTGTTTGAGAGTGACTGGAGGGCTGGGTCTGGCCAGCAGCCTGCTGGTAGGCCCTGGGCACCACCCCGGTGTGGCAGGGGTCTAGGTGGCCCAGAGCACACTGCAGCAGGGACGGCTCCCCAAGCTGCACATGAGGCGCGCCTCGCTCACCTGCCAGGTGGGTGAGGCAGGACAGGTGTGACAGGAGGCCGTTCAAGGCAGGTCCAATGTGATCTACCTGCAGCTCTAATGTGACGACAATGCAGGTCTAGCGTGACTCCAGCTGCAGGAGTGAGGCTGGGCCTATAGAGGACAAAATAAGATGAAAAGAATAGTGATCAGTGGGGCTACCTGACGTAACTGCGATGTTGCTGCTGAGCCCTGCATCACCCCACACCCTCAGCTGCTGCTGCTGCCCTCCCTTGCTCCTGCATGCCTGACATCCTGCTGCCCTGACCTGCATACACGCGCAGCTCCTCCTCTGCCACGTCTCTGCCTGGCGGCCAGGGCCCCAGCACACCATCCTCCTTAGCCAGACACAGCTGGAGGATGGCTCGGGGCAGCACAGTGAAGGTGGCTGCAGGCACAGCACCAGGTACCACCGCCATCAACATCCACATCATGGCAGTAACATGGCTGTGCAGGGCAAACACATCAGGCATTTGACGGAGCAAGGGCTGGAGAAGCATGTTGTGCAGTGCTTCACAATGTCAAGCAAACACCCAATGTCAAATGTCACCAGTCACATGTCAGCACATAGCAGCTCACAGCCAGATGAACTCACATGTCTGGATGAACGCTGCATCAGGCTGCACGGGTGGAGTGGCCTGGCCCCCCGGCACTGGCCTGGCTGCCTGGGCCACTGCCTGTATGGGGCGCATGCAGAGGCGGATGAGCTGCGACTGGCTGCCTGGATGGAGGCTGGTGGCGGGCAGGGCGTGGAGGCACTGCAGCAGGCGCAGTTGGAAGGTGGCAGCGCATGCTGCCAGCAAGCCTGCGGCACAAATGCAGTAAGAAGGGGCCATGAAGAGGTCAGGCGAGGTAAGGTAGGGGACGAGGTGAGAGCAAGGGACAGGTCAGGGGTGCTGGGGATGGCCAGCAGGAGATAGGAGCTATGAAGGGATCTGAAGCAGGCTCAATATCTTCCATGGAGCAATAGCCGGTTTAACCAGGGAGGGCAAGTGCAGGGACACAGCAGGCAGCAGCCAGGTGCTTCCATTATGTTGCAGGCCTGTGTCAGGTTGTGGACTGCAGATGTGGGCTGCTGTTGTCTGGCCGTGGAAATGAGCCGTAGAAACCCCAACTGGTACTTGTTGCCAGCTGGGCCAATGAGGGAGATGCTGGGGTCCACCAGTGATCACTGAGGGCCTGCTCTTAGGCCTAGTGTCAATGGCAGCGAACCGCTAACTCACAGCAAGGATCCAGTCTTAGTGCTGTCACACTGACCCAGGCTCAGGGGCAGGGGACCAACAGCGCACCTTGAGGCCCCCCCTTGGCCCTGGCTGGCTCCTTCAGGCAGTCCTGGGAGTCCATGAGCTCCAGCACTGGAACCAGCCAGGTGGCAAGCGTGTCCAGCTGCACAACAAGGAGCCACCACCTCCCTCAGCTATGAAACTGGGCAAGCAGTCTATGATGGCAGTTGAGGAGCACAGGATGTGTGCCTATGCACTTGTTGTGCCTAGGCCCTCCCCTGCCAAGTCTAGGTGCACAGCACTTGCTAATGCCCTTCCCTGTTTAGTCCAGATGCATAGCATGCGCAAAATAAGGGGGTGTCACACGCAGCAGTGCATGCAACAAGCGTGGGTTGGCACCGCCGCGCCTGACCTGAGCCGCTGCATTGCTGGCCAGGCCAGGGGCTATGACCCTGGCCAGGTACGTGTTCAGAGCCTGCAGGGCCACCGCTCGCCACCACAGCTGCATGGCCAGGTCCGCGTCACCACCAGGGTGCAGATAGCTGCAGCACAGGCAGGCACCTCAGGGCACTGGCACTGGCTGCTGACCCGCAAGGCCACACTGTGGGAGTTGTTATAGCACTAGTGCAACTGCCCATGACTGTGTACTGGTGCACTTCAGCCCACAACTACCTCATGACTGTCCAGCAGGACCCTCCACTGACCCCCATGGCCATAACCCCTGCATCAGCTTGTGCTTGGGGTATACTCAATGCATATGCCTTGCAATTTGGTGTGCACCACACAGCCTGCTGCACTCACTACTGGTCAGACAGGTCCTGATGGGCTTGTGGCCCCAGTGCCAGGCCCAGGAGGCCCAGCACCACATCACAACCCTGCAGCCCTCCAGCAGCCACGCCATTGGCTGGGTCCCGGTGAGGTGCAAAGGTAGCGCCTAGGGCTGCAGCCGCACGCTTGCCAGCAGCTGACACGGGCGATGATGATGCTGATGACAGGGAGCAGAAGGAGGACACAGCTGCAGCAAACGGAGACACAGGCTGGCTGCTGGTGTCGTCTGAGGCTGGGCCAGGGGTGGGGCAGGGCTGTGTGGTGGCGTGGAGAGTAGGCCCAGCCAGGACGCTGAGCAGGGTGGGTGTCCAGCACTCCAACAGGACATTCAGCAGGATGTAGCCAGACTCCTTCAGCAGTGCCCTGGACAGGCAAGGCAAGGCAAGCAGGCAGCAGACAGCTGAGAAACAGACCGACACACTGCTCAGTGGGAAGAGATAGCCACAGTAAAGACACGGATGAGGGGCAGGACTGGATGGCAACGTGCAGGGTTATGCGCACCTGGGAGTGTTCCCAGTAGCATGCGGCTCTGTGACGAGGTGCCTAGCCAAGGCTGCAGCCCGGCAGGGCAGGGCCCTGGGGATGGACAGAGGCAGCTGGGGCGCCACCTGGCCAGGGGCAGTCACGAGCTGGAGGTCAGGCCAGTGTCACCAAGTGCTCCGACAACAGGCAGTGACTTGCACATCAGGGTGTGGCCATTGCCTTCTCCCACTCATCGTCCCCCCACCCACCTAGCCAGCTCTGCTGTGACTGCTGTGAGCAAGCTTATACATTGCTAGGCTGACAAGTGGCTGCTGTGCCAATGCCTATGCCTTTCCAGTGCCTGTGCATCTTCCCTGACCTTCAGCAACAGCAGCAGGACCAGGAGCCGCAGGACCACTCACCCACAGCCCCGCTGCAGCAGCCAGGGCAGCACCATGCGCTGCCGCAATCAGGCCCGGCTGTGCCTTGCCAATCAGCTCCCCCAGTGCTGAGGTGTCCATGCCCAGGGGCCCAGTGCTGACATGCTGGCCACACAGCAGGTTGGCAGCTGCCTGAAGGCAGTCTAGCTGCCTGCTGATGACCCTGGCTGCTCTGGCGGGCTGTGCTGACACCATGGCAGCCAGGCCTCGGGCGGCTTGGTAGCGCACAGGACCACTGTGTGAACTAGTCTGCAGAGGAGGGAAGGGTGGCCATCACAGCAGACTCAGGGCAGCAAGGCGGCAGACATGGGTGCCCGGGTGTTCACGCCAGTGAGCGTCTCAGCCCATCACCCAAACACCTTTGCAGGGGGAGGGACATGAGGAGACAGGGCCCAGGCACAGTCACACATGGGGCACGAGTACAGGTGTTACACCTGTACCACAACTATACCTCATGATCCCTGGCTGTGACTCAGGCAACATATGCCGGGTGTTCTCAAGCACATAGGCTAGGGTGCATGGCAAAGGCTGCACCTTGAGCTGACAGCAGCAGAGGGTATGTGCATGGGGGATGTGGGGCGCATGCGCATGTGTGGCACAGTGCAGGTCACACCTGGGCTATCAGCATGCGCTCCACCAGCTCCCCGGCGTCATCGTCACCTAGCTCCCCCAGCACACCCATCAACAGGCTCAGGCCTGCAACCAACAGCAAGTGCAGGGCACACTGTCTGGGTATGTATGATCCAGCTCACCACTGTCCTCAGCTCAGCACCAAAGCATCACGCCCACTAATCGGGCGTACTGCATGAGCAAGCACCCACACCAAGCAGACAGTTCTAATGGTGCAAAACCACCATGCCTATTCACCAAGCACAAAGCAGCAGCTGCAACACCCTGTCAGCATCATGAAACCAAGCCAAGCAGCCCCCTTGTTGCAGTGTGCATTGCTACTCTGTTGTTTTGATCCCCGTAGCCCTGCTATAATGCTGCTGCAAGGCGTCGATGCTTCTAATACACGCACCTTCAATTGCCACGACTGCGGTGGGAGTTGCACACCCCGGTTTAGCGAGCAATGCAGCCAGCTTTGACAGCAGCGCTCTGCGGTTTTGGTCAGACAGCGCTGGCAGGATGCTGGTGGATAGGATGTGCAGGGCACTGGCCTGAAGCAGCAGCGCACGGACAGCACACACAATAACGGTGTAGGTAGGTAACAGCATCAGGATATGCAGTCAATTGAAATGGTGTGTGTAACTTTGAGTGTCTCTTTGAGGCTGAGAGTGTTGCAGCATAACCACTCAAAGCACAGCCACAGGCAAGTAGCCTGCACTGCTGGTGATAGCGCCTGTCCATGGCAAAGCAGTCTGAATGAATCATAACTGTACACCATCACCTCGTGACATTCAGCAACCCAGTGGCATAGCTGAGCAGTCATTGTTCATGCTCACGTACAGGCGTCCCTTTATGTGTGAACGTACCTCATTCTAGGCTGTGAAGTGTTGTGGGGTAAGAGAGCTAAGCACAGCTATAGGGGGTTCTAGCACATGTTGTCGAGCGCCATGTAATGCAGCTGCTGCTGCTGCTGATGATGATGATGCTGCTGATGATGAGCTTTAGGGTTGTGAGGGGCGGCTAGGAGGTGTTGAAGCCACGAGCCACACCTGGGCATATGGTACCTCCCCACTAGCAAGGGCCGCACCCAGGGACGAGTCCGTCACCAAGCCCTTGGCTCTGGCATCCGACAGCACAGCCGCTGCCATGTCGCACATTAGCATCACCTGCATGCCACAAGAGACCATGCTGGTGGGACTGAGTCTGCTGCCACGACATCTGTTACTGAGGCCTCACAGTTCCTGGCCTGCACTTGATCTAAGCCAGGCTCGTTGACAGCCAGGCTCGTTGCTGGGACATGTCAGAAGTGAGCTGGCTGTCCACATTAGCATTTACCATGCAACTGTCTTCACCTTCCTGCTGCCCCTCGCTCGCTGCCCTTGCAACCACCCTGAGACCCTGCCACAATCACCTGCATGGCTGCGTCCACCAGCGCTGCTGAGCCGGGTTGCTTGGCTGATGAGCTGGCTATGTAGGCAACATAGGAGGTCCAGGACACAGCCAAGGCTGCACACACACTGCCTTGGCTGTGAACGGCCGCCTCTGCCAGAGGCTGCAAAGGCAGCACACAGGGGGAGAGCAGCATGCACACATCATGAGGTTGCGGGGATGGGCAGTATCTCCACTCTTCCTGATCAGCTGCAAACGTAAACGCGTGGAGCTGAACTGCATTCCTGAACGACGTAGCCTGGCAGAGTGGTCCGTGCGATCCTAGGCAGCCTACCTTGCCGAGTGCTGCCTGCAGTGCGGCTGCTCCCTGACCAGCTTGCAGTCGCTCCAGCGCAACTTTCTTGATTGGGCGCGTCTCAACCTTGATTGCTGCCTCCAGTGCCTCGTGCTGCACAGCTACTGCCAGGTAGCTTAGGGCCTGGGCAAAGCCCTCGCGCACTACCTGCAGCAGGCCCAGTGGTCGGGGATCACACTGTCTGTCTCATCCGCCTACGCTGTGCCTACTACCAGCAGTGTGGCTGGCTGCTGAAGCAATTGCTGTAACTGAGTAACACATGCTCCTAGGCTCCAATGCCTACAGCGTGGGGGTGCGAGAGTGATGTGGAGAAGTGACTGTGGAAGCTGCGACTGTGTTGTGGCTGTGTGTGGGTTAGGGTTAGGGTAACCTACACCCTAACCCTAACCCTAACCCACACACAGTAACCCTAACCCCTAACCCGAAGCTGCGGCTGTGTTGTGGCTGTGTGTGTGGCGTTCGCTCGCTGCAGACAGCCTTTTCCTCTCTTTTGCAATACCAGCTGTGATGGGCTGCAGCCTGTGTTGGGGGTGTTAATAATAAGGAGTACCCTGGCCTGGGCTACAAGCGGCTGCTAGACAAGCCACCAAAGGCCCAGCAGCAGCAGCAGCAGCCTGCTGAGGCACAGTAGTGTGTGCCCCCCCCCACTTGAGCTGTCACCAGCTTATACTGAGTGCATGCAGGTCATGCCAACTCTACATCATAGCCCTCGGGTCAGGCAATAGTGTAGGTGGTAGGCGGGCTCATGTGCCATGTGCACTGGGTTTACTCCACACAGCCCAATAATACTGTTTGAGTCGGATCCAGATAGTGGCTGCTAGTGGCTGCTAGTGGGTACTACTGATCCGGCTCAAATGGAGGCCCTAGTGAGGGACAAGGAGGCTGCAGCCTGTGTTGACTGTGTTGCATAGCCTCATGCTCTGTCCTGCTCAGCCACTGCAGCAGGCACCTGAGCAGAGTCCTCCAAGGCAGTTGTAGCCATCCTGACGCACTCCTCCCAAAAGTAGCCCCCGTCACGCCACAGTGCCCCTCCACCAGCACGAGCTAGGGAGCTCATGAGGCCAGCAGCTGCTGTGCGCATCTCTGGCGACGAATCCTTTTGATCATTGGAAAGGGCAAAACACACACCATTTTGGGCACAAGGTGGCCATGACTGTAGGCATGCTCAACCACCTTGTGTGTGAGCATCATGCAGCCTGCTGTGACATCACATCACATAGCAATACACCACGGCTCGCTGTGACCTCACACTGCCCGCTGTGACACTACAATACACATCACGGCACATCACAACACATGTGTCACATGGCTCCTTGGAACCTACCCTGCAGCAGCGATGCAGCAGGTTGAAGGCCTCTGCCTGTATTGCTATGGCGGCACGGTCACGCCAGAAAAGCCCCTCCACCGTTGCACTTGCTAAGCGCACGCCTGCCAACCGCACTCCCAATGCAGCTCCTGAACGTCCGCTGCAATGGTGCAAGACCAAGAGAGGGTTGTGACTTGGAGGTCTCAAACAGCTGTAGGCTGCAGACACCTACCTGCTACTGATTGCGATCGCCATGCTCTCCACTGCTGCAAAGGCAAGATAACTCCCATGATGCAGGGCCAGGTGGCCAAGCACTTCCAACAAGCTAGCACGCACTGCCTGCACAAGCAGGTGTGACAGGGAGCACAACTGCTTAGTGTCAGGGGGGCTTGGCCCTGGTACACCTGACAGACTACCTTGCATCCGCGTGACACACCTCTGACAAGGGCTTGATGTGGGTGGCTGGGTCTTTGCCATTCAGTATGGACTGTATGCTATTCACTCGCGCATATATGCTCATGGTATTGCCCAAGAGGTAGAAGCGCGATAGGCATACACAGACTAGGCGCAGCACCGTGCTGGCAAGACCCCCACTGATGAGCTCAGTCAGAGCAGGCTCGCATCGCGCTTGCATCGCTTTGACCACTGCTCTGTCCTCAGTAGTGCAGGTCGCACTTGCGAGCTTAGGTAACAGCTCAAAGAGCTGTGCCTGGTCCAGGCTGCAAGCGAAGGCCCACTCGTGAGGCTGCATTGCTAATCTTTTTGTCGCACGCTGCACCGATGGACACGCACCGCTCTGCATGAAGCTTTGCACTGCTGACAAGCACCTCCAGCTCGTTGGTGAAGGCCTCCAGTGGCAAGCAGTCCTCTTCATCGTAGTACACTGCGCTGGACATTTCCTATTGCTACTGAAGCAGCCACATAGACGCGAGTAAAAGCCACCGGGTAGGTTCAACGCAGGTTCAACGATGCCCATGTCACAATCAGAGCAATGCTTGCAGGCTAGGCAGGCCATTAAGGCCAGGCAGCCATCATCTGCGCCTGGCGATGGTTAGTATCTTACACCGTGGGGCATGCCAGCCTGGGGTTGGACACCATGCTCAGTTATGCATACCTCATCATTCTGCAAACTATCTTGGGCCACTGAAAATCGCCAGCGCGTATTTCCCTGCAAGAAGGGGCTACAAGCAGGGGCTAGTTGCTCATATAAGCAACAGCTTAAAGCCAGACCTTCCGAACTCTGATTTTGGCATTTACACAACCTTGTCATGGATTTCGCGGTGCCGGGACGTGTGCAATTGGCGTAGCACCGTGCGGCATGCGATGACCGCTTCGTATCACATGCGGAAGTGTTTACATTGGTGGTGGTCAGGTTAGGCTGTGGGTAAGCTGTGCGGTGTCACAAAATTCATTGGTGCTGATGGTGTGCTCAGGGTTGGTAGGGTGGGCTGGGTAGGGTAGGGAGGCAGGGAGGTAGGTAGGCAAGGAGGTGTCTGCTTGCTGCTTGCCCACAAGCTGCCACCCCTTCTGGCTATGCCCTGAGCTGGACCCTGACTGTGACCTGGCTCATGTTTTCACCTGATCTCACCCACCAGCCTGAGTCAGGTGCTGCAACAGCTGGCGGTCAGGGTGACTGGGAGCACTGCTGCTGCCTGCCTGTTGCGATGAGCTGTCTGCCTGTCGTGACTACACTAGCATGTAGGGTGGCCACTTGTGCCATGTGCTAGTGTCAAGGTTGCTGGCGCTGGTGCTGCCCTCCTCCGCTATTGTCTGCATGTTGTGATAAGCTGCCACCGGCAGGCTAGCTAGGGGTAGCCAGGGTGCCAAGATCCCGCAGCAACCCTGTGCGGCTCACCCAGCCTGGGTGCTGCTGCAGGCTTTGGCTGGACTGAAGCATGTTCCTCGCCATGCGCCAGGCGTGCAACTGTGCTAGAGAGTATGGGGTCCTGCATGATCCTTATGCCCTGTGTCACCTCATTAGAGCGTTCGTGCTCTCCTTGGGGCTGTATGGCAGCCAGGTATGGGGCACTGCCTTCCTTGGGCACGGTATGCAGCTCTCCAACCCAGTGCAACCCAGTCTCAGGTTTGCTGCCAGGGTACGTAGCTCAGTGTCAGGCCTAATGGTGCTGCATGAGTTGGGGCAGCTGCCCCTCCTGCTTTACTGGCTTAAGGCTGCGTGCAAGTTCTGGAACTCTGCCAAACTATCCCACAGCGACTTGCTAATGAGGGTCATCATGGCAGAGGTGGAGTTAGGCGGGAGGTGCCAGGCCAACTAGAGTGCTCAGTTCCAGCTTGCCGCCAGAGAGCTGATGGGGGGTGAGTTCACCTTGAGCCCGGACATGGTCCTAGGCACCAAGGCTATGGAAGTCAAGTGGCTTGAGAGGTGGGGGAGGCGTTGGGTTGGGTTTGAGGGAGACCACAAGCTGCCTGAGACGGCGCATCGGGAGAGATGCTCGTATGCTGCGTGGTTCAAGCATGGGGACGGCATTGGCATCAATCACACGGCACCACACCTGCTGAAAAAACAGCTCTCTACAGAAGTTCGCACGAGCTAGACTAGGTTCAGGTTAGGCAACAGCGGTCTGGGGGTGGAGAAGGCTCGGTTTGAGGGGGTAACTTTGATTGATCGCACATGCACCAGATGCACAGAGGGGGTAGTGGATGACGCCATGCGTTTCATCTTAAAGTGCACTGCCACGAGTTCCATCAGGTGTAGCGTGAGGCTACAGCGGTCAATAGTGTTAAGAGGTCGCCTGAGCAGACTAGGGCGTAGTCAAGGATGTCAAGGATGTCAAGTCTGCCTGGGAGTTGAACCCAGCCTCAGAACACCACCACCAGTTCAGATCTTACACTTGCATGAGGAGATCTCAGATCCAGATTTGCATGACCGCATGGACATGCTACATTCCTCCCCACCTGGCTCAGCTGTCCTCAGCTGACCTTAACTGGTGGTTGCCCCGCTCAGGCACTGGTGTGCCGTCACTCGCGCATACTAGCGCTTGGTGTTCGAGTTCCCACACACACATCAGGTCTGATCATCAGCCTCCTCCATGTCGGCTCCCAGGTTGCACTCTTCTGCATACTGCCTCAGCAACTCTTGGCACCCTGTCAGCTGGGACCTAGGTTCCCACGTGTTGTGCTCATCACCATAACCCTGCCACTTCACCAAGAACTCCAGCCTGGGCTTCTTGGGCTCGCTCTTCTTGTCCTTGCCCTTGCGCTTGCCTGTGTTTACCAACCGATGGTCCAGCACCCTCTCAACAGTATACACAGGCTCCCCATCAAGCCACTGCTCTGGAGGGGGACTGGAGACACCAGGTACTGCGCTTGACCCATCAGAGCGGTAGGGCTTCACTAGAGACACATGAAACACGTTGTGGAACCGAGACCACTGCTGAGGTAGCTCCAGCTTCACAGCTGCCTCTCCCACCATGTACTGCACTTCAAAGGGACCGACATAGCGTGGCTTCAGTTTACGGACACCGGGTTGAGCAGAATGTCCCCTCATGTTCTGTGTGCTCAGGAGCACCATGTCGCCAGGAGCAAAAGTCGCATGACGCCGCTTCCCATCCGCATACACCTTTTGTCGCTTCTGCGCCTTCTCTAAGCATAGCCTAGCCTGCTCCACAGCTCGCCGTATGTTCAGGACAAAGTCATGCGCTCGTGGCACCTTCTGTGGCAGGTCTAGCAGCTCAGCTCTCCGCGGGTGGTAGCCGTAATTCAGGTAGAATGGAGTGAAGCGGGTCGACTCCTGCCTCGCATTGTTGATGGCGAATTCAACCAGGGGTAAGTGATCTGCCCAGTCCCTCTGATCCGGCCTGATGTAATGTCTTAACATTTCTTCACTCGGTTCATGCGTTCTGTTTGTCCATCTGTTTGGGGATGATAGGCGCTAGACAGATTCACTTGCACCCGGAGCAGCTTTGCCACCTCAGCCCAGAAATGGTTCTTGAATTGGGGCCCGCGGTCGCTGATCACGTCTCTGGGCATGCCATGCAGCCTGAACACGTGCTCAATGAACAGCTTCGCGTATTGAGGGGCTGTGATGCTCTCCCACGTCTTGACCAGGTGCACCATCTTAGTCAGCCTATCCACGAACACCAGAATAGAGTCATACTTCTGTGGCCCACCTGCAGGCAGCTTGACAATGAGGTCCATGGAGACACTGTCCCAGGCCCGCAAGGGTATAGGCAGCGGTGTCAGCTTGCCAGCAGGCTTCAAGGAGCTGGCTTTGTTCACTTGGCATGAGTGGCAGTTGCGCACGTATTGCCGCACATCCTCCGACACTCCAGCCCAGTCAAACCAGCGTGTCACCTGATCAAGGGTCTTCGATACACCCAGGTGACCTGCTGCCTGGTTGTCATGCATGGTGCGCATTACCCTTTGCCTCAAGGGCTTGCTGTTTGGTACCACCACCTTGCCATTCTCAGTTAGCCACAGCCCCTCCAGCCTGTGTAGCTGGGACGTGTATGCCTCATTGTTGAAGCGCTCGTCATCATCATACGCGCTCCTGATGGCCTGCAGTAATGTTAGTGGGTCACTGCCCGGCTTGCCTTCACCTTGCTTGCTTGTGGTTGGCTGTGGTGTGGTGCGCTGCAGGGCTTCCCCCCCACCTGGCTGTGCTCCTGGGCGCGCAGGAGGCAGCAGCCGGGCACTAGCCAGGTCCTCAGGTGGGTGGTCCGCTTGACTCGACCGCGCTCCAGGGCTTGCATTAGGCAGCAGCCGCGCACTAGCCAGATCTTCCTCCCCACCTGGCTGTGCTCTAGGGCGCGCATGCAGCCGGGCTTCAGCCAAGTCAGCATGTTGGGTGGTCCGCTTGGGCGCTCCAGGGCTTGCATTAGGCAGCAGCCGGGCACTAGCCAGATCTTCCTCCCCACCTGGCTGTGCTCTAGGGCGCGCATGCAGCCGGGCTTCAACCAAGTCGGCATGTAGGACCTTGTAGCCCGAGCGATGGTCATTGTCTCTACCTGAATGTGCTCCTGGGCGCGCAGGAGGCAGCAGCCGGGCACTAGACAGGTCACGGGGCGCCAGCTTGCCTTCACGGTACGCAGCCTCTCGGGCAATCACCCGCTCCATCTCAGCATTCTCATGGAGCCGGGCGGCCTGGCTTCTTGTTGTCATGACCGTGATGAGGCCATCAGCCCATGGAGACAAGACTGCCACAGCCACAGATATGTTGTCACAGCCAGCAGGTGTATCTTGATGGGCCAGAGCCGGGTTGCGGCTGATAGGGTCAGCCACATTATGCACTCCAGGTTTGTACTTGATTTCATACTTGTAACGTGACAATTCCTCCATCCACCGCGTCTGCCTTCTAGACAGCGTTGTTTGTGTTTGCAGGTAGATGAGAGGGTTGTGATCTGTCTCAATTGTAACATCAACTGCTCCATCTAGATAGCACCGCCACTCTCTCACTGCCCGAACAATGGCCAGCAGCTCCTGCTCTCCTGTGGTATACCGGGTCTCTGCAGGTGACAGCTTCTTGCTGGTGTAGGCTATGGGCCTGCCTTCTTGCATCAACACACCGCCCGTGCCCAGTAGGGATGCATCAGTGCACACCACAAAGGCTTTTGTAAAATCAGGCAGGGCCAATCCAGGTGCGGAGCATAGAGCTTCCTTCAAAGCATTGAAAGCGGCCAGTTCAGCCCCAGCGAACACTGCCCAGTTATACTTTGCTGCGGCCTCCTTGCTCGTCAAATTTGTGAGTGGTGCGGCGATTGCGCTGAAATTGCCAAGCCCAAGAACGCCTGCAAATCTTTCACACTGCGTGGCGCCGGCCAGTCCTTCACCACCTGTACCTTCGCAGGGTCAACGGCAATACCATCGCCGCCCACGATGTGCCCCAGGAACACTAGCTTAGGCTGATTGAACTCGCACTTCGACATTTTTGCGTAAAGCTTGTGCTCTCGCATGAGCTGCAGCACTTCTCTCAGGTGCACCAGGTGCTCTTCAGGGGTGTTACTCATCACCAGGATGTCATCAATATAGACCAGCACCGACTTGTTGATTAGGGGCTTAAACACCGTGTTCATAACCCGTTGGAAGGTAGCAGGAGCATTTGTCAGCCCAAAACATAGCACTTTAAACTGGAACTGGCCCACAGGCGTCAAGAATGCCGTCTTTGGCACGTCCTCCTCTGTGATCCTGATTTGATGGTAGCCTGCCTGCAGATCCAAGCTGCTAAAGACCTTCTTGCCAGCCAGCTTGTCAAACAGCTCATCAATCCTTGGTAGGGGGTATCTATCTCTCACTGTCAGCTTGTTTAAGGCACGATAGTCAATGCACATTCTCAGGGTGCCATCCTTCTTCTGTACAAACAGGATGGGTGCCCCATATGGACTGCTACTGGGCTCAATCAACCCTTTAGCCAGCAGCTCAGCAACACTCGTGCAAATTAAGGCCTGGCTGGCTTGAAAAACCTGAGAGTTGAGGTCTGAAACTTGGTATGTGGGTTGCTGTGACCTAGAGGATGACAAGACTCTCTTGGGCCAAAGTGTAATTCTCACTCGGTGTCGAGTTGCTGGGCCAGGTGTGGGGCTGTGACCCTGATTTTGGCTAAGGGAGTTGGCACCGTGTGACCAAAGTGACTTTTCATGAAATGTGAGTATGAGAGGTTGTAAAGGGTGGTTACAGCTGCCCAACCTAGTAGGTGGCATGCAAAAAGTCCCAGCCAGTGATGAGCTATGGCCCGTGTCCTAGGACCCTGTACAGGTTCCTAGCGTCATCATGGTCGTAGGACCCTGTACAGGGTCCTGCCGACCCTGTACAGGGTCCTGTGTACCTTATGAGTGTAGATATTGTAATCATTCCTTGCATCCATATGTGATAGAACCCTGTTAGGATTCCTACATAGCTTGTGGTTAGTCCTGTTGACCCCGTTTGGATGCTTTTGACCATGTGTGCCTGGACCCTGTACAGGGTCCTACGATGAGTGTCTTTCTACACAGGGTCCTGGCACCACACCACAGGGTTCTGGCTCACAGGGTCCTGGCACCACACCACAGGGTCCTGGCTCCACAGGGTCCTGGCACCTCACCACAGGGTCCTGGCACCTCACCACAGGGTCCTGGCCCCCCACAGGGTCTTGCTGCACGCCCACAGGGTCCTGGCACCCACCACGGGTCCTGGCACCTCACCACAGGGTCCTGGCACCTCACCACAGGGTCCTGGCCCACAGGGTCCTGGCACCACACCACAGGGTCCTGACACCACAGGGTCCTGGCACCTCACCACAGGGTCCTGGCACCTCACCACAGGGTCCTGGCCCACAGGGTCTTGCTGCACGCCCACAGGGTCCTGGCACCACAGGGTCCTGGCACCTCACCACAGGGTCCTGGCACCTCACCACAGGGTCCTGGCCCACAGGGTCCTGGCACCACACCACAGGGTCCTGACACCACAGGGTCCTGGCACCACACCACAGGGTCCTGGCACCTCACCACAGGGCTGCTATGACTTTGAGGAGTACAAGTCTCTCTCAGGCCAAAGTGTAAATCTCAGTCGTTGGGGAGTTGCTGGACCATCATGTTGCATGGAAAACATCATGTTGCATGGAGACTTGCATGGAGGTTTCGCAAAGGAACCGCGAAGGAATCAAGTGAATCGCGAATGCCATCAGGCTGCCCCGTCAGGCTCGCATTAGCAGCCAGGAGCAGCCAGGAACCAAGCTATGCAGCCAACCTTTTCCTGCAGATAACATCGCAGCCAGGCAGCCACTCTCGCTTGACACATCGCAGCCACGCAGCCACATTGCAGCCACGTTCCATAGCGGCCAACCTCCCAGCCAAGTTTGCAGACACGCAGCACAGTACTTCGCAGCCACCCTCGCATGCAGCTAGCGGCTTGCCTTGCAGGCCTTGCAGACGTAGCAGCCAGCCTCAAGATCGCAACGCAGTACAACTCAACGCAACGCAATTTAACGCAACGCAACGCAACATTTAACGCAACGCAACACCTCGCAGTGCACTGCAATGCAACGCAACGCAACACCTCGCAATAGCACTGGCTGACTACAACATGTCACCCTCTTGCCGCAGGTCCTCCTACACATCCCCTCCCTCCCCCACTTTCACCACCACGTACCCTCCCCATTGCAGCTCGTCCCACTACAAAGGTAAGACCAAGGTACAAGCCAATGAGGATGGAACATGGAGGTGAGCACAAAGCACGAAGCATGGAGCAAGTGGTGAGTGGCCGCCTTCCGCCCCTCAGCGGCCCTCATTACTTAGCCTACACAGCCTTGCCAGCTAGCATGTCCTGTGTTTGCTGCAGGTCTAACGGAGTTTGCTGCAGGTTTGAGGGACCCTCCCTCCCTCCCTCCCTCCCTCCCTCCCTCCCTCCCTCCCTCCCTCCCTCCCTCCCTCCCTCCCTCCCTCCCTCCCTCCCTCCCTCCCTCCCTCCCTCCCTCCCTCCCTCCCTCCCTCCCTCCCTCCCTCCCTCCCTCCCTCCCTCCCTCCCTCCCTCCCTCCCTCCCTCCCTCCCTCCCTCCCTCCCTCCCTCCCTCCCTCCCTCCCTCCCTCCCTCCCTCCCTCCCTCCCTCCCTCCCTCCCTCCCTCCCTCCCATGCCCCCAACCCAGGCCCCCACCCAGCCCAACCCATGCCCCCACCCAGCCCAAACCATGCCCCCAACCCACCCCCCGCCCCCCGCCTCCCCCCCCTCCCGCCTCCCGCCTCCCGCCTCCCGCCTCCCGCCTCCCGCCTCCCGCCTCCCGCCTCCCGCCTCCCGCCTCCCGCCTCCCGCCTCCCGCCTCCCGCCTCCCGCCTCCCGCCTCCCGCCTCTCGCCTCCCGCCTCCCGCCTCCCCGCCTCCCGCCTTCCGCCTGCCCAGTTCTGGTCATGCATGTCCAAATTGATCTGCTTGCTGCCTGATGTTTGATTGCAGTTGTCGACAGCTGGAGCATGGCAGGTGTAGCATGGCCTGGTTGATTGCAAGCATGACGGTAGAGCAGCAACCAACCAGGAGCCAGCAAGGACCGTACCCTCCCCGTACCCCGTACCCTCCCCCGGCGGCGTGACATGGAGCATAACTGTAAGTGGCCACTCCCTGCACATGAGTGGTCCCCAATGCCAAGCCTAATTGCAAGGATGCCTCTTGCTGCCGCAGGTCTGATGGTCTAACCCTACCCAGTAGCCAGGCAGCAAGGCACCTACCCCACACAGCAGCCCTTGGCGTACCAGCTTGGAGCGGGCAGCCTGGAGCGGGCAGCCTGGAGCCCAGCCCAGCCTAGCCTAGCCCAGCCTAGCCTACCCCAGCCAACCCCAGCCTGATTGGGTGCCATGGGCATAGGCAGCAAGGCAAAGTGCTTAGCAGTCCCGTGATGAGGTGTTAGCCCATAGCAATGAGGTGCAACCAGTCCTTGTGGTTGTGCACATGGCATAGGTGGTGAGCAAGGCATGAGTCGTTGTGTTGTTGTTGTAGTGATGTTGTGTGGTGTTGTTGTGTGGTGTTGTCACATTGCATCAATGCATGTGCTCAGCACCAGCAATACATGTCGTTTGTTGTGGTGTTGCGAGGTGTTCGGGCGTCGTTGTATACGCAGGACCCGGTAGACGTGCGGCAGGACCCTGTAAACTAGTGTCGCAGGACCCTGTAGCCGTGCGGCAGGACCCTGTAAACTAGTGTCGCAGGACCCTGTAGCCGTGCGGCAGGACCCTGTAAACTAGTGTCGCAGGACCCTGTAGCCGTGCGGCAGGACCCTGTAAACTAGTGTCGCAGGACCCTGTAGCCGTGCGGCAGGACCCTGTAAACTAGTGTCGCAGGACCCTGTAGCCGTGCGGCAGGACCCTGTAAACTAGTGTCGCAGGACCCTGTAGCCGTGCGGCAGGACCCTGTAAGCTAGTGTCGCAGGACCCTGTAGCCGTGCGGCAGGACCCTGTAAACTATGTCGCAGGACCCTGTAGCCGTGCGGCAGGACCCTGTAAACTAGTGTCGTAGGACCCTGTAGACGTGCGGCAGGACCCTGTAAACACTGTGTCGCAGGACCCTGTAGCCGTGCGGCAGGACCCTGTGAACAAATGTCGTAGGACCCTGTAGCCGTGCGACAGAACCCTGTGGCGCAGGACCCTGTACAGGGTCGGTAGGACCCTGTACAGGGACGGGCGATTTTTCAAATAGTTATAACATCGCAGCAACTTTGAGTTTTTCAATGATTACAACGGCGATGAGTCGGCCTTTCCTGGGGCTATCTGCAGTATGCCTCCCGGGAGAAAATGATGTAGTCGACTTCCGGCCTTAATCGGCGCGAGTGAACTTGCTTTCTCACTTCAGCGTCCTCCCTAGGACTCAGCTTGTACATGCGGCGATAGGGTGGCACCGCCCCTGGCTCCAGCCTAATGGTAGCCCCTCAGGCATGCTCTCAAACACATCAGCAAACTCTGCCAGCAGCCCCTCCAACTGTGGTGCTGGTACCAGCCAGGGATTCACTTCAGCACTCCTGGCTCCTTCTGAGCCCACCACTGCAGCTGCTAAGCTGCCTGTGTGCCAGCCCTCCTTATCATTGCCATCACTAGGCTGCACGAGCATTAGCCAGCTGCTGCAGCCCTGTCGCAACAGCCTCGCAGTCTGCCCTGCGCTCAGCACTCCTGCAGCCTCTTTGCATCGTTGTTTCTCCATTTCTGCCACAGCTGCAAAACCCGGCAGATGCTTGGGCCGCAGCGCAAACAAGTTCTCCGGTTTCCCCGAATTTGTAGCCTGCAAGGTGCAGACTCCGTGCTTTGGCTTTAACACCGCGTCATAGTAGGACAGCCAGTCTGCCCCCAGAATCAAGTCCACACCAGCCAGCATGCCTGGCATGATTTTGGCGAAGCACCCCACTTTGCTCTTCTGTATCTCCAATGGTCCCACAAACTGCTCACGAATGTGCACTGTGTCGTTGTTTGCAGTTAGCAAGTTTAATGGTCTCTCCAAGATGTGCCTTGTCAGCATTGGGTTCTTCTGCTTATCCAACCACTCTTTGCTCAAGATGCTATGAGTAGCACCTGTGTCCATCATTACCCTGCACGGCTTTCCTCCATATCTTCCACAGAACAGAAAAGGTAACTGCAGCTCTGCTCCTGCTGCAGCCACGGTAGGTGCATCCATGGTGTCAATGAGCATCTTACACATTGAGCCCTCATTGAACAGAACCATCGACTCACATCCTGGCGGTTCAGCACCATCTACCAGCCAGGCAAAGCCCTATTTGTTGTTGGCACTGTCCTCAGTCCTGTGCCCCCAGCCCTTGCATGCCTCGCACTTGGGCCCCTCAATGAAGGCTGGCCTGGCCCTTGGCTGGTGACCATGGCTCCATCCACCACCCAGGCCACTGCCACTGGCGCCACTACCGCCACTGCCTCCATAGCCGCTGCCGCTGCCTCCATGGCCGCTGCCACTGCCTCCATGGCCGCTGCCACTGCCTCCATGGCTGTTGCCACCAAAGCCACTGCCACTGCCATGGTTAGGCCTCTTTCTGCGCTCCTCTTCCTCACGTGGCCTCTGCCAGCCTCTGCGCAGCTCCTGCACCTCACGCAGGATGCTCTCCACCTTGCTGTCAATCAGTGCCTGCGAGGGAGGACGGCCAACACTACGGCCTCTCAAAGCACCCCGGCCTCTTCCTCGCCGCACAAACACTGCAGCAGTTCCATTCTCTTCATCAGCATCGTCAACACTCTCCGTCACTTGAGCAATGGGAGCAGCAGAGGGCGAGAAACTTGCAGCCAATTTCGCAGTGCGCATAGCCACTTCACGACCCCGAGCAAACTGCATCAATGCATCCACTGAGTCCCATCGCTTGCCCTCCTGGGTTCGAGCACAGTCACGCTTCAAGTCAGGCCTCAGACCATTCACGTAGTACATGCACAGCAGCTTTTCTGGCAGCTTGTGCAGGCGCATGGCAAGCAAGCTGAACTGCAGGTTGTAGGACATCAGCTCACTACCCTTCTGCTGGTACTCTCCCTTCACCAGTTTCTCCATCAGGTCCTCCTCAGTATTTTGACCACTACTACCAGTAGCCTTTCTCAAGTATGACACCAGCTCATCATCAGTCAGCTCCTTCCCTTGAGCTTTCAGGTTACTCACCAGTTGGATCACAGCGTTCTTGAGGTCACCTTGTGTCGCTGTCATTACGCCCACCAGCAATGGTTGCTGTGCAGCACAGCAGTAGGCACGTAGCTCCATTAGCCATGCATCAAAATCTCTGCCGTGCAATGCATCATCAAGTTTCCATTTCTCAGGTGGCACGACTGTGGTCTTCACAACATGCTGTCCCACAGCGCCAAACAGCTGCTTTGCACTCGCCTCAATGCCACTGGGCCACACCAGACCACCACTCGGCCCTTGCCTGGCCTCCTCACGGCCATTGGCCTCATTTCCACCACAAGGGCCTCCACTGCCCACGGGCCTCGCCCGATTTTCATTGCTCTGCCCCGGACTGCCACCGTCAGGCCTTTGATCGCCACCTCTTTCCAAACGCTGCAGCTGAGCCTGCAGCTCGGCCACCTGCTTCCGCAGTGCCTCAGTATCCTGACCGCCGTTTGCCCCGCGCACGGATGTGCCGCCCGGGCCGGATGGATCAGTCATAGTAGTATCTGTGCGACGCAAAACACCAGCATCATTGAGCAGGCGCGCAACTTCATTTGCATCCTGTGTGTTCGCAAGTCGTTGCAACAAGCTTTGCATATCTGCGGGCTGCGGCGCCTGTGTCGCGGACATTCTAGAGACACTATGCGACTGCTGCTATAGAGAGCGTGTCACTGCTGCGATGGCTCCTGTGTTGCTCAAACGTTACCGGCCAGTTGTTGGCGAACAGCCTCCATCTCGCGTTGTTGATCCGGTGAAAATGGGAACTCGAGTAATCCACCGGACTGTCTCCACCAGCCCACGTAGTCTTCTCCTTGTAGCGAATCGCACAATGCCGCACGACCTACCCAAGAACCATCCACAGCCAGAGCTGATGGGGGGTGAGTTCACCTTGAGCCCGGACATGGTCCTAGGCACCAAGGCTATGGAAGTCAAGTGGCTTGAGAGGTGGGGGAGGCGTTGGGTTGGGTTTGAGGGAGACCACAAGCTGCCTGAGACGGCGCATCGGGAGAGATGCTCGTATGCTGCGTGGTTCAAGCATGGGGACGGCATTGGCATCAATCACACGGCACCACACCTGCTGAAAAAACAGCTCTCTACAGAAGTTCGCACGAGCTAGACTAGGTTCAGGTTAGGCAACAGCGGTCTGGGGGTGGAGAAGGCTCGGTTTGAGGGGGTAACTTTGATTGATCGCACATGCACCAGATGCACAGAGGGGGTAGTGGATGACGCCATGCGTTTCATCTTAAAGTGCACTGCCACGAGTTCCATCAGGTGTAGCGTGAGGCTACAGCGGTCAATAGTGTTAAGAGGTCGCCTGAGCAGACTAGGGCGTAGTCAAGGATGTCAAGGATGTCAAGTCTGCCTGGGAGTTGAACCCAGCCTCAGAACACCACCACCAGTTCAGATCTTACACTTGCATGAGGAGATCTCAGATCCAGATTTGCATGACCGCATGGACATGCTACATCAGGGAGCAGCCGGAGTTTGCCATGACTTTCCAAAACAATAATGAGAACTTGCATGACTTCATGTTGAGCCCATGTGCGCCTTTGTTTGTGCACCTTGCTCTGAAGTGCGTTATTGAAAGTCCCGCACCCCTAGAGGGGGAGGGCGGCCTAGCAGCCTAACGGCTGACGGCTTATGCGGTGTAAGCCACATCATCATCAATGTGTCTAGAGACAGGCCAGATCGAGCCAGTCACTCTGTTCAAGACAAGTATCATACAAGCCTACCACCCACCTGTGCAGTGTCTACCACATCCTAGCTTAGTGTCCTACCATTCAAAATGACACTACCATTCAAAAGGAACGCCAATGATCAAGACTGTCGCATCAGGTATGATGTTGCCGTCCGTTGCCTCGAGCATCTGCAGCCGCGCATGCACACTCAAGCTTGAATATGTGATATGTTCGGACATCACTCTGCGACACTTGCAAGAACCCAACATGCTCAATGCTGCTGAAACAACCCTAGGGCCCTCATCATCCCCACCCGCATATAGAGAGCGCTTACCAGCCAATACTGCTCAGTATTCATCAGCGTCTTTCGTATGTACGTACATTGCTCATGACTGTGAGTTTCAACCTGCACAGCCAAGCAAGCAAACAGGCATTGCAACATCACCATGACTAGCTTCTAGCTGCTGGGCTGGTAGGATCCAGGTTTGCAGTGCAACCCATCAAGGGCAGGAAGTACAATAGCGCACATGGGGATGGTGATGGTGCTGGAACACCCACATTTCCATACTGCAGCACACCCAGACACGCGCCATACACCTTGGCCATTGTCATTGGCCTCTACACTCAAGCAATTCTCGTTACTGTCGTAGCTCGCTACTGTCTCTACTTCAGCAAGGGCCAAGCAAGGGGACTTACTGTGGCGTCATAACCACCACAACTGATGAAGTTTGATGGATAGGGACCCTGATACAGGTGGAGAACAGAGGGCCACTCAGGGGACCCTGCAGACAGCGACACCAGCTGCACGTGATTTGGTTTTGAAGGTCGACCCAAGGCAGATGCTCAAGGAGAACACAACAGGCACCACTGCTTGTGCGACTGCAATTCCAAGACCAGGTGGCCCACAACACCTTCAATGCAGTTAGTGAAGACGAAGGTACTGCCATCGCCGTCGAAGGGGCCAAACAATACGGCTTGATTACCAGCAGCATTTACTCCAATCCCTGGTAATGAGGCAGATACTTCGATGCGCATACCTGCGGGGCACAAAGCCATGCTCAGCCTGTGATGGGTCGCAGAGGTGGAGGAACCGGTTGTGCTGCTTTTGTTACACAACCCACCATTAGATGGGAGTATGACTGGAATGGGGTTGTCACAAGCCAGGGTGGGTGGGGGTGGGGGTGGAGGGGACTGCAAGCAGATTAGAAACATGCAGTCATCAACAATTGAAGTGCAGCCTCGAGAATACTTACTGACATGCATGCATGGTGATGGGGCTGAAACATACTTCAACATCCAGGATGATATGAGTGAGGGCGTCTGACCAGGCTGTCGTCTCACTCAGGCTTCCAGCTGGTGTCACCCACCGGGGGCGCCAGCAGCTGCAGGTTGACAGGCGGCAGTGGTGGAGAGGGGGGGACCGGAGGGGGTGCTGGGGGTTTGAAGCTGGGGCGTGGGGGGCTGGGGCTGGGGCTGGGGGGTGGTGGTGACGGCGGGGAAGGTGGGGCAGGAGGGGGCGCTGGGTTAGGTGGCGATGGGCTTGGCCTGCATCAGTGTAGCGCGACACGCATCATGCTTAGCTGCACCACCACCGGGCAAGCTGAACCACCACCAGACAAACAGGTTGTTGAACTCAGTGATTGGTCAGTTTCTCCAGGTAAGCACTTTGTGCATTGCAGATCTGCACAGCCTCAGAAGCTTAGCCAGAGACAGGGTGGCAGCAACCTGGCTGAGCATATGCAACCCATGGGTGCTGGCTCCACAGCTATAAGCACAGGGCTCAACTCACGGGGGGGGCGCTGGGGGTGAGGGTGAGGGAGGGGGAGAGGGCTGGGGGGGAGAGGGGGACGGGGGAGGGGAGTTGGGCAACCGGAAGACCTGGCAGCGGTGGAAAGGCATGCCATAGAGGGTGAAGAAGCCCAGAGAGTCCCGGGTCGTCAGGGCGCCGCGGCTGCAGGCAAGCAGCACAGCCAGCAGGGCCAAGACCGTACGATCCGTCATCCCCATCGTGACACTGGCACAATGCCAGCCCAGCAACACTGACACTTACCAGTTATTCAACAGCTGCCTGAGGGGGCTGATAGGGGAGGACAGCCTGCAGAGTAGGGGGGTGCCAGGCAGAACAGAGTAAGGGCAAGGAAGGGACGATGTGGCTGATGGCGTCGCACCCAGGGTGCGAACACAGCTAATATCATTGCTTTGCATGGCAACGACCAACATGGAGTGCCACGTGGCGTCAGGTTAGGGCATGGGGGGTAACGAAAAGCAGTCAGTCCCGCACCACACCTCACCTCTCAGGGTCAGTGGTGAGTAGGTTGATGATGACATGCAGCGTGGGCCAGGTTCCATTGATAAGGGGACCGAAGGCAGCAAAGGTGCGGTTGCCGGCGCAAAAGTCTGGCACATTTACCGTGATGCTAGCGTCCTGTAGGTATGCTCGCATCAGCTGCGCCACCTGCAAGGAAAAGGGCAAGCAAGGGGCTGTGATGTTACAGGCCACGAGATGAAGCTCGGTGCATGTGGGCCAAAGCTGTGGGCCTAGGGGCATGCCCTTCTGTGTAGAGACCACTCACATCCGTGACAAAGAAGCTCAAAGCCGGCATCAGCTCCTGGGCGGTGCGCGAGGTGTTGAGCAGGGCGGTGGTGTTGAGGGCCAGCAGCTGGGAGGCGCAGGTTCCTGGGGCGGAAAGGTCCTGCAGGCTCAAACTGGGCGGTTGCTGTGCCTCAAGCAGAGCCTGGATGCCCGAGCCCCAGCTGGTCATCAGCGACCAAAGGTCCAGGCCGTAAAAAGTTATATTCAGCGAGGTTCCCGTAGCAATGGATAGCTGAGGCGAAGGGGTGTACATCGGTGGTGCAGGGGGCCGAGATGCAAGGACGGGCGGAGAAGGTGCCGGTGGGTCCGTGGGTTGCGCAGACACACCTGCACACGTGCCTTGCAACCGTGCAGACACCGGCCAGCATGCGGACAAGGAAGGGCCTAGTGTAAGACAGCATGTAAGACATGCACCGCTGGGTTCAGCGCATCGCTGTTATCTCCCTGTCGCATGTTAACCCCCGTAGCCCGCCAGGCATCTGGACCAAGTGTAGCATTGGGAAGTGTCCAGTCGACGTAGTGGGGTGCTCTATACCCCGTGCACATCGCAAAGCTTGTTATGGCTGTCGTGCTGACTTTTCTGCGCCTTGCAAGTGAAGCGGCTGACGATGCAGGTCAGAACAGTGACGCTTGTTCCATTGCCTAGCTGCAAAAATGAGCGCGTGTGGCTCACTAACCGTGGACCCGACTGCGACCATACAGTACACCATATAGTACAGTATCATACGGTACAAGCCCAAAAGAGAGCAACTGGGACAACACGCACTGCTGGGTAGGGGTAGAACCACGGGAAAGGGAAGGCTTTGGGGCGGGGGTTGCGGGGGCTGCGGGGGCAAACAAGGATGCCCAACTCTTCCCCCCCCCGTCCCCATGCCACCGCTGTTGTAACTGCCTCCTAGGGGATGGATTGGCACCACACCTTGCCCTCCAAGCCCCCCCCCCCCAGGACCCATGCTGCTCCTGCTGCTGCCCAACACCGGGGCAGGTGGCGGGGAGCGTGGAGAGGGTGGTGCCCACTGCCCCAGCCCCACACCCTGCCCTCCTAGCCCCCCCCCCCCTCATACCCCTGCTGCTGCTGTTGTCGCCCGGCGCCGGGGCAAGAGGCTGAGAGCGAGGGGGGGATGGTGCACGCTGCCCCAGCCCCACACCTTGCCCTCCTGCCCCCCCATCCCCCCAGGGCCCATGCTGCTGCTGATGCTGCTGATGCCCAACACCGGGGCAGGTGGTGGGGAGCGTGGGGATGGTGGTGGCCACTGCCCCAACCCCACACCTTGCCCTCCTGCACCCCCCCAAAGGGCCCATGCTGATGCTCATGTTGCCCAACACTGGGGCAGGTGGCTGACAGCGAATGCTAGCCTCCACCTTCACCCGCTGCACACATTTGTAGTGGGCTACAAGTGGGAGGTGCATTGCCTCACACCCAGCTCGGAGTGTTTCGTCAATAAGGGTGGCTGGCCCTACAGCATCACCGCGCTCATAGCGCAGATGGGCCTGGCCGAGCATTGGAGCATCACGTAGTACTTCCCAAACAGTGTCTCTCCCATCATCATTGGGTGCCATGCACAAAGTTGTCCATGCTTTCCATTTGCCAACCACGCATGGTGCAGTCGACAACTTGCACAGCACGCAACGGTCTAATTTGACCAATGCGCCCTCCAGCAGCACATCTTGCCCTTTGTTGGGATGTGCGAATGTTGGCATGTACCTGCACAGTGTACATAGGAAGTTTAGCGTGAGGTGAGTAGTAGGACAATGGCATAAGTCACGGCATTGCAGTCGTTGGTCATAATCATGTAGTAATTGCCTGCATTTTTACATTTAGATGATTTCAGGGCAGGGCGTTGCTGTGATCGTTTACAACACCCCCTATTAGTTTCGTACCTGAACATCACGTCCGTGCCCCTCAACACGTGTGTAGTGTGTGATGGGTGACATTCACAGCCACTGTGCACTTACTGCGTGCATTGTGTTGTGACCTGTTTCATTGCATACCTTGTGCCAAAACGAGCAGTAGGTTGGGGTTGCAGCTCAGATGTCGCCCTGGCTGGACCGGGGGCAGGGTTTGCAGCAACCCTGCATGGTCGCAGTCGGGTCCACGGTTAGTGAGCCACACGCGCTCATTGTTGCAGCTAGGCAACGGAGCAAGTGCGACATGTTCTTACTCGCAGCTATCCCAGCAGAACGGCCGACGACATGTGTTCGGCAAAAGTGAGCAACGAGCGATACGAGGCAGTACACAGCGCTTCTAGCCTTGCAGCTGTGAGTTAAACAAGCTTGGCATCGAGATGTTCACTTTGGCGGGCGCACGGAACAATCGGTGCACAGCCCTGACTAGACCTCCACAGCAAGCGGGTGAAAAAATCGTGGCACGCGGTGGCCTGGTATATTTTCTCAGGTGTGTCACAGCTGAATATTTTTTGCATATCACGTACAGGCCATCCCAGCATGTAAGACTTGCACCGCTGGGCTCAGCGCGTCGCTGTTAGGTCCCTGCCGGATGTCCACCTCCGTAGCCTGCCAAGAATCTGGACCAAGCGTAGTCTAGAGAACTGTCCAGTCGACGGAGTGCGGTACAACAGACCCCATGCGCATCGCAAAGCTTGTAATCGCTTGAGCGCTGACTTTCGTGCCCTTTGCAAGTGGAGCGACCGACGATGCCAGTGAGAACATTGGCACTTGTATCGCTGCGTAGCTGCCAAAATGAACGCGTGGGACTCATGAATTGTGGACCCGACTGCGACCATGCAGAACTGCTGCAAACCCGGCCCCCGGTCCAGCCACAGCGAATTTGAGGCTGAAAACATACCTGTAGGCTCGTCATGGCACAAGGTACGCAATAGATTAGGTTGCATGACGATGCACTAAGTGTGTGCATCTTGGCAGGGAATAGTACCACATCACACATGATGTGGTGTCACATGGCACATGTGTGACCAGTAGGCCTGAAACTTGTGTGGTGTGTTGACAGTGCTCATAGCAACCCCTTGCCGTAATTTCATCTAAAGGTAAAATTGCAGGCAATTACAGCATAGTTATAACCGCAGACTCCATTGTTTTGGAAGATGTTCTTGCCCAACAACACACCACATGCAGCACCTGCTATGTGTACATTGCAGGTGCATATCCTGCGTTTCCGTATCTCAACAACTTCGTGCAGGTGGAGGTCGTGTAATATCCACAGGTCAGAGCACCATTCAACATTGGTCATAGTGCATGTGCATCCAGTGCATCCAGCAGCCCACAGACTGTCTTTGCTGGAGGACCCCGGCCTACTACACCCCACAACTGCCTCAATTGATCTAGGCTGAGCTTTACTGCTTTCTCAGGCAATGGCTGTATTATTGGCACCTCACTCTCAAAGGGTGACGCCGGCACTGGCGGGCAACTACGCGACAACTTTGCCGCCGCCCAACCCGGAATCTGGCCACCACCTGAGAAGTATCATCGCCAACCTGCTGCGCTGAAGAACCTGCACTGGAAGCACTGTGCGGGTGACCTTGCAATGTGCGCGGCTGGCCGCCAGAGCCTAGGCCTCGTGGAACGGTCTAACATCATGGTGGGCGCGGTAGCCTTGCATGACCGCATTCGCCGGCTGGCCTAGACTGCTGTTGTTGCCCGGCGCTGGGCCAAGTGGCTGAGAGCGAGTGGGGGATGGTGCCCACTGCCCCAGCCCCACACCCTGCCCTCCTGCCCCCCCCCCACCACCACCCCTGTTGCTGCTACTGCTGCTGTTGTTGTTGCCCGGCGCTGGGCCAAGTGGCTGAGAGCGAGTGGGGGATGGTGCCCACTGCCCCAGCCCCACACCCTGCCCTCCTGCCCCCTCCCCACCACCACCCCTGCTGCTGCTGCTGCTGTTGTTGCCCGGTGAGTGTGGGCAAATGCTAGCCTCCACCCTCAACCGTTGCACACACTTGTAGTGGGCCACAAGGGGGAGGCGCATTGCCTCACACCCAACTCGGAGTGTGTTGTCCACAAGGGTGGCTGGCCCTAGGGCATCACCACGCGCTGGGCCGCTAAGTTTAGAAGCATCACGTACTTCCCAGATAGCGTCTGTCCCCTCCACATTAGGTGCCACGCATAAAGGTGTCCATGCTTGCCATCTGCCTATCACGCATGGTGCAGTCGACACCGTGCAAAGAACGCATCGGTCTAGCTTCACCACAATGCCCTCAAGCAGCACGGACCGGCCTTTAAGGGGATGTGGGAACGTAGGCATGCACCTGCAGAGCACACACATCAAGTGATGCATGGGATGTATTGTTGGGCAATGACATCATCCATGGCATTGCAATCTGCGGTTATAACTATGCTGTAATTGCCTGCAATTTTACCTTCAGATGAAATCACGGCAGAGAGTTGATATAAGCACTGACAGCACACCACACAAGTTCCAGGCCTACTGGTTACACATGTGCCATGTGACACCTCATAGTGTGTGACATGATATGAATCCCTGCCATTGTTCACTCACTGAAAGCATTGTGGTGCAGCTTAACCCATCGCGTACCTTATGCTAAAGTGGAGCTGACTGTGTAGTTTCAATCCAGAACTCGCCCAGGCTGGACCGGGGGCCGGGTTTGCAGCAGCCCTGCATGGTCGCGGTCGGGGCCACGGTTAGTTAAGCTCACGCGCTCATTTCTGCAGCTACGCATCGGAACAAGAGTGAAATGTTCTTACTGTCAGCTAACCCAGCAAGACGGCCGACGACATGTGTTCGGCAAAAGGTCACAACTCGAGCACGGGGCTACGTGGGGCTCACCACAGCGCTTCTAACCTTCCAGCTATGACCCAAACAAGCTTTGCTGCGAGGGGTCCACTTTGGCGGGCGCAAGGAATAATCAAGGGACACCCTGACTAGACCTATGCACCAAGCGGGTGCAAAGCGGGTGCAGCAAGCGGGTGCGGCACGAGGTGGCCTGGTTGGCCCATGCTGGCCCATTCGAACATTTTCTCACGGGTGTCACAGCTGACTTTAGGGACAATCGATGAAACGTTATAATCGATTCTCATGGCATGCCAAACCGATGTAAGGGCGCCCCTCTACACACGCGCGGAGACGCACAGCTGGCCGCCAGAGAGCTGATGGGGGGTGAGTTCACCTTGAGCCCGGACATGGTCCTAGGCACCAAGGCTATGGAAGTCAAGTGGCTTGAGAGGTGGGGGAGGCGTTGGGTTGGGTTTGAAAGAGACCCTAGACTGCCTGAGACGGTGCATCGGGAGAGATGTTCGTATGCTGCATGGTTCAAGCATGGGGACGGCATTGGCATCAATCACACGGCACCACACCGGCTAAACAGACAGCTCTCTACAGAAGTTCGCACGAGCTTGACTAGGTTCAGGTTAGGCAACAGAGGTCTGCGGGTGGAGAAGGCTCGTTTTGAGGGGGTAACTTTCATTGATCGCACATGCACCAGATGCACAGAGGGGGTAGTGGATGACGCCATGCATTTCATCTTTGAGTGCACTGCCACGAGTTCCATCAGGGAGCAGCCGGAGTTTGCCATGACTTTACAGAACAATAATGAGAACTTGCATGACTTCATGTTGAGCCCATGTGCACCTTTGTTTGTGCACCATGCTATGAAATGCGTTACAGAAAGTCCCGAACCCCTAGAGGGGGAGGGCGGCCTAGCAGCCTAACGGCTGACGGCTTACGCGGTGTAAGCCACATCATCACCTTTGACTTCAGCCAGCAACACATGGAGACGCCCCGCCGTAATCTGCTGGTCTTCATCAAACGAGGGTCCTTGCCACGAGGGTCCAAATGTTTCCCAGCCTAGCATTGATGCTCTCCAGGGCAGCTGAGTTGTCAGGCAGCCATTGTGGGGTGTGAAGCCAGCTTGGGCCAGCTTGGGTCAGCTTTCGAGACAAACAACATGCATGATAAGGATGCAGCAGGCTAGGGGAGGGGGCAACCAACATGACAGGGGAGGGGGAAGAGTACGTAGGGCAACTTGCAAGTAGGGCAGCCTTGCTTGATGTGAATGAGCATGACACATGTGCACCAGTGACTCTTTTTTCACGACAGCCAAGCTGGTGCTGGTCAAGTAACAGCCGCCCAGCGGCAGCCGCAGGTTCAGCCGCAGAGGCCCTTGCGGTGGGACTCCCCCACATTGGCAAGGCCCTAGCTGGTTGGGGTGGGCATACACATTGGGGTGGATCGGCCTGGATTAGGCAGTCAGTGCAGCTCCAGGGGTGTGGGACGAGAAGCCAGGCCAGCTAGTAGCATACCAGCTGGCCCAGTGGATGCTGACCAAGGGCCAGGTGCGGCAGGCCAGTGGCCTGAACATCTCCCGCTGCGACACCGAGCAGTGGCTAGCACCGATTAAGCCCAACCTCCAGCACCTGGCAGCAGCCAGCTCAGCCGGCACCTCCCTGGAGGCCAACCGTCATCACCGTCATCACCGTCACTGTAGCCACCATCATTGACACATGGCCGACATCACCTTTACCTTGGCCACCTGGGATGAGGTGTGGGAGGCATACCTGGGCAGGGCAGCGGCTGAGGCTGTACGGAGCCCAGGACCAGTTCTTCAAGAAGGTGAGGGTGGGCGGGTGGGTTGCGTAGTGGGAGGTGGTGGGATGGCATGAAGTGAAAGAGTAGTTGACTGTGCCATGCCTAACCTGGTGCCACCATGTCAGCCACCATGTGTGCGCCTTGTGTGGATGGCTGCAGCTGGAGGAAGAGATGACGGAGGCGTCCATGGAGTGCCGCAAGCGTGCAAGGCAGCTGGTGGTCTTCTTTGGCGCAGCAGGCTTTGGCACCCGGGGAGGCTGGGGTGCTGATGCGGTGCTGCGAGCCTGCTGCAAGGTGGTGTGTTGGTCCAGAGGCACAGAGAGGGTGGTGCTAGTGGATGAGCACCGCACTAGCCAGGTCAGTGAATGGCCAGCAGCCCTGTGAGAGCTGGCTGAGCAGCCGCAGGCCCACTAGGCTGGTAGCCCCCAGCAGGGCAGGTGGACCAACGGCTGCTGCGCCCAGCCTGAGGCCAGCAGCGTGACCAGCCAGTGCGGGGCCAGATGTGGAGCCCGGTAGTGGCCTCTCGCAAACTGCCACAGGCCCGATGCAGTAGGCAGGCAGCCACACAGCCAGCAGCCTCAGAGCCAGGGCCCAGCACTCCCCCGCCAGCCAAGCACAGCAGGCGCACCAAGGCTGAGCAGGCAGCTGAGCCTACCCAGCCCACCAAGGGCAAAGGCAAGGCCAAGGGCAGGGCTGCCAAACGTACAACAATTCAAGCGCTAAAATCCGCAGCACCCATTTGCGCTGCTGCTGATGGCTGCCTGTGTGGCGGTCCCTCAGGTCAGGCCTTGGTGGCCGCGTAAACCGATCATCTACTAGTTGTGTCAATCAACACGACTGTCGCATTGGGTATGATGTTGCCAGCCTTTGCCTCAAGCACCTGCAGCCGTGCAAGCACAATCAAGCTTGTATATGGGATTTGTACGACTATCATTAAACGACTCTAGCAAGAACCCAACATGCTCAACCCTGCAAAACGAACCCTAGGGCCCTCACCATCCCCTGCAGATAAAGAGCTCTTACCAGCCAATGAACCCCTCGGGCCAAAGTCGTTTCTATGTACGAGCACAATATTTGAGGCCAAGCAATATCATCATTAGAATCAACCTGCACAGCCAAGCAAGCGAAGGATTATCAGTATCATCATTAGAATCGACCTGCACAGCCGAGCAAGCAAACAAGCATGTAAGCAAGTCTCCACTCGAGCAAGGGTCGAGACAGGGTAGGACCTACTGGAAGCTCATCTCCACCACAACTGATCAAGTCCGATGGGGAGGCAGCCTGATACAGGTGGAGAACAGAGTCCCAATCGTTCATCTCTGCAGACAGCAACACCAGCAGCCCATGATTTGTTTCCTAAGGCAGATGCTCGAGGTGGACACGGTATGCACCACTCCGTTTGTGATGTTCTTGTGACCAGGTGGAACACAATACCTGGATCGCATGTAGTGAGGATGATGGTCCTGCCATCGCCTGGAATGGGGCCATACAATACGGCTTGGTCACCAGCAGCATTTACTCCAGCCACTGGTAATGAGGCAGACACTTCTATCCTCTCTCCTGCGCAGCACACAGCCATGCTCAGCCTGTGATAGGTCGCAGAGGTGGTGGAGCAGGATGTAGTGCTGCTGGTGTTTCATAACCCACCACTTAATGGGAGTATGACTGGAATAGGGTTGTCACAAGCCAGGGTGGGTGGAGACTGCAAGCCGAAAAGAAACATGTAATTATCAACAATAGAATTGCAGCCTCGAGAAAAGATTTAACTCTACTGACATACATGCATGGTGATGTGGCTAAAACATGCGTGCAGGCTCTAGGATGATATGAGTGTGGACGTCTGGCCAGGCTGTGGTCTCACCCAGGCTTGCAGATGGGGTCACCCACCGGGGGCGCCAGCAGCTGCAGGTTGACAGGTGGCAGTGGTGGAGAGGGGGGGGGCTGGGGGGGGCCTGGGGGTGGGGGGCTGGGGGGTGGGGGGCTGGGGCTGGGGCTGGGGGGTGGTGGTGACGGCGGGGAAGGTGGGGCAGGAGGGGGCGCTGGGTTAGGTGGCGATGGGCTTGGCCTGCATCAGTGTACAGCGACACGCATCATGCTTAGCTGCACCACCACCGGGCAAGCTGAACCACCACCAGACAAACAGGTTGTTGAACTCAGTGATTGGTCAGTTTCTCCAGGTAAGCACTTTGTGCATTGCAGATCTGCACAGCCTCAGAAGCTTAGCCAGAGACAGGGTGGCAGCAACCTGGCTGAGCATATGCAACCCATGGGTGCTGGCTCCACAGCTATAAGCGCAAGGCTCAACTCACGGGGGGGGCGCTGGGGGTGAGGGTGAGGGAGGGGGAGAGGGCTGGGGGGGAGAGGGGGACGGGGGAGGGGAGTTGGGCAACCGGAAGACCTGGCAGCGGTGGAAAGGCATGCCATAGAGGGTGAAGAAGCCCAGAGAGTCCCGGGTCGTCAGGGCGCCTCGGCTGTAGGCAAGCAGCACAGCCAGCAGGGCCAAGACCGTATCATCCGTCATCCCCATCGTGAGACTGGCACAATGCCGGCCCAGCAACACTGACACTCACCAGTTGGACAACAGCTGCCTGAGGGGGCCAATAGGGGAGGACAGCCTGCAGAGTAGGGGGGTGCCAGGCCGGACAGAGTAAGGGCAAGGAAGGGACGATGTGGCAGATGGCGTCGCACCCAGGGTTCTAACAGCAACAATGAGGGCAGGGGAGCAGCGCCGCTGGGAAGTGGGGGGGGAGGCAGTGAAAGTTCATCACCCCCCTTTCAATGCGGGCTATGGTGCAGCACAGCTAATACTATTGCTTTTTATTGAGTTGCATGGCAGGGCCCAGGATGGAGTGCTGCGTGGCATCATCACTATCAGGTTAGGGCATGGGGGTGATGAAATGCAGTCAGTCCAGTACTGCACCTCACCTCTCAGGATCCGAGGTGAGTAGGTTGATGATGACGTGCAGCGTGGGCCAGGTTCCATTGATAAGGGGACCGAAGGCAGCAAAGGTGCGGTTGCCGGCGCAAACGTCTGGCACATTTACCGTGATGCTAGCGTCCTGTAGGTAGGCTCGCATCAGCTGCGCCACCTGAAAGGGAAGGGCAAGCAAGGGGCTGTGGTGTTACAGGCCATGAGATGAAGCTCGGTGCATGTGGGCCGAAGCTGTGGGCCTAGGGGCATGCCCTCCTGTGTAGAGACCACTCACATCCGTGACAAAGTAGCTCAAAGCCGGCATCAGCTCCTGGGCGGTGCGCGAGGTGTTGAGCAGGGCGGTGGTGTTGAGAGCCAGCAGGTGGGAGGCGCACATTCCTGGGGCGGAAAGGTCATGAAGGCTTGGTCTGGGCGGTTGCTGTGCCTCAAGCAGAGCCTGGATGCCCGAGCCCCAGCTGGTCATCAGCGACCAAAGGTCCAGGCCGTAAAAAGTTATATTCAGCGAGGTTCCCGTAGCAATGGATTGCTGAGGCGAAGGGGTGTACATCGGTGGTGCAGGGGGCCGAGATGCAAGGACGGGCGGCGAAGGTGCCGGTGGGTCCGTGGGTTGCGCAGACACACCTGCACACGTGCCTTGCAACCGTGTAGACAGCAGCCAGCAAATGGACAAGGAAGGGCCATTAGTGGGTTGCACTTACCCTGCGAGAGCATCAAATAGATGAACAGGCTCGCGGCTACCACAAGCAGGGATGTTGGGGATTGACGACCGAACATCCTTTGGGAGCTGGAAACTCTGTAGCGTGTTGTGATGCGCGCCGTATGGACGAGCATGAAAAACAAGTTCCACATGTTAGTGGTTCTTCGGCGGTTGTCACCCGTTAGGGATTAGTATCGTCCGGTGCTGGATGCTGCATTCCGGGCATGATACCCTAGGCGACCGGCTGCAGTCACTTGCTCGTACTTCAGCCGCAGTACATTTCAAAAGTGGCAACTGATCTGCTTAGTCATGTTCACCCCCTAGCTATCTGGCTTTTGTTCTTACTTCAATCCTCCTCAGGGCGAAGCCTGCCCTATGGAGGGTCACTGCCTTCTTATGCTATGCCGGTCCAAACTAGTATATAATTTGCCCGTAGTATTTGAAATGACGCCGCGTCTGAACCGCGACCGCCCTGGCCCAGGCGCACCTGCAAACTATCAGGTACAATTGATAAACCTGTAAAATCGATTCTCATGGCATGCCAAACCGATGTCGCCCCTCTGCACACGCGCGGAAACACACAGCTGGCCGCCAGAGAGCTGATGGGGTGTGAGTTTACCTTGAGCCCGGACATGGTCCTAGGCACTAAGGCTATGGAAGTCTTGACTAGGTTCAGGTAAGGCAACAGCGGTTCGGGGGTGGAGAAGGCTCGGTTTGAGGGGGTTACTTTCATTGATCGCGCATGCACAAGATGCACAGAGGGGGTAGTGGATGACGCCATGCATTTCATCTTTGAGTGCACTGCCACGAGTTCCATTAGGCAGCAGCCGGAGTTTGCCATGACTTTCCAAAACAATAATGAGAACTTGCATGACTTCATGTTAAGCCCATGTGCACCTTTGTTTGTGCACCTTGCTTTGAAGTGCGTTACAGAAAATCCCGAACCCCTAGATGGGGAGGGCGGCCAAGCAGCCTAACGGCTGACGGCTTAAGCGGTGTAAGCCACCTTACCAAGAAACACACAAGGCTGGAGCTAGTCTGCATTGGTGCTTACCACCTGTTCTTAACTAGCACATATCAAGGCTCCAGGATGTCAGACTCGTGTTGTCACCTGTACTCACCATGCTTTGGTCACCACAGCACTTGATGTTGTCACCATGACGCGAGCACCAAGTGCAGTGCAGCTGGACTACTGTCAGCCCTGACACCTGGCTAGCCTGACAAGGCTAAACTCACCAGATGCCGCCTCCCCTGCTGCCCCTCCTGCTGCAACTGACCTACAGCACCTCCTTACTCTGGCACCAGCCACCTGGCAGGACTATTAAGCCCTGCTGCTGCTGCCTCTGCTGCTTAAGCTGCTGCTGCCCCTGGTGGCCGCCCTCCATGTGAGCGCCGCACCTCACCATCCAGGCCTCAGGCAGGCAGCACCTGTAGCTGCGCCAGCCCTGACTGAGGCGCCCGCTTGCAGCTGAGAGGCTGGCTTTGGGCCGGCCAGCAGCGCCTGACCCCGTGCCGCCTCACACACGCTGGCCTAAGCTCACTGCACGGGGGCCGTCGGGTCAGCGCCTACAGCAGAATGGTGGAGCAAGGCAGGCCAGCACCATACCGGGCAGGGCTGTTCACCTGCAGCTGTGCCAGAACAGGCAGTGGTGAGGCGGTGCAGGCAGGCCGGAACAGGCACGCTGGTGCTGACCTCAAGCCTATAGGAGTGCCCTTGAAGCAGCAGGTGGCAGTGGCTGGAGCGTCAGCCTAGGGGCAGTTCACCCTCACTTGAGCATGGTGGTGGCAAGCCATGTGCTGTTTCAGGTGCTGCAGCAGAACCTGGCAGTCTGGCACAGTGCGCAGCCATGCCGCGTTCCATAGGCCCAGCCACCAGCTACCGCACCCAGGGAGCACCTGCTCTTCCCTCCTCCATACCGTAAACCGCCTTGACTTACACCAGCGAGGGGCACAGCCAGTCGCTGCCTGCCAGCCCAGCACAAATGGCCACGGGCAGTGAGGCGGAGACACCCCACATGGCCATGCCAGCCCATAGCTCAGCCATGGCATGCCTTATTATTGTGTGCCATGGCCTGGCGGTGGCTAGCACAGCATGGCAGCCCAGCGTGCTGCCCAGCGAGGTATGCCTGGCAGCAACAGTATAATGTCGCAGTCAGTCGCAGCCCTGGCAGCCTTTGCTAGCTATGCCGCACCATCAATGTCATGCTGTGCCAACTCTCACCATACCCACACATTTCGTGCTACCGACATGCTAGTGCCGCACCCAGCACCTCGACCCTCACCAGAGGGCCTTCATTGGTGTAGACCATTAGGAGTGGACCACTACAAAACGGGCGATCCATGCAATGCTCAGGCGCCAGATCTCAAGAGCTGTAATGCACGCAGGGCAGGCACAGAAGTAAGCTGCCTGCCTGGGCCTACCACTGCAATTCAGCCACACAGCGCATAGCTCCCTTACAAGCAGGGGGCTAAATAATCTGCATTCCGGCTTGATGTCGGGGCCAATACGTTGTTCCCTGTTCCCACTACTTTTCGATTGTGCGGCGATATACTTTGGCATGGAAACACATGCTCGTATGCAAGCAAAATGTTGAAATGCCCTGACAGCTCTCACATGACCGAAGTTGATGCGCCATGCCTTTGCACCAGGCTATGTCCGGACCATGAAGCAGGTCAAGAAAGGTTAGGCATGCTAGGTCTTAAGGGCAGGGTTCAACAAACGTAAGCCCAGCCCCGCTGCCACTGCTGCCACACAGCAGGACTATTCCGACTCTGACTCTGACCCCAGTGACCCGTCCTCCTCATGAAAGGACACCCTAAGCTTGCATGGCTGCATAGAGTCGTTCATCTCGTCATGCATAGCCTGGCAGCATGAAGGCAACGGTGTGCTTGTACGCGCTATGACCTTGATGTGCAGCCAGCGAGCCCAAGGCTGCTCAGCCATCTGCCACAGTGACTCGCACATTGCTGCAGTCACACTGCCTTTCACAAAGTGCATGGTGACCTGATGCACCGTGGGCATCAGCTGCACCAGCTGGTGCCAGAACTCCAGTGAGGGGGTCAGGCTGCCCCTTTGGAAGGAAAGGTGGGTGCAGCCCCGACACAGTGGAGCCAGCTCCGGAATGACTCCCTCTTCACACACATGATCAAGGCGGTAGATGGACACCTCCTCACAACGGCATTCATGCAGCGGCTGGAGCAGAGCAACTGTCTCCCTCAAGCCACGACAAGCTGTCATGTTCAACTGCAGGCCCTTGATCCTCACTGGCACCTTGCAGGCCTGTGTGAGGTTGTGGACTGCAGCTGCCACCAGGTCAGGCTCATCATCATACTCAGTAATGCCACGGACGCATAGCTCCTGTAACAGCAGAGGTTGGGTGAGGGAGTGTAGGGGAAGGCAGGCAAGGTCAGTGTGGGTGACGCGGCCTGTGAGCTCCAGCCGCTGCCAGCTGCAGGGCGCGTCTGCTCGTGAAGTGGTCACCCAGCTGATTGACTTCAGCCGCAAACAGCTCAGCTGGGTGGCTGCCAGCAGTGCGTCCAGCTCCTGGCCTGGCACCAGGCAATGGGCTGCAGGCAACTGGAGGGAGCGCAGGCAAGGCAGTGCCAGCAGCAGCTGTTGAAGGGACCTGCACATGCAATCTGATGCGGTGGGCTGAGACGCTGAGACGCTGAGCAGCTGCAGCAGGGGCAGGGGGCCCAGTGCCGCTATGAAAGCGTCATCATACTTCCCACACGGCTGCCCAATGTGCAGCTGCGTCAGGTTCTGTGCCAGGGGCTGCAGGCTGGGCATCTCCCAAATGCGGGTATCCAAGCTCAGCTGCTTGAGCCTGGCACCACGGAACAGGTTAGCCAAGGTCACTGCCCCAGGCTGCTCAGGCTGCTGGGGCTGCGTGATGGTGCTGCCAGTGATGTCCAGCTGCTGCAGCTGAAGCGACAGCTGTGGGTGGGAGAGCAGGCCAGCCAGGCCCTTGCAAGCGACAGAGAAGCCTTGGATGGACAAGGCAGTCAAGCCGGGGAAGCTGCTCAGCAGCTGCACGGCAAGGCTAGGTGAGCACTCCAAAGTCTGGACTTTGCCACGGCGAACGGGACCACTGAAGCAAAGCTTGCAAGCTTCCACTGCTGCACAATGCCCCAGCTTCGCCAGGACCTGGGCCAACTGCTCCTTACGGGGTTGATGCCCTATCTCAAGGGTGAGCTTGCTTGTTCTGGCACGCAGGGCTGAGACGACGCGGGCTGATAGCAGCTGGTGGCAGTGCTGCCTGTGCGGCGGAAAGTGGAAAGCTGGGGCGTGGAGCAGGTTTGCGAGGGAGAAGGCGCGGAAGCTGAGGGACACGGCCCGTCCAGCCCCAAGCCCCACGGCCCTGCTGGCGATGTCGCCCAGTACTGCTTCAGGAAGGTCCAGCAGCGAGGTGGTAGGAGGGGGTGCACACGCTGGTAAGGGTGCTGGGGCCTCTCTAGCAGTGTCCTGGCCGCCCATAGCTGTTAGCTGCACTGTTGTTAGCTGCACGGTGTCAAGGGTGCAAAGGAGCTTGCAACTTTTGGACCCCACAGCCCTCATGCTATTCCAAACAAAAGCATGAGATGAATGTAAACACAGGCTGCGAGCGCATAACTGTAGAGGCTACTGCTAGTGTGCCTAGTGCCTCATGCTACGCAGCTACAGTTACTCGAACACACTGTCACACATGCCTGCACATGCGGCCAACACGTACTGCCTTTGACATATTGAGGGACACAGACGCCCGGCTTGCTCCCCAATGTATTCAAGCTATGCTATATGCTCCTAACTGCTTGCTGCGCGTGGTGCGCATGCTTATTGCTGAAGCTGCCTGGTGTTATGAGCCGCACAAGTGTCCAACATGGCGCCGAGCATGGCGTCAGCAAAGATGGCCAACATTGGGGCTGCCGTCAAGGAGGTCAAACAAGTGGAACATGCGGAGTGACCAGCTTCAGCACCTTGACCCTCACTAGGGCCTTCATTGGCGTAGACCACTGGCGTGGAGAAATACAAGACGGTGATGTCTGTGTGGAGTTCCCCATGCACATGGCATGGTTGCCTACCATCTACACCATTTGCCTGACCCCTGTGACAGGGCTGTGGTCTGGATTGGGCGTGACAAACATGCGCTGATTGTAAGCTGAAAATAGCTCAAAGGGAGCACACACTACTTTGCCGCAGCAAGCTGCTGCTGCTGATGGGCCTCGGGTGGCCGGCCTCGCAGCCGCTTGTAACCTAGCCCCGGGTACTCCTTGCCCTTGGCTGGAAGCTTCAGCTGCTCTGGCCACCAGCACAGCTCCAGTGGGCGCCACTTGGCCTCCCCAATGCGCTGCATGTTCAGCACAGCAGTCACGGTCACGGTCACGGTTGCAGTCACGGTCTATCCACCTGCCTGGCTGTGTGGCTAGTTTGGCTTTGGCAGCCTTTCCCTTGGCCTTGCCTGTGCCCTCAAGGGGCTGGCTTAATTCAGTTTCCTGCTCAGCATTGATGCGCTTGCTGGGCTGGGCCCTGGCTCTGAGGCTTCCTGGCTGCTGCATGGGGCTGCTGCATGGGGCTTGCGGGGGGCCAAGTGGTAGTGCTACCAGGCTCCACACCAAACCCTGCACTGGCTGGGCACGTTGCTGACTCCAGGCTGGGCGCAGCAGGCGGTGGCATTTACATCCCAACCTCCTCGGGGGAAAAAAGAAGACCAGCTTCCGCACATAATTTCCCTACTATTACTACGGGACAGGGGCTGGTTATCTGTAGTCCGGCCTGTTTGCATGCAGCAGCATCCGGCACCAATACCTGATTCCCTACCTCAGGCGTTCCCAACATGGGGTTGGAAATCTTCATGCAACTGCGGCCCATCTACTCCATCATTTGAAGTAACGTTTGATGCGTCTGCTGCAATGTGATACTGCGCGTTTAATGTCCGACTGGAATTGCCATCGGAGTCATTCGATGCGGGCAGCCACATGTGACCCCGGATGTGTCCCAATCGCAGACCGTGGTTAGCTACACTGGTAAGCTACGTCCTTGGCTATCCGTTAGCGATGCACGACATGTCGGTGGCGCACACCACTGAAGTCCGGCAAACATGGCTGCGCGAGCTTCTTGATGGTGCAGGCCGCATGGCGAGGATGTGAAGGAACCCCGGTTTGTGTGTGGCAGCGCTGTATCGCTGTAATGGTGGGCGGCACAGTAGGGACTAGTCACCCCCTCCAGCTATGATCCGCTTTATGTTTTGCACCATTGAACAAACAGCCTGACCTCACACATACCATTTGTAGCATACTCATTAACGCGTCCATGACACTATGCAACTCAATCATTGGGTTTGTATGTGACAAGTTATACCGCTTACAAGGTACACATGCTGATGGCTACAGGTGCACGAGGAGCCGACTGAGCTTGGCTTACCACTCCGCCACGTGGCCACCACCAACACATCCTAACCCACCACCTCCCAACCTCGTCTACCCCGCCCAGCTCCCAGCCTCCTGCCCCCTAACTCTCCTTCTCCCCGCCTCCTACCTCTCCCCTACCTCTCCTTCACCCATCTCCCCCCTACCTCTCCTTCACCCATCTCCGTATCCATCACCCCCCATCACCCTGACCACCGAGCCAAGCCCGTAGCCCCGCTCAGCCACCTCTTGATCCCAAACCATGAAGAAGAAGAAATTAAGCAAGGCAAAGAGTGCTCATCTCCATGCACTAGACAAGTCGCCAAGGGCTGGCTATCTGCATTGCCCTAACAACATCAAGGCTGCAGCTTGTACGGCACAAGCGACAAACTGTGACCTGCAGGCTGAGGTGCAGCGGCTGCAGGATGTGGAGCAGTCCCTTATGGGCACCGTGGATGGGTTGCAGGGCGACCTAGACGACCTGCAGGCAGCACACCAACGCCTGCAAGATGAGCATACGGCTTTGCAGCAGGTGGCATCCAAAACAGCAGCTACCAATCACTCCCTACGGGCTGCTCGACGCAGCCTCAAGTGTCTGGGTGCATAACTACCGGCACAAACGCCGCCCCCACCACTCCCCACTCATCTTCAAGCAGAAGCAGCAGCTGCTGGTTTTGGAGCAGCACCCCGTCTCAGTGGAGGTGTTGAGGCGGTGTGCAGAGGCTGGGTGTCACAGCTGCTTGAGCGGCAGAAGGGTATGTCTCCACCATGGGCTGTCACCCTTAGCCAGCTGCTCCAAGACAACAGCCTGCTGCTCAGGCTCAGCGTGGTGGCAGTGAACGGCGACCCTGGCAGCCCCGCATTGCGCCTTCACCTCGAACAGTACTACCTTGCCTGCCCCATCTCCAATGCCCCAGTGGAGTCCTTGTTGCAGCTGTTGAAGCATGGTGGTGGCAGGTACATGGAGCTGCCAGCTCTGCTGCAGTTGATGTCCCTGCACACATGCAAGGAGGCCATGAAGACTGTGGATGTTTATGATTTGCAACAGCATATGGGTCAGCTCCGTGCTGAAGTGCGGCGTAAGGAGGATGCCACAGCTGCAGCACAGCGGTCAGCAAAGGCAGAGCGCCAGATCACAGATGCAGCGCACAAGGTCGGGAGGGTTGTGATTAATGTGGGTGACCATGCGTGCCAACAGCGGCTTGCAGCGGCCCATGCCCTTGCCTTGGGGGGGCATGATTTTAGCCACACAACTGTTGAGGAGGCAAAGAAGATGACAGGAAAGCAGCTTCAGTCATACCTCCAGTTTCACAAGCAGGAGGTACACACGAGCTGGAGGGTACCCAAGCTACTGAGCCACGTGTGCACCCACATCCGTGGGAAGCTTGCCGCAGCTGCGCCCCCTCAGCAGCAGCTGACACCTGCAGGCACCACCCCTGAGCTGGCTGAGCCTGCTGGTGCACCCCCTCAGCAGCAGCAACAGCTGGCAGCGGCAAGCACGTCCCGTAAGCGTGGGGCACCTGCAGCTAACAAGTCGAGGGCAGCAAAGCAAGGTGAGACAACACCACGTACTGCACCTAGCACCGTGTTTAAGCGTAGTAGAGCAGCCGGTAATGCACTAGCGCCAGCAGCAGCTCCAAAAGCTCATAGTGGTATCCAGTCGTCACGACTGCCGTCGTCGCGTCCACATGCCAAAAGCAAAACATGTTCCGACTGCTGCTGCGTGTTGCAGGTGCCACTCACAACAGCGTGGCGAAGCGTGCTGGTGCGGCGCGCCTCGCATGTGGCGAAATCGCATGAATTCAAATGTGTATTTTTGGACAGGCACTGAGCACCGCTGAGAGCGAGATAGTTTTAGCTGCGTCGGCCATTTCGTAGATATGACTCTCCTCTGTTTAAAGCACTGTTTACATATACATTTGACTGAGTGGCTGCGGAGATACGGGCTTCGTATCACAGGGGGGTGGTTTTCAGGTAGTTGGGAACGCCTGACCCTACCCCAACCCGCTTGCGAAGGCCAGGAAATCTATGTTGGCATGGAACACATGCTCTGATGTAAGCAACAGCTTCAGCAGCGCGCGGTGTACACATGCTTCTGTGCTACAAGCTGCTGGGCTTGGGCCTTGGGGGCTCGGTCTCGCAGCTCATTGAAGCCCAATGCTGGGTACTCGTTGCCCTTGGCTGGAAGTCTTCCTCGGTGTGGCCACCTGCACAGCTCTAGTCATCTTTGAGTGCACTGCCACGAGTTTCACCAGGGAGCAGCCGGAGTTTGCCTTGACTTTACAGAACAACAATGAGAACTTGCATGACTTCATGTTGAGCCCATGTGCACCTTTGTTTGTGCACCTTGCTATGAAGTGCGTTACAGAAAGTCCCGAACCCCCAGAGGGGGAGGGCGGCCTAGCAGCCTAACGGCTGACGGCTTAAGCGGTGTAAGCCACATTATCATCATCTAGTGGGCGCCACTTGCTCTCCCCTGCCCGCTGGAGGTTGAGGGCTGCGTTGCAGTCCCTGTCCACCCATTTGCCAACACACCCTTCTCACTTGCCAACACACCCTATCTAACACTTCCCTTCTCACTTGTAACGACGTCACATCCCGCTCACCTTCACCTGGCTACCCCCCCCATTGAACCACCACGTAAGGGACATTTGACTTTGCGGCGTGCCTGGTGAGAGTTGAGTTGTCATTTTAACGCGGAACGCCTTTTCTTTGCGTTGCGCTTGCGCCTGCGCGCCCGAGCTGCTGGCACCCTACGGTGACCGGCAGTCTGCCAGGCACGCGAACGGTTTCGCTCTACGCAATGGGCCTTTGTAATGCTCCTTCACAACACCCACAACGCAGGATGCAGAGTTCTCCGCTGCGGTACACTGCGGTACACTTTACGCATGGAGCCCAGTTTTCTCTTTTTACACAGCCAGCTCAGTCGCACTCTGCCTGCTCATTTAAATGCTGCAGCACCATGTATCGTAGGTCAGCACGCAATGTGTTGGCTGGCACACACAACCCCACTGCCTTGCAATACTCGTTTAACATCTTCACGCTCAGCTTCTTGCCCAAGGTGCACAGCTGCATCACGCTGTCTGGTGCAAATGAGCACAGAAGGGTGAGGCACTCATCGTCCCAATGCTTGTCATCCCGCTTCTGATCGAACATGGGCATGGCTACAAAGGGCTTTGTGATGGAGGGCCTCATACACACACCCCTTGGTGCGGGGGTCATGCATTGGGCACATGCACATGCAGTCTGTGACCACTCAACCTGGAACCCTGCAGCAGGAAAGAAGCAGCTGTGCATGCTCATAGAGCCGGGGATGGATGATGCAAAGGCATGTGCATCCCGCTGTGGAGCACTGCAAAGCTGTACCTCCTGTGTGCTCAGCTCCAAGCACCACCGATGACCCACACTTGCTCGTGCACGGTGAGCCTTGCTGGGGTCAGCAGCAGTAGCTGCCTTGTGATATGCATTGCAATGCTGCACAAACCCCATTGCATTGCACTTCCCAACACGATCAGCCAGGAGCTCACCCCTCAACCACTGCTTCACCACCCCTCCCTCTGAATCATGCCTGCCCTTGAAGTGTGCCGTAGCCCCATAGCTCCACCACACTGGCACGCTGAACCTCTGTGCCATACCCCAATGTTGTCGCATGGCTGGGGCGCCCTTGAACTGCCCTGCACACCCATCAGACCACATATACAACTGCCTCATGTCCATGTCATGCTCTGCCAGCAAATAACACACCACCTGGTTAACTGCTGCTTGGGTAATGGCTGCCGACTGCTCCTTCCCATCTGTCATCACATACACGGTGTGCTCATAGTAGGCCCCCTCTTTGTTCTTGAAGTATGCACACGCAACAAGAATGCCTATCTGCGCTGCATGCCAGTGCTCTGACATGATCTCAACGCTGCGCTCAACAGTCAGCTTCTCTGACCAATCACATGAAATAACCACCTTCCCATCCTTGCCTGCCTTGACGGCCTCACGATGCTCACGGAAAACCTGCAGCTGGTGATGTGCCAACCGGTGGTGCTTGATGTACTCTGGCATCTGCTTGTTCAGCATGCCTACAGCATCACTCAAGCTCACCCTCATGCACAGCAGCTCAACCGGCCGGCTGCCTACAGCTGATGATGGCTTTCCATACTGACGCACAGTGAGCATGACGCTGCCATCTGCATCCGGCTGTAGCTGTAGCTTGCGTGACTTGCAATGGAGGCATGTGCGCAAAGAGCAGGCAAGGCTAGGCTGCTGGCCAAGCTCACAAGGACACAGGAACCACTGCCGCATAGCTGTGGCGCTCAGGGGCTGGCTTTTGCTGGGAGGTGGTGGGACGGGGAGGGGGGAGGGGGGAGGGAGGGGAGGGGGTGAAGGCAGCAGGACAGGCTGAAGGCCTGGAGGGGAGAGAGGAGGGGAGAAGGGTGGGGAAAGGGTGGAAGGGCGGAGGGGTGGAGGGGTGGGGAAGGGTGGGGGAAGGGTGGGGGAGAAGGGTGGGGGTGCCAGCCAAGGCTGACGCTCTTGCTCCGCTTGCCACCTATGTGCCTGCTGCTCAAATTCCCCAATTGGGTCAATGAAGGGAGAGGCGGCTGCGGTGAGGGATTCGACCTCCTCCTCAGCAACAACGGGGGCAGCACCCCCCGGGAGGGGGGGCGGCTGAGGGGCAACGCCTGCTGCAGCCAGGGGGGCAGCTAGGGGGGCAGCAATGGCTGCAGCGGGGGGCAGCTGCAAGCTCTTTTTGTGTTGGGCTAGTGCTGTGAGCAAGTTGTCCAGGTTGCAACAGGTCTTGCACACACACACTTGCCGTTGTGATGCCGTCAGGCGTGCCACCCATGGCGGCCTCAGCCTGACAAACGTGCTGAGGCTGACACGCATGCTGGGTGGCTGCTGCAGCTGCCCTCCTTGCTGATGCTGATTCTGCCGCCATTGCTCCTCCAAGTGTTGCTGCTCGTCATCAAACTCAAGCCACATCACCAACAGTGAGCTCTCGAAGAAACGCCTGGTCTCGTTCACAAGTGTGCGCTCGTCATCCCTATGGTGCAAGCACCACACACGCAAACACTCATGCAGCAAGACTTGTGGCTGGGGCACATTAGTGGTTGCATTGCATGTGGCGCTATCAGCCTGTGACCGCAGAAGGCGCAACAGTGCGGGTACTTGCCGTATCTGCTGGAGAACTGCAGCAGCAATTGACCTGCAGCCAAAGGACCAAAGGAGCAAAGAAGGGCAAGGCAGTTCAGCGAAGGTCAGGCTATGGCCATAGCCAGGGCAAGGCTGGTGCAAGGCAGGGCTGGTGCAGGGCAGGGCTGAGGAGTGAAAGGCGTACCTTGCGGTGGCCCCGTCCTGTTGTTGCTTGCGCATGCTTGGGGGCATGGTCTCCTCGTCCTGCTCCTCAGTGATGTGTCTGCATGACACCACACACAGGAGTGTGACGAGTGGTGCTACCACCAAGGTGCTAGGTTGAGTAGGCTGCAATCTGAGTGTGCAGCTGATGCTAAACAGCTGGCTTGCCATGTCAGCCCATCATCCAGCAGGGGCACTCACATGATGGGCTGTTGCTCCACGGCAGGTGAGGTCACAGGGTTGGTGGCAGGCCTAGTGAGGATGGAGAGCCCTGGTAGGTGCAGCAGTGCCGGCAGGGCCGGGTGGTGCTGGCTGGACCCCTGCAGCTGTGATGGGTGCGAGGGTGGTTGGTCTGTGAGATGGTGGGGGCAGGGCGCATGGGCTGGCCCAGGCTGTGCAGGTGCTTGCGTGGGTGTGGAGCTGAGACGGGGCATGGGCTGGAGCTGGCTGGCTGGCTCCTGCCCCCGCAGCCGCTGGCACACAGCATACGCAGCTGCAGCAGCCTCAGCGCAAGTTCTATGGGCCAACGGAACCTGTGACGGCTTCAGGTTTTTGCAAGCTGTGATGACATCAACCATCTGGGCTGTGACCTGGCCGATGGCTGTGTGACTGCATCCGGATCTGTAGAAAGCTGCCTCCCCCTCCACATGGATCTCCACCCAGCCAGCATGGCCAGTTGGTGTACACGTCACACACACAGCACAGCGGGCAGCATGCCCTCCCTTCCCCTTGTAGGGGTGATACCTGGATGCTGGCATCCTGCAAGCACGTACACACGTAGGTAAAAACCCTATTGGCAATACTCAGCAATAGTTGAGAACTTGGCAGGGGGTCCACAGCTAAGGTCCCTAGCCAGTGACGCAGGGCTTGAGAGTTCGATTGAGTTCGATGGTCGTCATACGGGCATCAGCAGGTTGGGCAGCATGGAGGAGTGTTTCCCCACCTTTTGGAGCCTAATCCACAAGGGATGGATGCAGCTGCCACTGCTGTGCTCCTACTGTGGTCTCCTCCAAGTTTCAGAGCCCCTGAGCCAGCGCATGTTGGTCACGATGTTGGACATGGGGTCGGGCTCCTCGCACATCGCGCACTATCCATCGCGTTAATCAGGGACTCACTGTTACTGGGTTAACGTACATCAGGTCCGCAGGCTCGGTAGGGCCGTATACCCGGCAACATGCCCGACCAGCTCAGCGTGTGGCTAAGCGCAGCCGCTTTCTGACGCTTCAATCCGCGTGTGAATCGGTGCAGTAATGGGTCCGGAAAAGCCGTTGTCCCTTATCGTTAGGGGGGTTGGTGGTTCAATGGGAGGGGTAGCCACCTACAGGGCTGCCGTTCCTTTCTACTGCCCTACTTGCATTGCCCTGTCGCCAACGTTATTCAGCTCACAGACATTCACCAAGCCAAACACACTGAAAACGTAGCCTACACGAGGAGCTTAATGCCGAACACCCTTGCATGGTTATTTGCAACGAGCCCAATGCGGCCTGAGCCACGAAATGCAGTGCCACTAATCCATGTGCTGATGGGCCTCAGCAGGTGTAGCAGATGAGGCACAAGGCAGGCGGCTAGACAGGGCAGTTGATCAGAAGTCGTAAAGCCCCTTAGGCGGGTGTCCAACCTCAAAACTAACCCTGAACTTTGCAGGCTTGAGAGGGTTGTTGAACGTCTTGTTCATGGCCAGGCAGCTTGAGGACAGTGCGCCCAGTGTGTACACAGTGATATCCAGCCACTCGGCCCAGGCCTGCTTGGCCATGAGTCGCAGCGACTTGCACATGGCTGCAGTGGCAGCACCCTCTGTGTGGAAGAACGTGACACGCGTGACCGTGGGCATGAGCTGCACTAGCTGGTGCCAGAACTCCAGGGAGGGGGTCAGGTTGCCGGTCTTGAAGTGGAGTGCAGTGCAACCAGGGCACATCTCAACCAGTGAGGGTATGTCAGCTGCACTCGCGTCCGGCATCCGGCACAGCCTCACCTCATCAGTGTCACAAAACTGCAACGACTCCAGGAAGGGTACCAGGTCTTGGATGGCTGATCTGGAGATGTCAGTCAGCATGTGCAGCTGCAAGACCTTGATCATCACTGGTGTTGGGCAGGTGAGTACCAGGTTGTCGACTGCAGCTTGTAGCAGGTCGCCAACCTCTATGTCAGGTGAGTGTCTACCGGCGAGGAAGAGCTCCAGTGCGTAGTTGGCATACTCTATGTTGAGCGTGCCAAGCACCAGGGGCTGGGTGAGGGAATGAAGGGGCAGGTAGGCGGCAGTGGTGAAGCCAGTGGTGCCAGTCAGCTCCAGCTGCTGCCAGCTGCAGGGTGCATCAGCACGTGGACTTGTCAGGGCAACCACTGACATGAGCTGCAGATTGGTGATCTGGGTGGCTGCCAACAGTTCGTCAAGGTTGTCTGTCCCAACGATTGAGCCCCGGGGCAGCCTGAGTGTGTGCAGCCGGGGCAGTGCCTGCAGCAGCTCACTCAGATCCTCCAACTCATCGCACTCACAGTCCGCTGCCATTGTCAGCACCCGCAGCTGAGTCAAAGGGACCAAAGCTGAGGTGAAGGGGCCAAGATGCCAGTCACTGTGCGCTGAAGGGACTGAGGCAATGTGCAGCTGTGTCAGATACTGGGCCAGGGGCTGTAGGTCAGGCAGTGGCGTTACGTCACTGACGGCAAAGCCCAGCTGCTTGAGCCTGGACCCTTGGAACAGGTTAGCCAGAGTCACTGCCCCAGGCTGCTCAGGCTGCTGGGGCTGCGTGATGGTGCTGCCAGTGATGTCCAGCTGCTGCAGCTGCATGTCCAGCGGCGGGTGGTTGATGAGGCTGGCCAGACCACTGCAGGTGACGGAGAAGCCGTGAATGATCAGGGTAGTCAAGCCTGAGAAAGTCTGAGCGAGGGCAGGAGTGCAGTTTAGGGGCTGACGGGCTGCCACCTCGGTACTGCTCAGTGTGCACGTCTGCACTGCTGCACAGCTGCCCAGCTTTGCCAGGACATGGCCCAGCACCTCAGTGTGCTGCCCGTGTTCCTGTGCCAGGGGTTGCTCTGTGGCTGCTGCGTCCCTGCTCTGTGTTGGCAACAGGCGCAGAGTCAGAGCCAGCTTGATCGTCCTGGTCTGCAGGGCTGCAACGATGCGGGGCGTGAGCAGCTGGTCGCAGCGCTGCTTTTCCAGCTGGATGGTGCAGGCTGGGGCGTGCAGCAGGGCCCACTTGAAGAAGGCAAAGCAGGTGCGGGTCAGGACATCTGCAGCCCCAAGCCCTAAGACCCGGCTGGATATGTTATCCAGCAACGCAGTGGGCAGGTCCAGTAGGGAGGGGCCAGGAGGGAGGGCGCTGCTTGATGGAGCTGACCCACATCTATTGCCTGCTGCTGCTGCTGCTGCTTGGCTACGCCTGCACCTTTTGCTCATGGCTGGCTGCAGCAGCGTTTCCAAGGGTGTTGTGGTGTGGGGTAGCCTGCAGAGTAAGAACATGTAGCAGCCAGTGGGAGGGGCTGGAAGGGGCAGCTGAAACCCCTGACCTACAACCCTTATGCTACTCCAGTACAAGCTATGAATTACAAAAGTAATCTAAGACAGGCTGCGAGCTCATCATTGCTATTGCTACTGCTAGTGTGCCTAGTGCCCACTTCAGCTCCGCCCATCTGGGTGTGTGTGCCTCCATTTCTACTACTAGCTCTCACTCACACGCATCCCCATTGTCAGGGGTTCACTGTTCTGTTATGGTAAGGTTGACTTCCTGTAGCCGTTCATCCTCACCACATGGCCGGCCACTTGCGCAATAGGGCCTTGTCACACACATACACCCACTCCTGTCCTGGCCTGCCCACTACTACTAGCTACTGGGGCGGCATGACCCCATGGGTAGACATGGGCGCACCTGGACGCCTTTGTTAAGATGAATGATTCTCCCCGCGCGACACAATGGGATGGCCCTGCAGAGGGCTCTGCAGATGGCCCTGCAGAGGGCTGCAGGTGCAAGTTCAACAATAGCGTGCGATGGCGCCTTCACTCATAGTTCTCGACATACCGCACCTAGACTGGTCTTAGACTGTGACCGGGCTTTGACTTGCACCGCAGCGCGCAGCGCGCGACGCGAGCCGAGTTGAGTCGAGCCGACCACGCTCTGCTCTGCTCAGACAGCTGCGATCGTCAGACAGCTGCCATGTTTGGCTGACTTGCATGGTATGCTGGTATATTTGCTTTCTTCCAGTGCAGCCATAACTTTATCAAACGACCATGTAGCAAGAGGTTTTGAAGCTGTGGGGCTGGGAAACAACGCTATTTAGGCTGACTCATTGTGCATGTGATATACGACACTAGGTTACAGCGACGACGATGGCTGTGCGTCCCGCTGTCCCGCGTGCGCGGGGCGGGGCGGGGCGGGGCGGGGCGGGGCGGGGCGGGGCGGGGCGGGGCGGGGCGGGGCGGGGCGGGGCGGGGCGGGGCGGGGCGGGGCGGGGCGGGGCGGGGCGGGGCGGGGCGGGGCGGGGCGGGGCGGGGCGGGGCGGGGCGGGGCGGGGCGGGGCGGGGCGGGGCGGGGCGGGGCGGGGCGGGGCGGGGCGGGGCGGGGCGGGGCGGGGCGGGGCGGGGCGGGGCGGGGCGGGGCGGGGCGGGGCGGGGCGGGGCGGGGCGGGGCGGGGCGGGGCGGGGCGGGGCGGGGCGGGGCGGGGCGGGGCGGGGCGGGGCGGGGCGGGGCGGGGCGGGGCGGGGCGGGGCGGGGCGGGGCGGGGCGGGGCGGGGCGGGGCGGGGCGGGGCGGGGCGGGGCGGGGCGGGGCGGGGCGGGGCGGGGCGGGGCGGGGCGGGGCGGGGCGGGGCGGGGCGGGGCGGGGCGGGGCGGGGCGGGGCGGGGCGGGGCGGGGCGGGGCGGGGCGGGGCGGGGCGGGGCGGGGCGGGGCGGGGCGGGGCGGGGCGGGGCGGGGCGGGGCGGGGCGGGGCGGGGCGGGGCGGGGCGGGGCGGGGCGGGGCGGGGCGGGGCGGGGCGGGGCGGGGCGGGGCGGGGCGGGGCGGGGCGGGGCGGGGCGGGGCGGCGCGGGGCGGCGCGGGGCGGCGCGGGGCGGCGCGGGCGCGGCGCGGCGCGGCGCGGCGCGGCGCGGCGCGGCGCGGCGCGGCGCGGCGCGGCGCGGCGGCGGGGCGGGGCGGGGCGGGGCGGGGCGGGGCGGGGCGGGGCGGGGCGGGGCGGGGCGGGGCGGGGCGGGGCGGGGCGGGGCGGGGCGGGGCGGGGCGGGGCGGGGCGGGGCGGGGCGGGGCGGGGCGGGGCGGGGCGGGGCGGGGCGGGGCGGGGCGGGGCGGGGCGGGGCGGGGCGGGGCGGGGCGGGGCGGGGCGGGGCGGGGCGGGGCGGGGCGGGGCGGGGCGGGGCGGGGCGGGGCGGGGCGGGGCGGGGCGGGGCGGGGCGGGGCGGGGCGGGGCGGGGCGGGGCGGGGCGGGGCGGGGCGGGGCGGGGCGGGGCGGGGCGGGGCGGGGCGGGGCGGGGCGGGGCGGGGCGGGGCGGGGCGGGGCGGGGCGGGGCGGGGCGGGGCGGGGCGGGGCGGGGCGGGGCGGGGCGGGGCGGGGCGGGGCGGGGCGGGGCGGGGCGGGGCGGGGCGGGGCGGGGCGGGGCGGGGCGGGGCGGGGCGGGGCGGGGCGGGGCGGGGCGGGGCGGGGCGGGGCGGGGCGGGGCGGGGCGGGGCGGGGCGGGGCGGGGCGGGGCGGGGCGGGGCGGGGCGGGGCGGGGCGGGGCGGGGCGGGGCGGGGCGGGGCGGGGCGGGGCGGGGCGGGGCGGGGCGGGGCGGGGCGGGGCGGGGCGGGGCGGGGCGGGGCGGGGCGGGGCGGGGCGGGGCGGGGCGGGGCGGGGCGGGGCGGGGCGGGGCGGGGCGGGGCGGGGCGGGGCGGGGCGGGGCGGGGCGGGGCGGGGCGGGGCGGGGCGGGGCGGGGCGGGGCGGGGCGGGGCGGGGCGGGGCGGGGCGGGGCGGGGCGGGGCGGGGCGGGGCGGGGCGGGGCGGGGCGGGGCGGGGCGGGGCGGGGCGGGGCGGGGCGGGGCGGGGCGGGGCGGGGCGGGGCGGGGCGGGGCGGGGCGGGGCGGGGCGGGGCGGGGCGGGGCGGGGCGGGGCGGGGCGGGGCGGGGCGGGGCGGGGCGGGGCGGGGCGGGGCGGGGCGGGGCGGGGCGGGGCGGGGCGGGGCGGGGCGGGGCGGGGCGGGGCGGGGCGGGGCGGGGCGGGGCGGGGCGGGGCGGGGCGGGGCGGGGCGGGGCGGGGCGGGGCGGGGCGGGGCGGGGCGGGGCGGGGCGGGGCGGGGCGGGGCGGGGCGGGGCGGGGCGGGGCGGGGCGGGGCGGGGCGGGGCGGGGCGGGGCGGGGCGGGGCGGGGCGGGGCGGGGCGGGGCGGGGCGGGGCGGGGCGGGGCGGGGCGGGGCGGGGCGGGGCGGGGCGGGGCGGGGCGGGGCGGGGCGGGGCGGGGCGGGGCGGGGCGGGGCGGGGCGGGGCGGGGCGGGGCGGGGCGGGGCGGGGCGGGGCGGGGCGGGGAGATGTATACATCCATTCCTGGGTGCCGCATAATTGGAAGAGATGATGAGGAAAGGCTGGCGTGAACCTGCAGGCAGAGCCCTAGGACAAGTCAGGGGCAATAACTGGCTTCACATGTACTGTTTACTACTTTAGTCATGGCCAGCTTTCCCTGCTTAACTCCATTGCACATCTTTGCACGTCTTAACTCATCGCACCAGCACAACCACCTGGCAGACTTGCCTGATGCATGGGCACCCACACCCCCATCCAACTGGGGCATCCTCATCCCTTACCCTAACCCCCTTGTAAGGCGACCATGCACATGGGATATTGCATGATGAAATGCAAGCAACGTCGTCGGGCAAGCACGTCGTCGGTAATGCTGAAGGGTGATAATGGAGCTTGACGCGCAACTCAAGCGCCTGAAAGCTGCAGCGAGTCCCATCGTCGCGCAACTTTCTGTCGCGGGCGTGTTTGAATGTCTGCTGAGAGCGGGTTCAGCATCGCGCGGAGTTGCAGCAACACCCGCCATCGCGGCATGCCTTGCTCACGCATGCAAGGTTGGGTCCCTATTTTGCTGTGCTGTGCTGTGGCAGGCTCGTGGGGTTTTACAATGTTTGTTCTGCACCCGCCCTACTGCTACCAGGTGGCGGTGCAGGAGGCTGTGCAGCGCTTGGTCATTGCTGCCACACGAGGTGCAGTGGGTCAAAGCAGTACGGTCACATAAGCAGAGGCTGTGAGATTGAGGTGCTATGGGTCAGGCAGCACAAGGGGTACATGGCTGAAGCCTAACCAGCACACCCTGTCACACTTAGTCAAGAGCCTCCCAGCTGGGCTGTATGATGTGTGCATGCCAGTTTGTGTGACATCGCTGCCTCTCTCATACCCCTGCCCCTGCAGGCTCTCTGCCAATGGCCATGTGTCAGGAGGCCCTGATGGCCGCCCTGCCCACTGCCAACTCCCCCGCCACAGCAGGCAGCCTGGCCCAGGGGCTGCTGCACCTGCTGATCTTCACAGCCACACAGGACCATGCCGCCACTCAGGGCCAAGAGGGCCAGCAGCCGCAGGGGCAGCAGCAGCAGGGTCAGGGGCGGGGTCAGCAGCAGGGTGAGCAGGGTGTGCCAGGGTGGCAGCCCAGCCTCACTCTCAGTGCTCCATCAGGGGTGTCAGACCCTGGTTTGGTACCAATGCCTGTACCAGGGTCAGGGTCAGGGGGTCAGGGCTGGGCACAGCACCCTCTGAGCAGCGCCCTGCTGCTGAACCTTGACTGTGGCAGCAGCCTGGTAACGGGCTGCTGCTCCGCCTTGCACAGCGCCTGCCGTCAGACCAGACAGCAGCGGCAGCAGCAGCAGCAGTTGTGGCACGCCCTGCAGCCCTTCTTTTCCTTCTGCCTCATGAAGGTGTGGCTGCTGGCCCATGCAGTGGTACACAAGGCATGGGGAGGGCCACATGGGGAGGGCTGAGATGGCCCTTGGGCTTGGGAGTGGGGCCCTTGTGGGGTGTGGGGTTAGGGGGTGAAGGCACCGGGGTGAGCCCTTCTTGGCAGCTGACCCCTTACCTCCCTCCCCTCCCCTGTAACCCCCTCCCTTCCCCTCCCCTCCCCTTTGCTCACTGCCATCCCTAGGGAGGGCTGGGGGGTCCTTGAGTGCAGGGGTGGGGTCGTGGGATGAGGGCAGCAGCTGACTCCATCTCCCCTCCCTTCCCCGTTATACTGGCTTGCCCTGCAGGCTGCAAGCAGCAGCAGCAGCAGCAGCAGCTGGGTGGCGCTGGGCTCCACATTGCACAGCCAGCTGGTGCGCCTGGGCTGCAGCCAGCCTCTGATGACGCTGCCAGTGCTGAGGCTGCTGCTGGGCCTGATGGCAGGAGCACCCGCTGCACACCCAGCCAGGCAGTGAGTGCGGGGCAGGGCAAGGGCAGAGAGCAGGGGCAAGGGGCAGGGGCAAGGGGCTGTGACTGTGACTGTGCCTGCAAGTTGCTGATGCCCTGACTGCGCCCTTGACACAGCCCTGAACATGCCCCTGGCCCGCCTGGTCCAGGCCCACAGCAAGGCTCTGGCCTCACTCCCCTCCCCACCAGCTGGCCTGTGGGGCTGCAGGCTGGCTCTGCTGCAGCACATCCCTGACCTGCTGGACCTCATGGACCTGCTGTGGCAACAAGCAGAGGAGGAGGAGGAGGAGGAGGAGGAGGAGGAGGAGGAGGGAGAGCAGCAGCAGGGGTCAGGGCTGCAGGCGGTGCAGCAGCAGGGGGCGCCAGGAGGTGTGGGGGCAGCCGCAGCAGGAGGGGTCGTTCACGCAGGGCCAGCTGCTGCAGCCGCACCCCTGCTAGCCCAGTGCCTGGCCGACACCCTCCTGCAGCTGGCTTGGGACTACGTCTCAGGCAGCAGCAGCGATGGCGGTGGCAGTGGTGGCGGCGGCAGGGGGGAGCAGCCTGGTCGAGGGGGGGTGGAGGTGCTGGCCCAGGCCGCCCAGGCCAAGAGCAGCGTGTCAGGGGGGGCCAGTGGGGGGGCTGGCTGGCTGGGCTGTGCTGGCAGTGGTCTGGATGAGGGGCTGGGTGGGGAGGCGCTGGCTGGCCTGACCCGGCTGCAGGGCCTGTGTCCAGGAGTGCTGGGGGGCAGGTTGCCTCATCTGGCCCTGCTGCTGATGGCCACCACGGGTCAGGTGCGGGTGTGGGGGACAGCAGGGGGCAGGGGGTGAGGGCTGGGGACGATGAGGCAAATGAGGAGGGGTAGGCTGGGAGGGGGGCAGGCAGGTGGCAGGCAGGCAGGTGTGACCTTTGAAAGCCTCCTAGTCCAGGGATCCAGAGCCAGAGTCGGCCTCCCTAATGAGCCCACACTGTGGACTGCACTGACTGCCACCTATGGCCTGAGCCCCTAGCCATCCTGCCAAGCCCTGACAAGTGGGTGGTTAGATCTGCCTGCCTGGTATCCCTCCTTGAAAGCTGAGCGGGGCCTGCACGTATTCGCACCTCTACACATTTCCTCATATCGTGAGGCCGTATGGGGATGGCCTTCCTTAGAGGCTGTGGTCTCAATGCACTGCCCCTCCTCCTCCCGCCCTCCTTCCTGCAGGAGCAGCAGACCACGCTGAGCCTGGTGCACGCCGCACTGCTGCAATGGCACTCCCTTCCCCACACTCCGACCTCCTCCCTGGCTGCAAAGGCAGCCAACAGACAAGGGCAGCCAGCGCAGCCAACAGCCCAGATACTGCTGCTGGGGCCGTTGCTGCGCACCGCGCTGTTCAGCCCCTCTCCTGACCTACGGCGCTGGGCGCTGGGCCTGGTGCACCAGCTGCATGTATCGCCTGTACCGCCTGTACTGCATGTACTGCATGTACTGCATGCACCTCCTGCATACCTGGTTGGGTGCACCTGGGCAGGGGAGCTGTCCCTGCTACAACCCTCTGCCAGGCTGCTGGCCCTTAGCCATACACGTCCTCCCCTCCCTCCCCTTGCACCTTCCCCCCACCCAGCCCCTCCCACCCCCACCCCCACCCCCAGCCTCCCCTACCTCCTCTCATGGCTCCACAGCCTCACAGCCGCCCTCATCTCACAGCGCCTTCACACTCCCTCCTCCTCCTCCTCCCCCTCCTCCTCCTCCTCCTCCGCCGCCGCCTACACTCTGGCTCCAGCTGATTTGGCCGCAGCCGTAGCAGATGCCCAGCCCAGCCCAGCTCTCACCGCCACCCTCACCGCCCTCCTGGCCCACCCCCTGCCCCACGTGCAGCTAGCGGCGGCAGGAGCTGTCCGGCAGCTGCTGTTGCTCAGGCCACAGGCCGCCCTCACCTTCCTGCCCACTGTGCTGTGGGCGACGCGGCGGGGCTGTGAGCAGATGAGCAGAGGTGACAGTGCAGAGATGGCGGCAGCTGGCAGGGGGCTAGATGGAGGGAAGGTGGTGGACAGGAAGGCAGGGAGAGGGGCAGGGAGGGACCTGTCTGGAGGTGCAGAGGGCGTGGTGGTGGAGGGAGGTGTGGCAGGTGTGAGGGCGGGAGCAGTCCCCTTGGGTGCGCAGGCGGCAGCGGCGGCCCACCTTGGCTTGCTGTCCCTCCTGGGCGTCATGCTGTCGTGTGGGGAGAGCAGCAGCAGCGCAGGCCAGGCCGTGCCCTTTGTGCTGCGGCCCCTGAGGCTGCTGGGGGAGGTGGACAAGCCTTGGCCGGTGCGCTGCCTGGCGCTGAGGCTGGTGGTGGAGGCCTGGATGGCGTCAGGTGGGCGGTGGGGGGCAGGGGGTGCGGGGTGTGTGCCTAGTGGGGGGTGGTTGGTGGTGGTTGGTGGAGGTTGCCTGGGGCAGGGTTTGGGTTTGGTGGGGAGGTGTGCTGAGGAGTGGTGACGGTCATGTCAGGGTGTGGGTCAGCTGTGTGGTGTCACCAAGGTCATCGCTGCTGATGGTGACATGACTCTGCCACACACTGAGCATGAAGAGGAGGGCGGGTGGCTGATGCTGAGAGGGGTCAAGGTCAAGGCGTTCACTAGCTGGGTCACGCGGGAAGCTATGGCATTGTTGTTGCTACTGGTTTACACCGCTACGCCGTCAGCCTGCTAGGGACTTGCTGCTGGGCATTGAGCTGGTCATCAACTTCACTCACAGTCCGCTGCGGGCCAACAGTCGGCCCATGTGATGAACCGGTGCAAGGATGGCTGGTGGGGGTTGGTGGGGTGGGTTGAGCCAGGAGGCAGGGAGGTAGGGTCACCCCTGTGGTGGTGGTTAGGATCACCTTTGCTTTGCCTTTAATCCAGGTTCGTGACCTCTGCTGGGGCAGTGGGTGCTGCTGCTGCCCCTCCTGCTGCTGTTGTCAGCCTGTTGTGCTGAGCTACCACCCAGCAGGCTAGCTAGGGGTGATGGTGCAGCTAGCTAGCACCAGCTAGCTAGGGGCGATGAAGACTAGTGATACAAGTGAGTATAGGGGTGATAATGAGTCTAGGGGTAGCCGGGTAGCCGCGGTCCCGCAGCAAGCACCCTCACCCAGGGGTGGGTGCTGAAGTCCCGCTGCCCCTCCTGCTGCTGTTGCCTGCCTGTTGTGATAAGCTACCACCGGCAGGCTAGCTAGGAGGAGCCAGGGTGCTGAGGTCCTGCAGCAAGCCTGTGCAGCACAGCCAGCCTGGGTGCTGCTGCAGGCCATGGCTGGAGCCGAGCTCAGCAGGCCCTGGCGGGGTATGCGGGCCCTGGTGGCCGCCCGCCCCCCCTGCCCCTGCGCCTGGCCCGCGCCCAGCTGCTAGTGCGGGTGTGCCGGCATGACCCTGATCGAGGGGTGGAGCTGGTGGGGGCGATCCAGGTGGGCAGAAGCGCTGGCTGCTGACCGGGCCCAGTGCCAGCCAACCCACCAGCCAACCCACCTGACACACCCTCCCAGCTCTTGCATCCTGCAACCATGTCAGCCGATGTCAATATGCGATGCTGACCTGACTGCCCTGACATGCCCTGACTGCCCTGACATGTGCCTGTGCCACAGCCAGCGTTGCCTGATTTGGCTCTGGCCCTGCTCCCAGGACGCAGTGCTGGACCCCTCCCCTGACGTGGCCGCCCTGGGCCTGGGCGCCCTGGCTCCCTTGTGCCAGGCCGACGTGCTTGACTTCTACAAGGCGTGGAGGGTGGTGCAGCGGCATCACCCACGCCTGCCTGACCACCCCCAGCTGGCTGCCGCTTGGGTGAGATGCCCCTCTTACAACTGCATCTCCTACCTCTGCTGCTCATGCGACCGCCGTTGTTCCTGCTGCTGCTGCTGCTGCTGCCGGTGCTGCTGCTGCCCGCTGCCCTGGCCTCAGCCGTGTCTGCTCTGCGCCTGAGGCGCCCAAGTGTTGCAGGGGAAGGGAGTTTGGAGGGGTGGAGTGAGGGGGGCCCTAGTCAGCCCTGGCTGCCTGACAGCCTGCCTCAGCCGCAGCGTCTGGCTGGCTGCAGGTGGCCCTCCTGGGGGAAGGGGCGTGGGACGCGGAGGCGCATGGGGAGGCGGCGGTGGCGGCAGTGGCTGGGCTGTGGGCTGCATGCAGGCACCCGGCTGTGGAGGTGGGCAGCAGGGGGTGGGGGGTGGGGGGAAGAGGGTTGAGGGGGAGGGAGGGGGCTGATGGACCGGGTAAGCATTGAGTAGATAGCTAGTGCGCTACTAGCAAGCCTGCCCACCCACCTGCCCACCCACCCGCCCGCCCGCCTGACCTCTCGCCCGCCCGCCCGCTCGCCCCCCCCGTCCACCCCTTACTGCTTGCGACTCTTTCCTCCAGGTGCGCCGTGCCGCCTACCTCGCCCTGGCTGCCTACCCCTTGGATCTGTTGGAGCGGTTGGAGGTGGCTGCCCCTCTAGCTGCCCTGGTGCTGCCCCTCAGCCCCGCCCCGGCTGCTGCTGCCCTGGACGCCTTCCTCAGCCAACACGACCCCGACCACAAGCCTGCAAACCTGAACACGTCGTCAGCACAGCATAGGCAGGGGGGCGGCGGGAAGACTACTGGCTTTGAGGAGGGGGCCAAGGAGGACGTGGAGGGAGAGGGGGTGCAGGGGCAGGAGGTGGAGGGGGCGGCTCCAGGGTTTGATGTGCTAGTGGTGAGGCAGCTGGTGCTCAAGACTGCATTGAAGCACAGCAGCAGCACCACCACCACCGCCACCACTGCAATGGGCAGCAGCAGCGGGCACCCCTCTCCTCCAGCCCCGCCCAGCTCCTTGTGGCGGGAAAGTGACCCAGCCTGCTTGGAAGCTGCCCAGGAGCTGGCGGTAGCCGCCCTGCAGCATGAGCACGCCAACCGCCGCCGCCTGCTCATCACCGCCCGGCCTGGGCCCCCCCTCCCCCCTGCTGCTGCCAGGGTCTCCTCGACTGCCCTGTCCCTCACCTCCTGTAGCACAGGCTCCTCAGTTGAAATGGTTGGGTCAGTTGCTCGTGCTGGTGTCCTGTCAACTAACGCTGAGGTGGGGCATGAGGGGCAGGTGGTGTTACAGCGCCTGCGTAAGGTCATTCCAGCCAGCCTCCTGGGTTGCAAGGCAGCAGGGGGAGGAGGATGGGGACGAGGTGGAGGAGGAGGAGGTGGAGGGGGCAGAGGGGCGGGGAGAGCTGCGGCCCGTAGTTATGGCAGAGGGGGGGTCAGCTGCAGGGCAGTGGCCCATGCAGGCGTGATGCTGCTGTGTTGGAGGGGGTACGCAGAGTGGGAAGGGGGAGGCGCAGAGCGGGAAGACGGGCAGGGGCAGGGGCAGGGGCAGCCTGGGGCCTGGGGCTGGGTGGGAGGTGTGAGGGAGGGCCTAGCGGGGCTGGCTGCCGGTAAGGCGACCCACCCTTGCCTGGCTGTGTCCTCTTGGACGGTGTTCTTTGCTAGGTGAGAGGGTGGCGGCCTCACCCATGGTCTGACCCAGCAGTGGCGGGCTAGAGCAGCAGGGGCAGCAGCAGCAGGGCAGGGGAAGCAGCAGAGGCAGCAGTGGTGGGCAGGAGGGGCACCAGGGACAAGGACAGGGACGGGGACGGGGACAGGGACAGGGACAGGGACAGGGATTTACAAGGATAGATCTAGTAGGTTTGACTCAGCCTCAGCTTTGCCCCTACACCTTGACCCTAGGACGTTGAGCTCCATGCCTAGGAACCCCCCTGCACCACACTCCCCCTGCAGTCCCACCCCTATGTTGACCTCCTGACCACCTACCTCCCACAAGCCACCACTGCCCTCCCTCACCTCGCCCCCTCTGTGCCTCTTGTAGAGGTCCTGCCCCGCCTCACCCCACCCTCCACACGCCGTGTGTCTGTGCAGCTGGCTGTCCAAGCTTGCTGACGGCCCAGCACCTCTCCCTGACCCCACCCCTTCACCTTGGAGCAGCCTCCTGGCCACCTGGGGCAGCAGTTGCCAGGAAGCTTCCCCCGCAGTGCAGGCAGCCGCGCCCCTGGCACTGCTGGGGCTGTGCCGGGCAGGAGGGCTGCGTGAAGGCCAGGGGCAGGGGGGCAGGCAGCTGGGGGACTTGGTGGATAGGCTGGTGCTGCAGGTGAAAGAGGCCAGGTGAGGGAGTCTACAAGGGGGGTGTGGGAAGGGGCGCAGGGGGGGAGGGTGAGGGAGGGCTGCTGCCTCATTTGCTGAGGTTCATGGAAGCAAACTCATCAATGATGGATTTGGCTTCAATGCACTTAAAATGTATATCTCAGTCTGATCTTAGAAGCGTTGGTTGGTCACCTGCTGCTCTGCTCAGCCCTTGCCTGCGTCCTGCTTGTCATCATGACAAGGCCACCATTCATTGGCGCTGCTGCTTCTGTTCCTGCTGCTGCTGTCCTGCTGCTGTCCTGCTCAAGCCTAAGCCCTCCTTACAATGACTGACCCTGTCGACAGCCGTCTCATCCTTGTTCCCCACCGACCACCGACCTTGCCCCCTGACCTGCCCCACATCACCCAGGTCGTCTGCCCCTGCCGCCTCTGCCCTGCTGGCCCTGGGGCAGCTGAGCCACTGGCTACAGCCTAGTGACACGCACACTCGCGCCAAGCTGCTCCACTCCCTGCTGCACTACCTCCTCCCACCCACCCCTGCCCCCCCTCACCCCCACGCCACCCCACCTCCCCTGACCCCAAGTCCCCAGGTCAGCAGCAGCCCGGGCAGAGGCGGGGCCGGCTGGGTGGGCCCCCATGAGGTTGGGGGGGTGCCGCGCATGGCGGCTTGCATGCAGGGCCTGGCCAGCATGGGGCTCGCCAGCCTGGCACAAGGGGCACTGCAAGAAGACCTCACCCCTGGTCATATTCCTGGTCACACCCCTGGTCACACCCCCAGTGATCTCACTCCTGGGGGTGAGATGAGGGCTGGCCAGGTGCTGGGCTGCGCCTTGGGGTTGCTGTTAGGATGGCTGGGTCAGCTGCTGGCCGGGCCTGCCTGCTTGGGCAAAGCAGAGGCTGAGGCTGGGGCTGAGGCTGAGGCTGGGGCTGAGGCTGGGGCTGAGGCTGAGGCTGAGGCTGAGGCTGGGGCTGTCAGTGGCCATGCTGGCCCAGGCGGCCCCTGGAGCGCTGAGGCCAGCAAGGCAATGACAGGCAGGCTGCTGCTCGCCCTGCCTCCTGCCTTGCAGCCCTCCGCTGCCTCCTGGATGCGGCTGCTGCTGCCACCCAACCTCCCTCCCCCATCACCCACCCTCCCTCCCACACCCTCACAACCCAGCAACAACTCCACAGCAGCAGCAACGGAGGCAGCTCAGGGGTGTGTGGCAGCAGCTGCAGCAGCGGCTGTGGGACAGCTGGCACTGGAGGAGCGCAGCCAGCTGCTGCAGGGGCTGCTCCGGGCGCTTGCAGGCCTGGCTGCCGGCATAGCTGCTGCAACCACCCCAACCACCCCAACCACCCCAACCGCTGCAACCACTCTCACCAGCGACACCCCCGCTACCCTGCTTGCTGCAGTGCACCAGCTGCTCGTTTGCCCCATGCTCGGCTGCGGTACCAGCCCACCTGCCGTCCCCTCCACCACCCCCTCCCTCACCTGCGCCTCCTCCCTCACACCTTCTCACTCCTCAGTACCTGGCTCCGGAGTCCTTCCCACCAACAACCTACGGCTCGCTGCCATGAATGCTGTGACTGTCACACTTCCAGCCCTGGAGTCACTCCTTCCCTCAGCTTCCACCCTACACTCACACCCAGCCACCTTCACTTCTGAACCCCTATCTCATGACAGCAGCTGGTCTGGCTGCGAGGCGCGGTTGTGTGACCTGGCAGCTGCATCACACTTGGATGGTGTGACCCGGGGTGCTGCCTGCCAGGCCCTAGGGGTGCTGACAGGGCTGCCCACCCGGCTGCACCTCTTGGCTACCACCCCTGCCACCTCACACTTTCCCTCACAAACCTGCAGTACCACCTCACCCCAGTCCATCTCAAGTGAGCCGGCTGCCTCACAAGCTGCAGGTCACACTTCGGATCCTATGTCACATGGGGGATCTGAGGGCAAGGGGCCCATGCATGGTGGCTCCGCCTTGGCCCATGTGCTACAACTCCTGGTCAGCTGCGCCCAGGGCGGGGCTGGGGTGGGGCAAGGAAGCTGCGCGGCAGCTGCCCGCACCGGGGCAGCCCTTGGCCTGGCGGCCCTTCTCACAGGCCGTGGTGCACCCAACTTCTCCCCAGCTTCCACCAAGTCTGCACCCAGTTTTTCCTCCCCCCCTTCCGCCCACCTTCTCCCCACCTTCCACCCACCTTCCACCCACCTTCCGAGCAGCTGCGCAGGGCTGAGGGCCGAGGACATGGAGCTGCAGGCTCTGCTGGCAGTGGCCGGTGGTGGGCTGGCCCTGCCCCTCCCCGGGGAGGTTGACTCCCCCAGCTGTTGGGCTGGCTCAGAAGTCGGAGGGTCAGGGGAAGACGAACAGGCAGGGGTCAGTAAGAGTGAGAGAGGATGGTCACGGCTGGGGGGCCTGCTGTCACTCTTGTATGACCACCCTGGCTTTGCCAAGCAAGCTGTGAAGGCGCTGCAAGCTCTTAGCAGCAGCAGCAGTAGCAGCAATGGCCCACGGGCCACCAAGGGTGGGTTGTCAGTGGGGGAAGGGGGAGGGGTGGATGGCACAGCAGCGTGGCTGCTGGCTGCATGCTGTGTGAGCGCAGGAAGCAGGGGGGAAGGGGCCCAGGTATCAGGTGCTGCTTTGAAGGGAGGGAGGGGTGAAGAAGAGGCAGAGGGAGTGAGGGAAGGAGGTGGGAGGGAGGGGGGAGTGGTAACAGGGCCCGGGGCGGGGAGAGGGGCTCAAGTTGCCAGTAGTAGTGGAGAGAAGGGGCTGGAGAAGAGAGGGGGAGAGGGAGGGGGTGTGGTGGCTAAGGCTGGTTTGGCTGCGCTTGTGCCTCTGGGTCGTTACCCTGCCACCAGTGCCCTGCGCTGCCTGCTGCTGGCACTGCTGGAGGCACCCACTGAGCTGTCCGCCTTGCTGACCACAGCCCAAGCGGCCTCAGCAGCAGCAGCAGCAGCAGCAGCAGCAGCAGCAGCAGCAGGGGGAGGCCGTGCTGATGGGGGTCCATCAGCAGCAGTAGAGGCAGCAGGGGCAGCAGGGGCAGTAGAGGCAGCAGGGGCAGCAGCAGCAGTAGAGGCAGCAGGGGCAGCAGGGGCAGTAGAGGCAGCAGGGGCAGCAGCAGCAGTAGAGGCAGCAGGGGCAGCCTGGAGCCATCTAGCTGCTGAGATGAGGTGCCTGGCCTCTGTGGTCAGCTGCCTGGCACAGGCCCCACGCCTGGCCGCCACTGACCTGGCCAGCCCCTGCCACCAGCTGCTGCTCCTCACCCACTCAGCAACCTCAGCCACAGCTGTGACGGCATGCCCACTGGCCAACGACCAAGCTTCTCACCATCCACCACCCCCACCCCCCAGCAGCAGTAGCAGCAGCAGCAGCCCCACCCCCCGTGCGCCCCACACCACCTCCCCTGCTGCTGGCCCCACTCAGAGCCCTGACCAGGTCGCCCTGCTGCAGGCAGGCAGCCCTGTGCACGAGGCTGCCGTGTCAGTGCAGCAAGCTGTGGTGCGGCTGCTGGTGCGGCACGGAGGAGAGTTAGCCACTGGCTTGCCTGGCCTCCTGGACTGGGTGCTGGGGGGGGGGGCAGGGGGGGAGGGCGGCTGGTCCTCCCTCACCTGGCCTGCCAAGACTTGCCTCCTGCTGCACCTCCCCCAGCTGCTGACCTGCTACGCTGAGAGCCGGGCAGAGGGACTGCTCACAAATCTGGTCGCCAAAGTGGTTGAGGCAGTTGAGGCAGTTGGGGCGGTTGCAAGGGAGGAGGAGGGTGGTTGGAGGCTGCACCTAAGCAGCTGCCTGTGGTGGGGCTTAGCTCGTCTGCTTGCCCCTGCCTTGCTCTCAAACAGCAAAGCCCAGGCACAGGGTGGTGGCACCACTGGCAGCCAGCCTCCCTCCCCCCCCCTGACCCCGAGCCTGTCCGCCTCAATCAGCTCGGCAGCAGCAGCGCTGTACCTGCAGCTGCCCCCCCTCCCCTGCCTGCTGCCCGGCCAGGTGTCCGCCCTGCAGACCAGCACCGGCCAGGCCGTGACCTGCGTGACGCAGCTGGCAGCCTCAGCCCCAGGCAGCCAGGCGACCGGGTCAGCCGGGCAGGCAGAGCAGGGTGTGGGGGTGCAGAATAGGGCGGCGGGGGGAGGAGGGGGAGGAGGGGGGGCCCTGCCCGCCCTGCCGGTCCTACAGCTGGCCTGCGCAGATCTGACCCACCTTGACGCCATTGGGGGTGTGAGGGGGGGTGGGGGGCTAGATGGAGGTGGAGGTGCAGGGGAGGGGAGGCCAGAGGTGGCTGGGTCTGCAGGGCACTGTGGAGGTAGTAGGGGGGCGGGGGGTGGCTTGCTGGCTGACGCTGAGGCTGCCCTGGCCACTGCCTCCGCTGGCCCTCAGGGCGCTGGTGGGGCTGGCTCCCCCTCCCCCCTCCCCCCCCTGCTGCAGCTGTGGGTGTGCGCTGGCTGCTGCCTGCACCTGCTGGGCAGCCTGGCTGCCGCTGCCACTCCCAGCGCCCCCTCACCCTACCACCTGCCTAGCCAGCTGTTGGATGACAAGCTGCTGCAGCAGGGGCACCCCCTGGCCACCCCCCTCTCCTCCCCCCCTACCTTGCATGGGGCACCTTCCTCCATGCACACTCAGACCCAGCCGCCACCCACCTCCCCCCTCACCCCTGCCACCCACCCCACCCCTCCAGCCCACCCACCCAGCCCCGGCTGGTCTCTGGCTGTGCGCAGCTGTCAGATGCGCAGCCTTCTGGCCTGGTGCAGCGCTGTGAGCAGCAGGGTGGCCGGGGGGAGGGGGGGAGGCAGGGGGGGGAGACAAGGGGGGGGGCCCCTGGCCCTATCTGCTGCACACCTGGCAGCACCCAGGGGCTGGTGCATGGCGCCCCACCTCTACAGCCTGGACCCCTTACCAACTCACCCCGCTTCAGCTGCCAGCACAGCAGCAGAGGGAACAGCAGCAGCAGCAGCAGCAGCAGCAGCAGCAGCAGCAGGGGCAGCAGGGGGGACACGAGCAGCAGCAGGGGCAGCAGCAGGGGCAGCAGGGGTGACACGAGCAGCAGCAGGTGCGGCAACAGGGGGGATGGGTGATGCAGCATTGGTGGCGGAAGGTGTATGGCAGGGTGAGGGCTGCGGCGGTGAGGTCTGTGGTGAGGCAAGCAGACTGGCTGGCTGGGACCAGGGCGCTGCAGTGCGGCCCCTGCTGGCCCCTGCACTGGTGGCCTGCTGCCCTCAGGCCACGCAGGTAAGGGGGCGGAGGGCTGGGTGGGGGTGGAGGAGGAGGAGGAGGGGCAGCAGGGGTCACAGGTGGAGGGCCAGGCAGAGCTGCTGGGGGCCTGGGCTGGTGCTGCCCAACCTGCCGCCCCCCACCACCTGGCCTTCCCCTCACACTGCCAGCCAGCACAAGGCAGCGAGGCCTGGACCTAGCGGCGGCTAGACCCAGCTCAGGCAGCCGCCACACCAGGCAGGCTCTGACCTGCTGCCGGCTGCCCACAAGCCATTCAGGTGCAGGGGCATCACCACTGGCCTGGCTGCCCTGCCGCCCTGTTGCCCCATTGAAGCTCTCAAAAGCCATGAAAGCCATTGAAGCTCTCAAAAGCCATGAAAGTGCAGTAGGGCTAACCCTTACCCTGGCCCTGGCTGGCCCACCTGCCTGCCTGCAGGCCCAAGTGCTGCTGGAAAGCCTGGCTGCTGCCGCCAAACAGGAGCAGGGGCAGGGGCGGTGGGAAGGGCGAGGCCAGGTGCTGGGTGCTCCCTCAGCCGCGGCTTTGGCCTTGTCTGCGGCAGTGATGCAGGCGGTGCTGCAAGCCGCCCCGGAGGGCGCAACGGGGGAAGCCAGCCTCATCCACTGCCCATCACACCAGGCCCCCCTGCCCCTCTCTCCCAGTCACACCTCACTCCACCCCCAGCCCCATCAGAGGTCGCACGATGAGGGCCCTAGGCAAGGGGGTGGCGGTGAGGAGAGGGTGGTGCCAGCTGGCCTGCCAAGTGAGCTGCACAGCCTGCCCTTCCTCCTTCCCAGGTGGGAAGGTGCCCCGCAGCTGGTGCGCCACCCATGCAGTCACAGCAGCCACTGCCCTTGAAATGCACCTCAAGGCCCAGCCCTCGCTGCACGGCAGCAGTACTGTGGCCCTGACGTGCCTTGCTGGCAGGCGGGGGGCGTTGCCGTGCTAGCAGTCATGCAGTGTGCGAGTGTATCGTAGGCAGCCAGGCAGGTGGGTCCACACGCAGGCTGGAGGCTGGACAGGGGTAGCCAGGTGTGTGGCTGGATTGTGGTGTTTGGAGGAAGTGGTGCGGGTGATGTCCACCCCGTATGTGTCAACCGACACCCTGCCTCAGTGCTACCAGCCCTGCTATCCCTCTGGCGTGCCTGAGACTGCCACCCTGGAGCCACAGGGTGGGGTGGCCCATGGCAAGGCCTGCAACCATCCAATCAGTGCCACCAACCGCCCAGGTCAATCAGTTCCATCAGCCGCCTAAGTCAATCATTGCCGCCTGCGCCCTCGTCATTGTTCAGGTTGATGCTGATGCCTCACTGGCTGGCCGCGCGCTCTACACTGGTGCACCACGTCGTGGCCGCCGTGGAGGCCATCGCCCCGGCGGGCGGGTCCCGCCAACGTAGCGGCGCGTCGCAAGGTGACCGGGCCGCGCGGAACGACCTGAGGCTGGAGCTGAAGCACACACTGCTCAGCGCCTTGGTGTCGGTGCGCAACTTGTGCGCGAACGACACCGGAGGCGACGCAGACGCTTTGCTTGCATGTGTCGGCAGGCATGTGGTTGCTTGACAAGCGAAACAGTTTCACACCCCTGGCCACCGTCAAGCGATACACCGATTGCACTCCGAACATCTGCCTACGGCTGATGGTTACTAAATTAGAGTGGCTGACTTCGATGCGGCCATTGCATTGGACGGCATTACAATGCAATGACAGGTAGGGGAGGCTTGTCTTTGGTAACAAGGTCTACAGGCTCGTGGTGCGCCTGTGCAGCTCAGAGAGGATGGCCAAGCATGGACTTGCCTGGGTCATGCCCCCTGTACGGCTAATCATAGAGCTAGCATCAGAGCTGCCCGCCATCCATTGCTTGGTGTATTTGTCTTCCTTGTGCCCTTCCTGATGGCCAAAACCACCAATACCGTGATCTGGGACCCTCAATCGCCATGCACCATGTTATCGCCGTGCATGCCAGTTGCCATACTCTAACATACTCTAACATGTAACAATATACTATCACATGTGACTCTGTGACACAGGTTGGCATACTCTACTTGTATCTTAATGCTAAGGCTAAATGACGTTCGCGGGTGATGGTTCGTATCCGGAGTTGCCAGAAGCTTTGCTGCGGAACGTAGCCAGCCGAGTCGCACAGCTTGGGGCAGTAAAGGGTCCAGCCCGCGTTTGTCGTGCCTTCTTTGAGGCAGGGTTGCTCCATTCCCCCGCCTTCCGCATTCACTTGGATAGGCATCGATGTGACCAGCTGCTCACACCGCGTGTCGTCTCAGCACTGCGAGCCAGGACATGCAAGCTAGCGTTAGCTTTTGAACAGCCGCAGCTGCAGGACAGCAAGCAATTCATCCAGCTGCTGGCCCATGTCCTGGACAAGCTAGGCAGCTGTGCAGCAGTGGAATGTTTGAAGCTGTGCCGCCATTGGTGCGACCCTCTACAGGTCCTGGACTGCACACCATGCCTTGCTCAGCAGCTGCTGTGCAGCTTCCCTGGCATGACCGCCCTGTCCCTTCAGGGATACTCTGTAACCTGCAGTGGTCTGGCCAGCCTGCTCTCGCACCCGCAGCTGGTCCGGCAGCTGCAGCAGCTAGACCTAAGCCGCACCAGCATCCTGGAGCATGAGCAACCTGAGCAGCCCCAGCAGCCTGCTCACCTTGGGGCAGTGACTATGGACAGCCTATTCCATGATGTTAGGCTTAAGCAGCTGAGCTTAGCTATCAGCAGTGAGCCGCCATTTCTGCCAAACCTCTTGCCCCTGGCACAACACCTGACACAGCTGCACGTCGTGTTAATCCCGGAGCTGTTCCCTCCCTCACTGCACCTGCTGCCTGAGCTTCGGGTCTTGACCCTGACTGGCGCCCTCAGCTTCAAATTGGCGCTCAGCCAACTGCGCCACCTACGTCAGCTGCGCACCCTGCAGCTGCCCGGGTTTGCCATCTGGAAGCAGAGCCAGGTGGAGGAGCTGCTGACAGTCAGCCACCTCACCAGTATTCAAGTCAGCTCCATACACAACATGACCCAGTCACGTGCAGCTGTGTCTTGCAGCTGGCAGCGGCTGGAAGTGACTGGTGGCATCGACTGCCCCTCTGCCGCCTACCTGCCCCTCCACTCCCTCACCCAGCCCCTGCAGCTGGGCATCCTTGACATGGGAACTGCTGCGAATGGTGCGGTGGCAGCTTTGGCTCACAACCTCACAGAGGCTTGTCAAGTGCCAGTGAGGATAGGGGTGTTCAAGCTCTGCATGCACCTGGGTCCAGACTCTGTTCAGCGTCTGGCGGCTGTGCTACAGCGGCACCACAGCCTGGTGCTGGCAGAGGTCGAGTTCAGTGGCTTAGGAGGCCTTGACACAGTTGGCATCAGCAAGCTGGCTCCTTGGTGCAGGGGCTGCACCCGCCTGGTGCTGGGTGGCCTGGCTGGCGTCTCTGCAGCCACTGTCCCCGCACTGGCTACGTTGTGTCGGGGCTGCACGCATTCAGCACCTCGCTGAGACCCAACCAGTTACGCCTATACATAGCCTCACCTCTATTAACACAACCAGCCTGCTCAAGTAGAAGAACACATAGTAACACTCCTGCCCTAAGCAGAGATGCATTGCACCGTTAACAAGCGTACCTGTCCACTTATAGGCACAGAGCACATCCAGCTGATAATCACCACAAACATCAGCCTGCCAGACCAGTACCTTGCAGTGCACCACAGCCTGCAGCGGGTCATCACATGCAGTTGGCAGTAGCACCCAGCCTACCAGGCATAGTCTCAAGCTGATAGACACAACAAGCAGGGCACAGTGGCATGGGGGCCAGTCCAGTAGTCATGTCTTGACGTCTTAGGCATGCACTCTCAGCTGCCCAGCACTAATCACGCCACACATAGCTGCTTCTGTAGCGCACAGTTGTTCTGTCGACATCGCTCTTGTCCCTTTCCAAGATGGATTCCAATATGGCAGCCCCCTTGTCCCTCACTAGGGCCTCCATTTGAGCCGGATCAGAAGTACCTACTAGCAGCCACTAGCAGCCACTAGTAGCCACTAACTGGATCCGACTCAAACAGTGTTATTGGGCTGTGTGGAGTAAACCCAGTGCACATGGCACATGAGCCCGCCTACCACCTACACTCTTGCCTGACCCGAGGGCTATAGCGTAGAGTTGGCATGACAAAACATGCACTAATTGTAAGCTGATGACAGCTCAACAAAGGGGGCACACATTACTGTGCCTCAGCAGGCTGCTGCTGCTGCTGCTGCTGGGCCTTTGGTGGCTTGTCTTGCAGCCGCTTGTAGCCCAGGCCAGGGTACTCCTTGCCCTTGGCTGGCAGAGCTCCCTGGTCTGGCCAGTAGCACAGCTCCAGCGGCCGCCACTTGCTCTCCCCAATGCGCTGCATGTTGAGCGCTGCATTGCAGTCCCTGTCCAGCCACCTGCCTGCCTGTGGAGCTGGCTTTGCCTTGGCAGCCTTGCCCTTGCCTTTGCCCTTAGTGGGCTCAGCTGCCCCTGGCTCAGCCTTGGTGCGCTTGCTGCGCTTGGCTGGCTGGGGAGTGCTGGGCCCTGGCTCTGAGGCTGCTGGCTGTGTGGCTTCCTGGCTGCTGCGTGGGGCCTGTGGGGGCTTGCGGGGGGGCGCTACTGGGCACCACATCAGGCCCCGCACTGGCTGGCCACGCTCCTGGCTCCAGGCTGGCCGCACCAGGCGCTGTTCCACCTGCCCTGCTGTGGGCTTCCAGCCTGCAGGTCTTGTGGCACTGAGTGTTTTCAGCTCCACCTCACAGGGCTGCTTGCCATTCACTGCTGAGCTGACCCGGCTGGTGCGGTGCTCATCGACAAGCACCACCCTGCCCCCATCCTGGTCGTTGCCCCTGGGCCTGCACACCACCTTGCGGCAAGCACGCAGCACCGCATCAGCTACCCTTCCGCTTCTTCTTAGCCATCACGCGATGCGCAGTGCGATGGGCGGTGGCCTTTTCAAGCAATGTGGGTTTCACGGGAAATTCATGGAGGGTTGTCAGCATGGGAGCTGCAATTACATCCCGTGTCAACTCCAAGCCCTCCCGTGTCAACTCCAGCTTGCCTGAGCCTTCCATCACGCGCAGCCAGGCAGCCTTCCATCACGCGCAGCCAGGCAGCCTTCCATCACGCGCAGCCAGGCAGCCTTCCATCACGCGCAGCCAGGCAGCCTTCCATCACGCGCAGCCAGGCAGCCTTCCATCACGCGCAGCCAGGCAGCCTTCCATCACGCGCAGCCAGGCAGCCTTCCATCACGCGCAGCCAGGCAGCCTTCCATCACGCGCAGCCAGGCAGTCCCTGAGCCAGTGGAGCTGCCCTTCATAGGGCGTGAGCTCACAGCCACGAGTGACTACAGCCCAGCCACCCACATAGCCGTGGGGGTGGACGCCGGTGTCACCCAGGCCATCAAGGCTGCGCATGCACAACGGCACCCAGTCACAGGTCAGGTGCTCAGGTAGTGGGAGTGGGAGCTGACCAAGGGGCAGCTTAAGCATGACGGGCTTACCAAAGCCAAGCAGGACACAGCCCGTTGGTCAGCTGACATCCAGCCACAGCTGCAGCAGCTAACAGCTGGCACTCCAGCTGGCACCACCCTGGACGCCCTCCAGGCCCACATCCTGGCCCTCAAGGCCACCTGGGACCCGCTGTGCGAGGAGAACCTCAAGCCACGCTGGCTCCGGCAGCGGCTGGCGCTGTACCATGCCCAGGAGCGCATCATTGAGGGCTTCTGCAAGAAAGTATGACCTGACCTGACCTGACCTGACCTGACCTGACCTGACCTGACCTGACCTGACCTGACCTGACCTGACCTGACCTGACCTGACCTGACCTGACCTGACCTGACCTGACCTGACCTGACCTGACCTGACCTGACCTGACCTGACCTGACCTGACCTGACCTGACCTGACCTGACCAGACCGGACCGGACCGGACCGGACCGGACCGGACCGGACCGGACCGGACCGGACCGGACCGGACCGGACCGGACCGGACCTGACCTGACCTGACCTGACCTGACCTGACCTGACCTGACCTGGCCTGACCGGACCGGACCGGACCGGACCGGACCGGACCGGACCGGACCGGACCGGACCGGACCGGACCGGACGTGACCTGACGGGACCGGACGTGACTTACAGGTGGTGAATGGGATGAAGTGGGTGTCACGCCAGCACTATGGCGAGCAGAGGGGAGTGGCGGTGTTCCTGGGAGCGGGCAACGTCAGCCAGGGTGGGTGGAAGGCGGGGGCGGTGCGGGAGGGGTTTCGCAAGGTGGTGGAGCAACCCAGCAGGGCCGGGTTTGACAGGCCTGACAGGCCTGTGATCGTGGACGAGTTCCGCACCAGCCGTGTCGGCTCGTCTGTGCACGCCCGCCAGCTGTGTGAGGTGCACCTGCCGCCTGACCGGCCTAGGCCCGCAGACTGGGTACCCCCAGCAGGCCAGGTCAACCAGCGGCTTGTGCGCCCAGCCTGGAGCCTGCGGCATGCTAAGTGTGTGTGGGGCCTGAAGTGGTGCCATGAGGTGCCACCCAACCCTCCTCCCCCTCCCCCAGCTCAGCACCACCCTGCCCCTGCCCAGGATCCCCATGTCCCTCCCCCAGTCCCCCTTGCCCAAGACCCCTCTGCCCCAGCCCAGGCCCCTCCCCCTGCCCAGGCCCAGCCCCCTCCCCCTGCCCAGGCCCCACCCCCTCCCCCAGCCCAGGACCAGCCCCCTGCCCAGCCCCCACCTGGCCCAGTCCCACGACCCCAAGCCCCCCCATGGGGCAGGTGGCTGGATTGGGACACCAACGGATGCCTGAACTTGCAGCGAGACTTGGGGAGAGTATGCAGCGCCCCCTGGAGCTGTGGAGCTATGAGGGTTTGGAGGCTCTGCCCCCCGTCGGCAAGGAGTATCAGCAGCGCTACAAGCTGGTCAATGACCGGCTGCCAAAGGTCAGGCAGAGGTTGCACCAAGCTGCAGAGTACCGGCGGGGCATTGATGGTCGGGCCCGCAACAATGCGTAGGCCCTAGCAGTTTACACAGGCTGTTAGCCTCATGAGCATTAAGCTGTTATTTTTGATGAGGTGCGGTGCGGTTTGATGAGGTGCGGTGTGGGGTTTGCAATCATCAAGGTATCGCCCCGCCCCGCCCCGCCCCGCCCCGCCCCGCCCCGCCCCAGTTTACACAGGCTGTTAAATTTGATAAGGTGCTCAGTGGTTATGGGGTTTGCCTACGATTGTGCCATCGGTGTGGGGTTTGCAGTCATCAAGGGTGCGACCGAGGTTGCTTCAACTTGATTGGAGTAGCTGAGTGAGAGCAAGCATGTTGTTCCTTGTTGAATGTTTTGCTTGTCTGGTAGGAGTGGTGAGTTAGGAGTTGTTAGGAGCTGTCTAGTAGGAGTGGCTAGACTGTTGGCCCGTGATGGTGGGAGGTGTGATGTGTAGGTCGTGTTAAGCCTTAGGCTATGTGGTACGGACTTGCCTACTGTAACGTTCAGAAAGAACGTGTCTTGAGTTTGTTCGTTTTTTAGCACCATGCATTTGCTCATCTGCACCTATTGTAGTGACATGCCACAGGTACACCCACCTGTTGCGTGGGCTGCTGCCAGTGCCTGACCCAGTCCTCGCCCGCATACATCGATAGCCGCGCTGTTCGTGCGGGATTGCAAGATGGCGCATGGGTAGGGTACATAGGGTGGTGTGGGGCAAGGAGGCTGTTGCATCGTGGATGAGTACGTGGTATGTGCCAGGCTGCTGATATGACTGCTGAGTGCAGCGAATCAGGGTATACCGTACTCTCCCTTTTGATTCGCGTCCGCGAATCGTTTTTTTGGCCTCGCGAAATCGCGAACGAGTAAACAATGTGATTTTTGGCCGAATCGCGAAGTGGTACAAAACAATTATTTGACCTGCGTGAATGTTGCTGCGATGGACCGCTTTGTGGTCCGTGGCATCAGTGCCGACGACGCAGCCGAAAACCTGCTACGCCAGGTTGACCAACACGAAGATGGCATTTGCACAGTGGCTGTGACTTGGTGATCGGGTGGCTTGACTTGGTGACTTGTGCAGAAAGTGTTCACGGAGGATTGACATGTCATGCAAGGAATGGCTGTCTTGAATATTTATAAGCACACCCACCCACCCAAAGTTGTGTTTTGCTGCAACTTTTGCATCGGGAAAAAGTAAACAATGTTTTTTTTGGATCGGGAAAGAGTATTTAATTATAGTTTTCGAGGCCTCGCGAATCAAAAGGGAGAGTACGGTATACAGACTAATATGTTTGCTTGCCTGCCGAGGTGGTTGGTGACAGTGCCTACCCTTGTCAGGACTGGCCCCATGTCTAACAGGGTAACAAACAAAGCTCACTCAGAGGGAGGGAGGGGAGGGGACGGTTGGGGGAGGGGACACGTTGTGGATCCCACCCGCTGGGACACAGCCATGGCCACCAGCATCCGAGTAGCGGAAGACTTGCTCGGATCGAGGACTCAATGCTGACGCACCCCCCCTGTTCATCGTGGTAATACTTATGCTCACTGCCGCATTGTACTGGCAACACCTCTCGCACAACCGGCAAGTAATGTAGCTGCATCACCGCATACAGCAGTACGTGCAGTAGTACATGTATGCACAACCGCTCCTGCCACCGATCCATCCAACGGCATCAAGGCACACTGTCAGTAGCCTTTACAACAGCGATCTCGCAGCCTGTGTTTGATTACAGCTCATGCTTTATTTTGGTGTTGCATGAGGGCTGTAGGGATTAAAACTTGGATGGAAGTCAGCGCACTCACCTGCTCAACCCACCGAACCCACCTGCTCAAGCCTTTTTTCTCACACCACCGCAAAACTATTTGCGCCGCTGGGACCTTGAGACGCCTTTTCGTCTGAGCCTTTCTTTCCAGAAGAGCGGCAGCTAAGGCAAGGCTCTGCTCGGCCGCTCCTTGTGGGTGTGCCTTCAGTAAGCAGGTGGGTTCCTAGACGTGCCTTTACAGACAGCAAAGCCAGCCAGGTTGCGCTGTGCTAAGATTCGCCTCGCAATTGCGGATGGCGAGTTGGGCGGCCGAGGTTCACAGCGCAGCTACCTTGCTCGCTAGATTGACGGTGGCTTTCCAGCATGTTATTGCAGCCGACAGCCGGCTGCTCAGCGATCTAGCTGCTTTTAAGCACTGTATGCCCTGCAGCTTACTGTCATAGATAGGGCGGAATCCCTCTACTGACAAGGGATGAGGATAAGCCACACGGAGACAGCTGGATCACGGACAGCCGCATATTGGCATACTTGGCGGATAGCTTGTTTACCAGCACTGTGCGGCGCACGCTGTGCAGGACTTGCGGACTCAGCAGCTGCATCAAACCGCAGGGGTGAGATACGCTGGACTGCTGCTCCGCTGTCTCGCTAACATGCCATTTGTTGAAGTTTCTTGTTCGTCGTGCACTTGACCTAAACACATTTATGTGGGCCATACTATGTATTGTAGATGGCCGAAGCCCAGGCTCTGACTGACCTGTTTCAGACGCTCACCACCAGCACAGCCGGCGATGCACGTGCCGGCAGTGCCTCTGAAATGGCCGCCCTGGTCAAGGACAAGGGCCCCGCTGTTCTGGCCACAGCAGGTGTGGACAATACCAGCAGCTGACGTGCTTCTGTGCACAAGCTCCATTCTGCACCTGGCCTATTCAAATGCTCCACCCATAGCTCCTCACATAGTGCACACCAGGCCGTCGTAGCATGCACGATCAGACATGCTGGCTGACATCCCCACTGCTTCTATGCACAGGGCTTGCCGACAAGCTGAAGGTGGCCATGGAGGACACCAAGTCTGCTGAGGCGCGTGAGGGGGCTCTGCAGGCGCTGGCAGTCCTGTCAGAGAACCCCCTGACTGAACCCTACCTAACCTCCCTGCTGCCCACTGTGCTGGAGCGCCTGGCCGACAAGGTGTGACAGGGTAGCAGGTCCGCCTTGGGCCTGGCCCACCACGCACACAGTGTTGGTGTACTCAACAAGGCCTTTCTGCACTGCCAGGACCGCCCCACAAGCATGGCGTGATGTGGGGCAGGCTGGGTAATCTTGTGTTTGTATCCCAGTAGTAGTGCAGGGGATGCCTAAGGGCGGCCATGCTTGGTGACCAGACCAGCCAGAACTCCCCAGCATGCAAATGTAGCTGTGATCGCAAGTCGTGGCACACAGCATGCTACTTGGCCTCTACTGATAGTAGACTTCTGCCACCTGACCCTGCCACCTGGTTGGTGCTCCTTGGCTGCAGGTTGTCTCCGTGCGCTCTGCTGCTGAGGCCACCCTGCTAGCGGTGTGCGGCAACGCCAGCCCTTACTCTGTGGAGCGCATCACCACGACTCTGTATGACGGAATGGCCATGGCCCGCAACTGGCAGACCAAGGTGTGGTGAGCAGCAGCCCAGCACCCTGACTGCTGCCAGGTCGGGCAACCTACTCTTGCGACGCATGACCAGCCACAGTGCCACTGTCTCGCTGCCAGGCTGTACAACACGATGCACACAAACTGTTGTCAGGCTGTGCATAGCAATCAAGCTAACTGGATGAGAAAGACAGCCTGACAGGTCGGGCTTTATATGCTTGCCTTTAACATGTGCTGCCCAGGTTCGTGTCCTTAATGACTTGATGCAGTTGTCGCGCCGAGCTACGCAGTGCAGCCACCTGATCATCAGTGACACTGCCGGTGTGTAGTATGGTGACTGTGTGATCAAATGTGGCTGCGCTGCTCAGGTTGGTGCCCTCAACGGCCTAAAGCAGCTGACCAAGACTGGCCCTCGCCAGATCGCCCGCTGCTTGCCAGACATTGTGCCCAAGGTCACAGAGTGCTTCTCTGACGCCAAGGAGCAGGTGGGGACTGTGGTCGAGGATGCCAGCCTGAGTAGCTGGTTGCAACCACATCAGTGTGTGTGCAGTGGCATGTGAGCTGTGGGGGACACAATGCCTTGCAGCCTGCCTCTATTCCAGCTTCCAGCAGCTCCAGTGGTTGAAGAGCAAGCCAGTCGAGCAGGGTGCCCTCATGCGCTGCAGGCACTGTATGTTTGTTTGTAGAGGGAGGTTTGATGGGGGTGCGATGGATGCTTTTGAGCGAGGAGGAGTGTGGAGTCATGAGAGGGTGTTCCCTCCACCATCTGGGGCATGTGCTGGGTTGTGGTGCTCAGGTCAAGAGCGCAGCCAAGGATGCCACTACCGCCTGCTTCATGGTGAACGGCAACCGCGACATTGAGAAGTTTGTGCCGGAGCTGGTGTCCTGCATTGCCCGCCCAGCTGAGACCACGGACTGCATCCACAAGCTGGCTGCTACCACATTCGTACAGCAGGTGCGCACCCGGTGCCTTGTGACCGCCACGTGAACATTGGGGGCTGGAGATGCTTGCTAGTGCCGTGTTGGATCACTTGGTCGACACGTGGTGTGTTAGGACCGTACTGATGTCAAGCTGGTGTTGTCTGTGTGTAAGGGACACCTGCTTGCCACACCTACCAATGTACAACAATGGCAGTACTTTCCTTTACTACTATGTCCATCACAAACACCACTGCAGGTAACACATGGATGCTAGCAACTGCCAGGTGCATACCTTCGCCACCCAAACCACCTACCTTCACCTACCTTCACCTATCATTTGACCGACCTTGACATCACCTGATTCCCTTCATCTGTCCCACCTCATCTCATGTGTCTTATGCCATCAGTCACTCACCTCTTCACCCTTACGTGTCTTCGTTTCCCGTGTAGGTGGAGGCTGCCCCCCTGGCCATCATTGTGCCACTGCTGGTGCGCGGCCTGCGTGAACGCACCACTGCTATCAAGCGCAAGTCGTGTGTCATCATTGACAACATGGCCAAGCTGGTGGACAACCCTGCAGATGCAGCGCCCTTCCTGCCCAAGCTCATCCCAGAGCTGGAGAAAGTCAAGGTGGGAAGCACTCACGTCACCCTCTGCCCCAAAATGCTCTTGCCATCATGTGGTCATGTGAGCAGGGTGCAATGCAGTGTTTTAACGCAGATTAGCCTGCAGCCTATAATGTTGCAAATGCTGTGACAGAACCAGTGCTGCTTGCCCACACTCTTGCCCCCCTGACAAGAGTGACGTAGACGTGATGTGCTGGATTCTTAGACCTTCGCGATGAAGTGTTTGATGCTAAGTCGTGTGTCAACTCCTGCAGCATGCAACAACTTCAACACAAAAACCCATTCCTGCAGACTGCAACCTCGATACTGCAGCGTAGGGTGTGAGTCTGGCTTGTCATGGTCCCTGCTTTGCCTCCTGCCTGGTAAGGTTGAGACTTTGCCCTGGTGAGTGCAGGAGGAGGTGGCTGACCCCGAGTGCCGCAAGGTGGCCTCTGGTGCCCACGCCACCCTGCTGCGTGTTGGAGGGGAGGGCAAGGTGGCGCCCTATCCTCGCGTTAGCCCTGAGGCGGGCAAGAAGCTGCTGCTGGACAAGCTGCCAGGGGCCTCAGGCCTGGACGCGGCCACCATGGAGTTTGTGGTGTCCCGGGTGCAGCAGCTGGTGGGTGCAACAGCTGCCAGGGTGCAGACCCAAACAGGGTCATAGGTCATAAGTTTACAGGGTCAAGGGGGTGACAGGGTCGAGGGGGTGACAGGGTCCAGGGGGTGACAGGGTCGAGGGGGTGACAGGGTCCAGGGGGTGACAGGGTCGAGGGGGTGACAGGGTCCAGGGGATTTTATTGCTCAAAGCAGGGCCAGTCAAGGTGGTCAGAGGCGTTGCAGTGTGTGTGTAGGGGAGCAAGGTCAGGTAAGGGAGCAGATCCCTGGTGGATAGGGAGGCAAGGTGAGGGTGAGGAGAAAGGGTGGTAGGAAGCGTCTGTTAGCGTACACACACCTTCAGGGCAGTTGTGGGCTGGTGTTGTGGTCACCACTGATATTTCATGTGGGCACATTGAGTCCATAATAATGTGTGTTGCAGCAGTGCAGACAAGCAAATGCCATGTAATGGTGTTGCCATGTACAGATTGACCACAAGCACTTTGACCTGGAAGACTGGCAGAAGACCCTGTTCCACTTCCTGGAGCCAGTGGTGGGGGCAGCAGCCAAGGAGGGCATCCAGAAGACAGCCCTGCAGGTGAGATACAGTTTTCCCCCTTGAAGTTCAGCAGTGACTGGTGGAGGATGGTACTCCAAGCACACTCAGTCCCTGCTTGCTGCGTTTGCTGTTGATGTGACGGTTGTGGCAACAACACCCCCACCTTGCTGCCCTCTCCTCCCCGCTCCTCAAGTAATGCTGAAGACTGAGGATCGCTGTCACTGCTGCTGCTTGCAGGCCGAGGATGACAGCGTGCGTGCTGCCCATGCCGCTGCCGAGGATGTGGAGGAGGGCGAGGACCTGTGCAACTGCGAGTTCAGTCTGGCTTATGGTGCCAAGATCCTGTTGAACAATGCACGCCTGCGCCTCAAGCGCGGCAAGCGCTACGGCCTGTGCGGGCCCAACGGAGCTGGTGGGTCTAGCTGCATTGCTCATGACCCTGTGTTGCCATGCTGTGCTCTTGAAGCACCCTGGCTCTGCGTCTAGCCACCGATTTAGAAGCTTGGATCTAAGGGTCTTGGATCTAGGGGTTGTGGCACCCTGCCCACCATGTGCAGTATGTGTGCTGTGTGCA